>JAHHFK020001982.1:0-93734 GCA_024533555.2 Aedes koreicus | reverse complement strand
AAAAATGTTGGGCAATCATGAAGGCAAAGCTCTTTAAAACTCCAAAACTGATAGAAAATAAACTTGAACTAAAGAAAGTGTGGTTAAAAGTAAGTAAGCAAGTCGGTCCTATCATTGCCCAAAATTTGATGAAAGGGGTCAAGGCAAAGGTGCGGGCATTTGGGTTGGGAGAAGAGGTTCAATAAACCAATGTTGTCAAAACTTAACCATTTAGTAGTACTTTATTTCCAGAAAGTTTGAAAAGAACCGGGCTCAAGGAAAATTTTGGGTGACCTATTTTGTGTGTCCAAATTTCATCGAATACAGTCTTTAGGCAAATTAATTTGTTCGTCCTGAAAAGGACGGATTTTAGTTGACGGGGAGAACATGGTTCCAATTGAACTTAGGCTTTTCACTCGGCCTTCTTGTACAGCAGGACAGCCTGAAAAATACAACACTCTGTGAAATGTTCACACCGGAAAAGTTTCATCAGCTCTGCGTCGTTGCGGATGGCCAGCTGCATGTGACGTGGTATGATTTTGGTCTACTTGTTGTCGCGGGTTGGCATTTCCTGCCATCTCGAGCACTTCACTGGCCAGGAATTCCATCACCGCAGTGAAGTAGACGGGAGCTCCGGCACTATCGCAGTCGGTGTAGTGCCCTTCCAGAGCAGACGGTGAATGTGACCGAGTGGGAGCTGCAATCCGACTGCAAATTTGTCACGGCCAGACATGTTACTTGGCAATAGAGTCGGTCGATGGTCGACTTGACGGACTTAACATCTTCGAGATCGCTGAAAGACTGAAGGAAAATTCCAACGTGTCCCCCTTAAATATCCTTTCCTGATGCATAGGAGACGTTTCTTACTTAAATGTGAAGTCTGTGCTAGCAAAGTACTGTGTATTTGGTAAATTTACTCTGAAAAATCAGCATTGTAAGACATCACCTTATATTTGCGTGAATTTCAATAGTTGAATGTTAAAAATCAATAGTTTTAAGAATTTAAATCGAAGCGTAGAAAATGTTCCGATCGATTGGTGCAAACATTTTGAAAATCAATCGTGGAATGACTTAGTTATTAACGTTCAAAGCCTATATATTTTTCGTGACGCTTCAAATTTTCGCAATTCGAACGTGTACCCCAGTATTGAAAACACAGACGTAGTCCTACGTCAAAACCCTGCTCACCAACCTAATCAACAAATCTCTTACCCAGTTCTTTTGATGGGCGACTTCAACGGTCACTCTCCCCTCTGGGGTGGCTCTTTCCAAAATCCCCGGTGAATAATAATAGAACAAATTATTGATGAATTTGGCTTTTCCCTACTAAATGATGGCATCCATACCAGAATTAGTCCCTTCTCCGGCAAATCATCCGCTCTCGACACTCAGCTGTCCTGGAGCGTACATGGTTACTGCTGCGGTAGCGATCATCTCCCAAATACCATCTCTCTGAATCGGGCCATTTCTTTAACATCCTGCCGTCCCAAATGAATATGAACTGGCCAATTAGCCAAACTACCAACAGGATTTATTTGACAGCCTAAAAAACAGACCCTTCTCCTCTCCCGACGAATTTATCGAATTGCCATTAAACACATCCCTAGAACTAAAGGTAATCCGGGCAAAAAAAGCGGTTTCCTGGTGGAATCCCGAGGTGCGGTCTGTAATAAAACTCCGTCGTAAAAAACTTCGTGCTCTTCAAAGAGAGGCTGTGAAGGATCGCAAACTGTGGGATAAAATAGACTTAACGGCAACAAAAATAAGCAACCCATAAAACTTCGAATCCAAAATAAAATTACTGACAACCCTTCATTAATAGCTGAACGTTTTGCTGGCCATTTTGCTCTCACTTCCTCCCCGCATAATCAAAAACCATTCCTGGACCATTTCCCTTATTGTTGACGACCGTTTCTTTTATTGTTACGACACCCTTATAGTTGACAACTATAAACTAACAATCTCCTATATAATTTTAACAATATGTCAGATAGTAAAAGGCCAAGTAACAATATGCTGAATAGGCGGTTAAGTTAGGTTACCATAAGAAAATGGAAATTTTCACGAGCAAAATTTTTGCTGTACTCTATGCCAAAAAGTTGGTATATAATCCAGACCGAGTGCAGACAATAAAAAACGAAAGGATGAGTTATATGTCAGTGACATAACTGCAGAGTTGACGTAGGACTGCTTGTTGATGTGAAGAAATTGATGTCACGAATTAATAAATTTCTACTATATTTTATTCAGTCTATAGAACCATGAAACCCTATGCTATTGGTGTGTGCGGCTCCGGTTCTTCTTCCGCTATTGGTTCTCTACGAAAATTTATAGAAACTGCAGTTCGGCTCGAATTGACTGTTAATGATATTTTGTTTGTTAAATCAGCGCCAACATTAATTCGCTCTAATTTGCTTTTGTAAAAAATGGCTTTCGTAGTCATTTGCTCTTGAACAAAAGGTCACAAATACAAATTTAGAACTCTTTAAGGAAGAGGAGCTTTATTTCTATCCGCTGATATATTCAATTTGACGGAATTGTATTCAACTTCCGATAAATTAGCAGACAAAGTGTTTGTTTACAAAAGCAGATTCGCCCTAATGTTGGCGCTAAAATGTCCAACGTGCTTGTAAGTGTGAAATGGATCCTGTGTTTACGGAGGGAACATGGTCCGCAATTGAAATGTTCTTATCAGTTTTCTTGGGCTGCGGGACAGCCTGAGTGTTTGGCGGCACGTGATACTACGAGAAAAATAGGCATTTGCACCGTCTTCAACTCGAGATTGTACAGATTGAACATACACCCAAAAGTTGAAAAGGTGGCAAAATATAGACACACTTGCTTCTGAAGCTGCAAAACTTTTTTGTAGGAGCTTGTATGGATTGTCACAATCCCTCCTCCCTCGTTCCTTTTCCTAACAGCAATGTGCTAAATGGACTTAATGATAATCCCAAGTTTCTCACGTATCTACATACTTGTTTTTTACATACTTTGTTTTTCTATGTATACAATAAACATTTTTCAAAGTTCAAATAACTTCAAAATATATTGCTGAATTTTTATGAAACGTGCTCATTTTCTCGAAATTTGTTTTACTTCAACAAACATCCCAAAACCTTTTATCATGTTCACTCTTTTGAGTTTCTGCAAGTTCTGGTCAAAAACTCCAAAGATTTACAAGGTTTTTTCTAATCGAATGACTTTACTATTTGCGAAAAATGATTATACGGTGGTAAATAATCAGTTTTATAAATATGAGAAGTAACGGATCAAGATATTTTCCATTGATCTTTGTGAAGATAGATATTTAAAAAAAACTATTCTTGAATTACTTATCTGTTGGATCAAAGCAACACAGCCTCAGATGTTGGAGCAACCGAGCTGCATAGCAACCTAGCAACCAACTGGGCGGTTGTTTATTTAACCCAATCAACAAGTGAAAAATGTCTCATTCCGTACTAAGCATCTGAAGTGAATACACACTTTTTAGTTACCACTGTGAGTTCTTGTTCTTGTTTTACTTCAATATCCACGGTTGTGATACTTATCATTATCATTTGATTTTTCGCTGCTGGTTAGGATTAATATTATAATATTCAATTGATTTAATCATTTTACAGAGTATATTGAGACGCTTACCTAAGTTAAGAGCTGATAACATGAGTTCCGAGGAGAGCACGTTGGCTACCAATACTGAGCAAACTAATACCGAGCAATCGGAAGAGGTAAGTGTTTGCAGATACTGTCTTATAGCGAGCTTGTTGTATGTAACCATAAAAATACCAACCCACAGCAGGAGCAACAACAATCGGTGACCGAGCTTGAAAAACAGGAAGAAGCCAAACTCAAGGCCAAATATGGTACGAATGCCGGCTTAGGTTCTGGCCGTAGTCTCCGCGGTCCCTTGGCATTCATGCAGAAGCGCCTCCAGAAGGGACAAAAGTACTTCGACTCGGGTGACTACCAAATGGCCAAGCAGAAAGGTGGTGACATAAAACAAGTATTCGCCAACAAAGTCCCTACCGGCGAGGCAATTCCAACACCAGAAACAGTGCCAGTGAAGAAAACCTCCATCATCCAGACTTGCAACAAGTTTCAAACAAGTTAAGTAAGCTTCGAATTTTGTCAATTTCACATGCAGAATCCCGATCAAATTTCTTTCATCCCCCGGCCCCCTTTTCATAATATTTGTTCAAGTCTCCTCTCATTGTACTATGTGGGTTCTCAAAACAAAACATGAACTTCAATTATACGATATAAATTAGTCTCACCCCTCGTTAAGAATACGATCACTCATCTTGATCAATCGATAATGAGCTTTTGATCCTTGAATCATTAGAATCTGAAAAGGTATATGTTTAGAAAAAAACACTCAACAATATGCGTTAAGAACTATACACTAATTACGTAAGATGTTTCTACAGATTTCTTAACCCCTCTCTCTCTCCGCTTTGTAAGATTTTTTTTTAAAGAAATCTGAAAAATTTTGCACGGCACGTGAGAAAATATCAGACTTTCGCTTCCTCTATAAACCCTTACGTAATTAGTGCATGGCCCCTTATGACCTTTCGCTTATGCGCATCGCAAAGTAAAATTTCATAATTGTATGCATTAGTTCAGCAAACAATATAAATAAGTAAAATATGAATAAAAATCACCTGGTATGGAATGTTAGATAAAAAGGTGTAGGTATTCTGTTAAGGAAACCGATTCTACTTGATCAGTTGAAGTGCCCACATCAGACTAGTGCTGCACACGTTACAATTCACACCGACACTGCAGGGAATCGAGGGGATTTTCACGAGGTTTAATATCGTACATAGCTACCCGTAGATCGTCAAAGAGTTTCTACAGGGACAACTGAGAAGTGTCATGATCCCACGGAACGATACGATTCTGATGGAAACAGAGTGCGTTTCAATGTTCTGTCATGTATATGTGAATAATTATCCATTTTTATTTTAAATGCTAGGAAACCATGCTTTTCATTTTCAGGAGAGATATCACAGCCACAAGCACGCTGGATGCTTATCAGTACCAATCATTCTTTCCACCTCAGAGCAAATAAGGGGATTCTAGACTTAACTCAGTCATCGATACAGTTTTCTCTTTTCCCTTTTGTTCCGGCCACTCCTCCTCATTGCTGAGAACGGCTGCACGAGCATCCTCCTAATTTTGTAAAGGGTGGGTAACATTATTCGTATTCGTATTCGTTACAAAAATTTTAAATCAAACATCGTGAAACTATACCACCTAGTGCTTGTGTGAAACGTAGTTCTTGGAAGTGAACCTTTCCCTAAATGTTCGACAGAGTTCTTAACATTTGTCCGTAAGTATGATCAGTCATTGGGCTAAACTAGCGACCATACAAAGGTAGACTGCTCCTCACGGGTGGTACAAAAATACATAAATTGCGACATTGAAGTACACAAGAAAAAAACACGATAATTATAACGACAATTCAACGGTTCGTTATAAACCCGATTATTACATCTGGCGACTGAGGATACAAATTGGATTCCAATTCGGTAAGAAAACTATGAAAATAGACATATAATTTGAGGAATTTTGTGATACCTTGTTGTTGGAAGCGTTGCTGCTGTTATGGCAGCATGGGTGAACTGAAAACAAGTAAACACACAAACCAACCAATTGATGAATCCAGGTAGAGAAAAAATGAGGTTCAACATTGTAGGTGTCGTTTGTTTCCAATATTGCAAATTATTCAATTTCCCTCTCGAAGCTCTGCTGTAATAGTCTCTTGATTAAAAGTCATCCCTCTCGTGGATTATATTTTCGACCTTGTCGACGGTGAGAAGGTTTATCTGATGCTATAAACATGCATGTGAGACCAAGAATTTGAGCAGTAGCGAAAGTATCACACATTCTAGTCATTTTTTCACTGCCACGTCGTAGAACGTTTATAAAGGCACTAACATCAGGTGTGATACTGGCGGGTTATGCCGCAATTCACTCTTAGATTTCTTCCTTTCAATCTAAGGGAAAAGACTAAAAGTACACTTGTCATTTTCGTGGCAACTTATGTTGTTATTCATCCATTTGTTTTATGGAATGAATAACCAAAATACCTGGTTTGCTCATGGTATAATAACTGAATGAAACTGCACTATTTTCGAAAGGGGTGAATGTTATGATCAGGGTAATTATCTGACTGTTCGAAATGAATCACATAGTCACAGAAAAGTGTAACTGAAGACTGACGATGACATGCATGTATATTCGAGATAGAACGCGGAGGGCCCGCTTAGGAAATACCATTAGAAGCAATAGAATAAACCTTTCCATGTGGCTTATATCAGTAGCAGTTTTAGTTGAGTCATATACAATAGCAAACGGTCGTTGTTTTCGTATTACCTCCTTGTTTGTAAAGTTCAAAGACGGCAAATCGGTTGTAATGCGAGGCGATGAGATTGTGAGGGTTATTCCCAGAGTCGAAGTGACGTTTGTCACTTGGTGAAGTGAGAAAAGTCACCTGCAGTGACGTGACTCTTCTGGGTAAATCAAATGGATCCTTCATACCATGCTATAAATAAGTAGAAAGGAAAAACAAATAAAAAATAAGCCAGCTAGATAGGAGGCAGACCCGTTCTTTTCAATGTTTCAAATTAGTTCTTATATGGAATATATTTAAATTTGGGGTTGCAACAAGATCCCAAGCTGTAGAGTAGGCTGTAATTTCGGGTTAAGCCAAGCCATTTTTTTAAATTCATGGTTAGTTTAGAGTGTCTCATAACTTCTAGTCAAAGAAACGAAGAGTCGTTGTGAGAATATCACCAATAATCTCACATACACCGTGCCTGCCATCAAATAATAAAACCTTCTTGCTCTTCGCCTTTTCATACTGACCTTGGTCTGCATGCGGTTTTGCAATAATGGTTGCATGGACGCGAGCGGTTGTGTAATTTAAGAATTCAAGTAGCTGCTCAGCCAGCGCCGCATGCGGTTTAGGTAGTAAGTATATGTCTGGATCCACATCATTGAGGTAACCTCTTCACAAAAATATATAGGGTTGCAAAGGGATGTCGAACACAAATCAATAAATACAATTTAATCCATAAATCAAATAGAAATACAGTACCTATCAAACACAATAAAAGACCATGTTCACGTACACATTATTATGAATAAGACAAGACACAAAATACACAGTACACTGACGAAAACTCAATATGAACAAGAACATACACAATACATGAAAGCGAATCAACTTTATTAAAACAATTTGAATCATCACGATAAAAACAGTGACCAAATGGGCACCATGGCCTAGAAACGTCTGTGTGTTGATTTAAAATAGAGGCTCATAGAAGCGAATTTTACCAATAAAAGGGTCCAGTGCATATTACAAGTAAGAGCCTGCTTCCACTGTGATAACCACAAAAAAAAAATTAAATTTTTTGATTTTATATATTGAACTATTGAAAATAACACAAACATAAGGGGATGTCGTATAGTTTCCTTTTGCAGGGTAAATTTACTAAATGCACAGTATTTTCCTATCACAGATTTCAAATGAAAGTAAGGGACGTTTCACCTTCGCGTAATGCTTTATCATTCGGAATTTGCAAGAGCACATTTTCGGTCGAAACCCGAACGGTTTCTCTGCGAGTTTTAGAAGCGGCTAGTGTGAAGTGCGAGTAAGAAGGAGACAAACAATGGTATTCAAAAGCACGTAAGAAGCGGTATGGCGACGAGCTCAGGGTGGGATCCCGGGTTGCCCCCCACAGCGATAGACGGTAGACCCATGGCTCCAGCATGGATGTGCGGCGTTGGCATCGGTCAGCTCCAAATCCTATCGCTTCCGTCCACGGAATAAGAAAAGGAACTTTGCCCTTTCGTTGTCGGCATGTCCATGCAGGACCTTGTTGGTGACATCGAAAGTACGACAAATCGCTTCTGGTGGCGGCACTTATGCTTCAGTTAGCAAGGTGCAACAAAGCATAACTGTAGCCCCTTGGATCCGAGCAGATGAAGGCCTAGAAGGATCTAATTAAGCATTTAATGGACACTATTAACAAACTCAACGCCAGGATCGACGAATCGGAGCGCAAAGACATGCTGAAGAAGAAGAAGCGATCAAAGAATGCCGCCAAAGCCAAGAAAGTGGAATGTGTTGCCGACATGGAGACAGATGCCAGCTTCCACCACTCCAAATGGATCGAAGCTGCTGTCCAGTTAAGTGTCGCTCCTTCAAAGCCAGTCTTTGCATCATAAAAACGCCATCCTACCACTAAAATTCATGCCCCTATCCCAGAGAAATCTCTTGCCCACCATGACTCGCCACAAATCCCCCTGAACTCCCCAAACACCCAGCTAACGAAATTGACTCCCGCAAACCTCAAAAATATATAATTGACCAACTACACACTTCTCAGGATTCATCCCGCACTGACACTCCCAGCTCACAATCGAAAAATGGCCAACGTTTCAAACCCGATAAATAATCAGACTCTAGGGAACCAACCCTCCACTCTTTTCTGCATCACTTAACAGTAGAATTTATTGGGTCTTCTAGGAAGACTCGTAGAATTACAACTCCTAATTGCCCAATACAATAAGTAGCACTCGCTTTACAAGAAACGTTAATTACTGAACATAAAACCTATTCTAACTTAATTCAAATTTACGACGAATTTACGATCTACCTAAAGATCCTTATAATCCCATAAAAATTGGTGCTGTCACAATGGCAGTTAAAAGTGATATACCCCACCGTAGAATTAACTTTTCCTTTACTCTAATAGCAGTTGCCGCCAAAATTGATTTCCTGTTTAAAATTACCCTAATTTCCATCTACATATCCCCAGAATGTCAAACAAACTCCAATTTAGAACAATAAGGTACAGCCCAATGGGGTTGTGCGCAAAGGTGACGTAGGACTACGCAGAAATGTGCAATCTAGATCGCTTGATTGTTCTAATTCCCATCTAATATGCCTAATTTACTTGCCAGCAACTAATCCGCTATGCACAACTAGGAACAACAACGAACTCAATTACATGGTCGATCTGACGGTAAGACAAAGGCAATGCTAAACGAATTTTACAAAAGGGGACGGGCTTCACTAGTTGCGCCAGACACCAGCGAGGAAATGAAATCATCCTGGTTTCCTTTAACCTGGTTTCGGAGGTTAAATTCACATCACCTTTTGCAAAAGAAAAATGCCCTTTTCAGGGACAAAACCTTATCCAAAGAGAGTCGAGATATGGACATATATTTCGCTTGTTAGTTATCAAACGTGCTTAGCCATTTACTCCGGGACGCGACATTTAAAGCTATTCTATGTTGAGCCGGTGCGTGGGAATGTATATTTTGATGAACGCAAAAGAAACTTCAAATTGACAAACTCTTTAGATAAAGACTGTATTCGATGAAATTTGGACACACGCAATTGTACGTAACTTTTTAGCGTGTGGGTAAAAATTATTGAAATTTTAACTGAATGTATTTCATTGTTTTGTGTCAATTGTGTAATGAGTTTCGTGAAAATCGGTCGAGTGATTTCAGTGATGGCTTCAAATGAAGAAATAGTGCGCCAACAAATTTTGGGCACTCACTTCGAAAACCCAAACGCTTCTCATCGATGGATCGGAAAACAGCTCGGAATCGCACATTTAACCGTATCTCATGTGATCAAAACGTTCAAGGACCGTAAGACAACCAAGCGGATAAATGGTAGTGGCAAAAAACGTGGCACATCAAATCCGCAGAAGGCCAGGAAGGTATTGAACCAATTTAAGCGTTATCCCAACATTTCGATCAGGGATGTTGCGAAAAAGGCGAATGTTTCAGTTTGTTTTGTGCAGAAAACAATGAAACGTTCTGGATTACATGTGTACAAGGTCCAGAAGGCACCGAACCGGAGCAATAAACAGAACTCGGTGGCCAAAACTCGTGCAGGGAGTGGCTCACAAAACCGTTCTGCATTGTGATGGACGATGAGACCTACATTAAAGCCGACACCAAACAAATGCCAGGACAGGAACACTACGTCGCACCCTCTAAGTTGGCCGTTCCGGAAAGTGTACGGAAGAAGAAACTGTCGAAATTCGCCAAAAAAATTCCTTGTCTGGCAAGCGATCTGCGGATGTGGCAAAATGAGTCAGCCCTTCATCACCCCTGGGACCGTCATCGGACAAATCTACAAGGACGAATGCCTCCAAAAACGACTTCTGCCCTTCTTGAGATCTCACGATGGCCCGACACTGTTTTGGCCGGATTTGGCATCTTGCCACTATGCCACTATGTCTTAGACTGGTACAAAGATAATAATGTAGTTTTTGTACCAAAAGACATCAACCCTCCAAACACTCCGGAACTTCGCCCAATTGAAAAATGTTGGGCAATCATGAAGGCAAAGCTCTTTAAAACTCCAAAACTGATAGAAAATAAACTTGAACTAAAGAAAGTGTGGTTAAAAGTAAGTAAGCAAGTCGGTCCTATCATTGCCCAAAATTTGATGAAAGGGGTCAAGGCAAAGGTGCGGGCATTTGGGTTGGGAGAAGAGGTTCAATAAACCAATGTTGTCAAAACTTAACCATTTAGTAGTACTTTATTTCCAGAAAGTTTGAAAAGAACCGGGCTCAAGGAAAATTTTGGGTGACCTATTTTGTGTGTCCAAATTTCATCGAATACAGTCTTTAGGCAAATTAATTTGTTCGTCCTGAAAAGGACGGATTTTAGTTGACGGGGAGAACATGGTTCCAATTGAACTTAGGCTTTTCACTCGGCCTTCTTGTACAGCAGGACAGCCTGAAAAATACAACACTCTGTGAAATGTTCACACCGGAAAAGTTTCATCAGCTCTGCGTCGTTGCGGATGGCCAGCTGCATGTGACGTGGTATGATTTTGGTCTACTTGTTGTCGCGGGTTGGCATTTCCTGCCATCTCGAGCACTTCACTGGCCAGGAATTCCATCACCGCAGTGAAGTAGACGGGAGCTCCGGCACTATCGCAGTCGGTGTAGTGCCCTTCCAGAGCAGACGGTGAATGTGACCGAGTGGGAGCTGCAATCCGACTGCAAATTTGTCACGGCCAGACATGTTACTTGGCAATAGAGTCGGTCGATGGTCGACTTGACGGACTTAACATCTTCGAGATCGCTGAAAGACTGAAGGAAAATTCCAACGTGTCCCCCTTAAATATCCTTTCCTGATGCATAGGAGACGTTTCTTACTTAAATGTGAAGTCTGTGCTAGCAAAGTACTGTGTATTTGGTAAATTTACTCTGAAAAATCAGCATTGTAAGACATCACCTTATATTTGCGTGAATTTCAATAGTTGAATGTTAAAAATCAATAGTTTTAAGAATTTAAATCGAAGCGTAGAAAATGTTCCGATCGATTGGTGCAAACATTTTGAAAATCAATCGTGGAATGACTTAGTTATTAACGTTCAAAGCCTATATATTTTTCGTGACGCTTCAAATTTTCGCAATTCGAACGTGTACCCCAGTATTGAAAACACAGACGTAGTCCTACGTCAAAACCCTGCTCACCAACCTAATCAACAAATCTCTTACCCAGTTCTTTTGATGGGCGACTTCAACGGTCACTCTCCCCTCTGGGGTGGCTCTTTCCAAAATCCCCGGTGAATAATAATAGAACAAATTATTGATGAATTTGGCTTTTCCCTACTAAATGATGGCATCCATACCAGAATTAGTCCCTTCTCCGGCAAATCATCCGCTCTCGACACTCAGCTGTCCTGGAGCGTACATGGTTACTGCTGCGGTAGCGATCATCTCCCAAATACCATCTCTCTGAATCGGGCCATTTCTTTAACATCCTGCCGTCCCAAATGAATATGAACTGGCCAATTAGCCAAACTACCAACAGGATTTATTTGACAGCCTAAAAAACAGACCCTTCTCCTCTCCCGACGAATTTATCGAATTGCCATTAAACACATCCCTAGAACTAAAGGTAATCCGGGCAAAAAAAGCGGTTTCCTGGTGGAATCCCGAGGTGCGGTCTGTAATAAAACTCCGTCGTAAAAAACTTCGTGCTCTTCAAAGAGAGGCTGTGAAGGATCGCAAACTGTGGGATAAAATAGACTTAACGGCAACAAAAATAAGCAACCCATAAAACTTCGAATCCAAAATAAAATTACTGACAACCCTTCATTAATAGCTGAACGTTTTGCTGGCCATTTTGCTCTCACTTCCTCCCCGCATAATCAAAAACCATTCCTGGACCATTTCCCTTATTGTTGACGACCGTTTCCTTTATTGTTACGACATTAACCCTTATAGTTGACAACTATAAACTAACAATCTCCTATATAATTTTAACAATATGTCAGATAGTAAAAGGCCAAATAACAATATGCTGAATAGGCGGTTAAGTTAGGTTACCATAAGAAAATGGAAATTTTCACGAGCAAAATTTTTGCTGTACTCTATGCCAAAAAGTTAGTATATAATCCAGACCGAGTGCAGACAATAAAAAACGAAAGGATGAGTTATATGTCAGTGACATAACTGCAGAGTTGACGTAGGACTGCTTGTTGATGTGAAGAAATTGTTGTCACGAATTAATAAATTTCTACTATATTTTATTCAGTCTATAGAACCATGAAACCCTATGCTATTGGTGTGTGAGGCTCCGGTTCTTCTTCCGCTATTGGTTCTCTACGAAAATTTATAGAAACTGCAGTTCGGCTCGAATTGACTGTTAATGATATTTTGTTTGTTAAATCAGCGCCAACATTAATTCGCTCTAATTTGCTTTTGTAAAAAATGGCTTTCGTAGTCATTTGCTCTAGAACAAAAGGTCAGAAATACAAATTAAGAACTCTTTAAGGAAGAAGAGCTTTATTTCTATCCGCTGATATATTCAATTTCAAGGAATTGTATTCAACTTCCCATAAATTAGCAGACAAAGTGTTTGTTTACAAAAGCAGATTCGCCCTAATGTTGGCGCTAAAATGTCCAACTTGCTTGTAAGTGTGAAATGGATCCTGTGTTTACGGAGGGAACATGGTCCGCAATTGAAATGTTCTTATCAGTTTTCTTGGGCTGCGGGACAGCCTGAGTGTTTGGCGGCACGTGATACTACGAGAAAAATAGGCATTTACACCGTCTTCAATTCGAGATTGTACAGATTGAACATATACCCAAAAGTTGAAAAGGTGGCAAAATATAGACACACTTGCTTCTGAAGCTGCAAAACAATAGAGTTTATAAATATTGGCCAAAAAAATTATAACTCACACTTTAAAACTACTTGCAACTAACCTAATTTATCCAGTGCGCCTTTTTGCACCAAGGGTATTTAATTGTACCAAGTGCAAACAGTTGGGTCATACGGCTACTTTTTCCGACAACAAGCCCCGTTGTGGCAAATGCGGCCAAAGGCATCTAGAGGATGCTTGCCAACAGGAAGCAACAAAGTGTGCTTACTGTGGCAAAGAGCCTCTCCACGATTTGCAGAACTGCCCCGTGTACAAGAAGCGCACTGGTAACGTGAGACGTTCCATACAAAAACGCTCCAAGCAGACGTATGTTAAAGTCGCAAAACGGAGTGTCTGCATCGTCTGTATCAGCCGCTCAAAATGAAAATCCTTTTTTGATTTTGTCTTCCGATGAACTGGATTCTGACGTAGCCGATGAGAGTGGATTTCCGGAGGTACACGCCCCCGGTAAAAGAAAGCCTACTAGTCCACCGGGTGTGCGCCGGAAACAAATAAAATCTACTCTCAAAAGCTTGCAAAAAATTGGAGGTAGCGGGGGTCAATTAAAAAAACAGAATAAACCGGTAATAGCTGATGCATCCGTTCCTAGCTGTAGCTATACCAACCCGCCGCTGCCTAATAACAGTAACCGTAAGAGGTTGTCAAAACCAAATACTACGTCTTCCCACAATTCTAAGAATATCCCGTCCAAGCGAGGTAAGATTAATTTTAGGGACATTGTGGATAACATTTTAAATGCTCTTGGCCTTTCGGATGCTTCACCGCTCCGAGGAATTATTGACCTGCTTATTCCTATAGTTGGAAACTACTTCAAGCAATTGACTGTATCATGGCCCCTTATTGGTGAATTCATATCTTTCGATGAATAATTCGTCGAGTGAGGATCAAGATATGATCACCGTATTACAATGGAACTGTCGCAGTCTAATACCTAAATTAGACTCGCTCAAGTATTTGATTCACAATTCTGATTGTGATCTATTTGCTCTCTGTGAAACATGGCTTTCTTCTGAAGATGAATTAAACTTCCACGATTTTAACATTATTCGCCTAGATCGAGATGATTCATATGGTGGTGTACTTTTGGGGATCAAAGAGTGCTACCCCTTCTATAAAATCTCACTCCCAATAATCTCAGGCATTGAAATCGTCGCTTGCCAAATAAATGTAAAGAATAAAGATCTTTGCATAGCTTCCGTCTATGTCCCTCCGAGGGCATCAATAAACCGCCGTCAACTTTGGAGTTCAATTACATTACTTCCATCTCCAGTTCTTATTCTGGGCGATCTGAACTCCCACGGTACTGCTTGGCGAACAATACGATGACAACAGAGCGGGTATTTTCTATGACTTATGCGACGATTTCAACTTGACCATCTTGAACACTGGGGAAGCGACACGAATAGCAAAACCTCCTGCCAGGGAGAGTCGACTTGACATATCTTTGTGTTCTAATTCACTATCATTAGATTGTCTGTGGAAGGTACTCAATGATCCCCATGGTAGTGATCACTTACCAATAATTATCTCAATCACAAATAGTTTTCAAAAAACAGACCAGTCAATCCATGTTCCTTATGACCTCACGAGGCATATCGATTGGCATCATTTTGCATCGGCGGTAACCCTTGGTATTGATTCTACCGATCCTCTTCCACCATTAGAAGAGTATCGTTTCTTTTCCGAACTGATGTACAAAAGTGCATTAGAAGCTCAAAAACGACGTGTTTCAAGTGCATCCCTCAAAAGAAGACCCGCCACCCCTGGGTGGGATGACGAATGCACTAAGTTGTATTTTGAGAAATCCGATGCGTTTAAAGATTATCGTAGACATGAAACATGTGAGCTTTTTGATAAGTACCTCAAGCTTGAAAAAAAGCTTAAAAACTTACGCAAAGCAAAGAAACGCAATTACTGGCGTTCGTTTGTAGAGGGACTATCTAGGGAGACCTCGATGACAACGCTTTTGAGAAAGGCTCGTTATATGCGAAACCGCTCGTCCTCCAATGAGAGTGAAGAATACTCCATGCAGTGGATATTCGACTTCGCTAAAAAGGTTTGTCCAGACTCTGTCCCAACACAACCGAATTTACGGGATACTACCCGAAATAACGGTTCTCTGGACGAACCATTCACAATGTTGGAATTTTCAATGGCACTTCTTTCATCGAATATCTCTGCTTCGGGAAGCGATATGATTAAATTCAACCTTCTAAAAAATCTCCCCGATATCGCTAAAAGACGATTACTTAACCTGTATAATACTCCCATGGAATTAAATATAGTTCCACCCGCATGGAGGCAGGTTAAAGTAATAGCTATTCAAAAGCCTGGGAAACCAGCGTCTGATTACAATTCTTACCGTCCGATCTCTATGCTATCATGTTTAAGGAAATTGTTAGAAAAAATTATCCTATCAAGACTTGACCGTTGGGTTGAATCAAACAACCTACTATCAAATACGCAATTTGGTTTCCGAAAGAGCAAAGGAACAAACGATTGTTTAGCGTTGCTTCCGTCTGATACAACTGGCCTTTGCACACAAGGAGCAATTGGCTTCAGTATTTCTGGATATCAAGGGCGCATTTGATTCAGTTTCCATAGATATACTGGCAGATAGTCTGCACAGTAGTGGTTTACCAGGAATTTTAAATAACTTTTTGTATAATTTACTGTCAGAAAAACAAATGACCTTTAATCTAGGTCAACTGACAACTTCCAGAATTAGCTACATGGACTTACCCCAAGGCTCATGTTTAAGTCCCTTGCTTTATAATTTTTATGTTAAGGATATTGATAAATGCTTGGAAAATAGATGCACGCTACGACAACTTGTAGACGATGCTGTGATCTCCTTTAGAAGTCCACGTGCGGAAATCATGCAAAGACCATTGCAAAATTCCCTAGATAATCTGTCCATCTGGGCCAGAAATTTGAGGATCGAGGAAGAGACATTACCCAATCTTTGACCTTCAAATACCTTGGAGTCATGTTTGATTCGAAATGCACTTGGAGTACTCACATTGCGTATTTGAAACAGAAATGTCAACAAAGGATCAATTTTCTAAGATCAATTTCCGGGACATGGTGGGGTGCTCACCCGGAAGACCTCATTAAACTCTACAAAACAACTATTCTTTCAGTTCTCGAATATGGCTCTTTTTGCTTCCTCTCGGCGAGAAACAGCCACCTCATCAAATTGGAACGCATTCAATATCGTTGTTTACGTATTGCCCTGGCTGTATGCATTCAACGCATAATATGAGCATGAAGGTTCTGGCAGGAGTAAAACCCTTACAGGACCAATTCTGGGAGCTCTCATCTAGAATACTGATCAAGTGTGGAATCAGGAACAACCTTGTGATTGAAAACTTCGAAGAAATGCTCGAATTGAGTACCCAGTCTAGATTCTTACGAATCTATATTAACTATATGTCATCCGATATTAGTCTTCCATGCTATAATTCTCCTAGTGTACGCTTCCCTTATCACAGTTCCTTCATTGACTATGATCTCTCCATGATACAGGCTATTCAAGGAGTTCCAGATCAACTTCGACTTATTTTAATTCCCCATATTTTTATTAAAAAGTACCAACATGTCAGTTGCAATAGAAGAATTTTCACTGATGGGTCACGCATTGATGGATCCACTGGTTTCGGTGTTTATAATGAATACTCATCTGCCTTCCGGAAACTTCAGGAACCTTGTTCCGTCTATGTTGCTGAGCTGGCAGCAATCAATTTCGCATTGGGGATAATTTCCGACATGCCCGTAGACCATTATTTCATCTTCTCGGATAGTCTCAGTTCTATTGAGGCTATCTGGTCGATGAAAACAGTGAGGCACTCATCTTACTTTCTTTCAAAAATAAGGGAGCAGATGTGTGCGTTGGTCGAAAGATCATTTAGAATTACCTTTGCATGGGTCCCCTCACATTGCTTAATTCCAGGCAATGAGAAGGCGGACTCTCTAGCAAAGGTGGGCGCAAAAGAAGGCGAGATTTTTGAAAGAAGAATTTCACACGATGAATTTTTTTCAATTAGAACGTCAGAGTTCTCTTCAAAGTTGGCAAAACGATTGGACAAGTAAATCCTTTGGGCGGTGGTTACATTCCATTATTCCAAAAGTTTCGTCGAGAACGTGGTTCAAAGGTCTGGATGTAAGTCGCGGTTTCATTCGTGTGATGTCAAGACTTATGTCCAACCACTAATCGCTAGACGCACATCTCTACAGAATTAACCTCGTCGATAGCAACATGTGTAGGTGCGGAACTGGTTATGATGACATCGATCACGCAGTTTGGCATTGTCCGGGTAATGATGCCTCCAGAGCACGACTATTGGATACCCTAGTGGCCCGAGGTAGACAACCCACCCGCGAGGTAAGAGATGTTTTGGGAATGCGTGATCTCCCCTACATGCAAGCGATTTACGAATTCCTTTGTTTGTCTGATCTAAGAGTCACCCCGTCCCATACAGTCTAGTAAATTCCTTGCCATTGTGTCCCAGTTATACTATCCTTTTGTTTCCGTGCTACTTGTACCTGCCCAGCAAGCAGTGGTCACCCATCTGCGGCTTAGTTCCTGAAAGGGACTACAGGGACCGTGGATTTGGTAGATGTCGCAACCATGAGCAGCAAATAATACCTTCAATAAGTAACCTGCCTAGCCCCTTCCAAACGATAATGTGACCCATTAACCTCGAGCTAGCCACGAGTAATTGGCACCCCATTTTACTAAAATTGAAAAAGTATACATTGTAAATAACAATATTGAATATCGGCTCCGTAAAGTGTTACACACGCCTGAGTCTAACAAATAAACGAACTGATTAAAAAAAAAATAAAACAAAAAAAAAAAAAAAAAAAAAAAAAAAAAAAAAAACCCCCCCCCCACAAAAAAAACACAAAACTATTTTCCCTATTTAACATTTTCACACCTAAACAAAAAAAAACCCCCCCCCCCCCAACAAACCAATATATTTTTTATTATTACAACTCTTCTAATTGTAACATGACAAACAGAGATTTAGATATGGATATTAATAAAAAAAAGTTGCTCATTTTCTCCAGAACGCGGCTTTTCAAGCAACGCCATGTTGAGCCGGTGCGTGGTAATGAAAATTCGATGAGCTCAAGAGAAATTTCAATCAAACATACTCTTGAGTTGGCAAATTTTGTAACATGAGACCATGTCCCATTAAATTAAATGTCCTAAAAATTGTATTTGTTTGCATGTTAGGAGTTAGGAATAGAAATTATATTATTTATAAAAATTCGCCCATTCACGCGCCGTCTGCTACCAAACTGCTCGACTGCACTCGAGCAACCTCTTCCACCCATTCTCATGGGTTGGTCACCGTGGGTAAGAGGAAATGCTCTCGGTCGATAGGAGAGAGCGAGAGGATAAATAGGCTGCCTGCCTCATGGTGAGGGCTCTATAGTAGGTGAGAATTAAAAAAGGTGGTAGGTGTTGGAAAAAAATAAAGCTTAGCTTCGCGAGTGAAGTGTGGCCAGTGGAAGAGGCTAATCGACCAGCCGGCCAGAAGGAAAATCGGAGTGAAGTTGTGCCTCCTTCGTGCTCCTAGCGTGTGGCCGTAGATACCGGTCCTGAACCGGCCAACAGAACGGCCCCGCTAGTGCGAATTTCCAAAGTAAAAACCGAAAAGAGTGCCCCGACCAAAAAAACCTATTCCGCGTGTGTCGGAATCGTAATCCTGAAAAAAGTGTAAACCCTCCGTGCTAACCTCAACCCCAGCGACGACGCTGCATCCAGTAAGCGACAGCGCGGGCCAGCGTAACTCCCTGTGGGTCTTTAAGGTAAGTTGCATTACCCTCATTGTTATAATTTATTTGTTCGTCCTGAAAATACCGGGTTTTAGTTGTTAACGGAGGGAACATGGTTCACGATTGAAATTTTCTTCTCGGTCTTCTTGGACAGCAGGACGGCCTGAGTGTTTGGTGTTAGTATTACGTGCTACGATAAAAATTTACATTTGCAACGTCTTCCACTCGAGAGTGTACAGACTGAACATTGACCATAGAGCGAATTACAACGAACAACTTAACCTAACACCCAGTGGATTAGACTGGACATTTTCGTTTAGCAAAAAGTTCCACAGGCTGGAGCGGGAATCGAACCCTCACTTCATGGCAATGAACGACGGGTGACGCCGCTAACCACTACCACTAAAATGGCCAAATCAATCGACCACGAAGATAATGTGGGCGATTGATTTGGCCATTTTCTCCGGGACGCGGCTTTTTCAACGCCATATTGAGCCGGTGCGTGGTAATGAAAATTTCGATGAGCTCAAGAGAAATTTCTATCAAACATACTCTTTAGTTGGCAACTTGATTTGATTGTCCTGAAAAGGACGGATTTTAGTTGATAACATGGTTCGCGATTGAAATTTTCTTCAGTCTTTTTGGGCTGCAGGACACCACTCTGTGAAATGGTCACACCGGAGAAAAGTTTGTTCAGCTCCTCGTCGTTGCGGATGGCTAGCTGCAGGTGACGTGGATGATTCTTCTTGGTCTGGTCTTCTTGTGTTCACGGGCGGCGTTTTCTACCAACGTGCTCCGCAAACACGTCTGTCGCATGCGGATGCACAGCGAGAACTGATGATTGGTCGGTCGTCCCCACATGTTTGATAATCGCTGGCACCGTAACTGTGGCAGTATGAACCAATCAGAGCGAGGCGCAAACATGATGTCATTTTCGCAAACATGATGTCATTTTAATTTTTCTTTGAAGTACATTTTAATTAGTTTAAACAAACGTTATCAATTAAGTTTGCAACAGGGATTTAGCTTTGATGTTCTACCTTGTGAATGAAATACTTATCGTAAAATTTCTGTGGGCCAGATAGGAGATATTATCGTTCAAAGTCTCCAAACCCGCGTAACGCTTGCGATTTCAGAAATTTTAGAACGGCACCCCTATACAGGAATAGAAAAGAGAGACGTAAGTCCTACGTCAAAAAGCAAAAGCTGAATCCAGTCAGAGCCAAAGATCTCCCTGCAAAAATCCAAGCCAAGTTCCTCAAACTCTGTAATGATAAATATCCCAACCATTACCATGTGTACACCGACGATTTTTTATCAAAGGGAAAAGTCGGGTACGGCATTTAAAGCAATTCATCCTTTCCCAATATCAGCTCTTCCCTACCCCCTTGATATATAGTTTTGAGGCCTATGCTTTAATTAAAGCTTCAAATCTAGATTTTTTTACTAAGCATCGCCTCCGTAATCGTCAGCAACTCTGCTAGCTGTCTCCAGGAAATGAATTGGCAGCTGACGATGGCAAGTACCCTGGAGGGTGCACTGGCGAGCAACCGTTGGCCAGGTTGCTGATGAATCAGATGGCTGTTGCCAGTAAGCGACTGGCTAGGCAGCCGTTGCTAGGTCGAGCCAGTTGAGGTGGCAGATGTATCTGTGCCTCAACCTACCCCGCAGTGGGATGTTTGGCAATGATAACGTCCTTGGTTCGAGTACTACTTTACCCATGCCCTTTCGCTCAATTTTCAATACTTCTATTCCATTTCCAACCTACCGTACACTAACGGAACTTTCAACACTTTCTCTTCATATCTTTCATTCTAGTAAACATGACTGTCTACTCTTGGTGCCTCATGGCGATGAGCGAAACATCTTCTTCTACATCATAATCGTTACTCCACGTTCGGAGAATACAAATATAACAATTAGAGTATAATATTTTTATTTTTTTACAGTAACAATCCAGTGGATATATTGTGTACATACGCATACGTAAATTTTTATCGTAGTATTACGTGTTCTCGTAATGACTTACTGTAGCCGCTTTTTACATGGTCAAGTAATTTAATTTGTGTCTTGACAATCCATGTACATCATTCAAGTTTGAAATTTGCATAAATAGCATTTTTGGCTTTTGTGATATTTTATTTTTTTTATGTAAGAAAAGTTAGATCTTGTAAAGAACGAGCAATGTAAATGTTTTTTCAGTTTTTGATCCATTTCATATTAAATCAACTTATAGATGCATATAAGCCCTACACTAATAACAAGCAGTGAAAGATGCGTTTGCAATTTTATTGTTTGAATATATGATACAACATAGAGACTGGTATGCTTTTATGGTAAGTTATTTAAATTTTATTCAACTATTTTATTGAAAACAGTAGAAATTGGAATATCTCAGTACATTCACGATTACAAATGATCATAAATTATAGCCGTGAAATTTCCTACAATTTGTATCTTAACGTTTTTTATAAATCATCATTTATGCTAAAAATAGGAGGACGCTGGAACAGTGGACAGTGGAAACTGTTTCTATAACAACTATATAACCCAAGTAGCACACTACGGGCATAATTAGTTGTAGTAACTTGATATTTATGTTATCTCAACCGAATGGCAACAAGTGCTACTAGCTACTAGGGAACTGAGATGGGGGGAGGGTGTAGCCCAAGGCAGTCGAAGAATTTGTTGACTGGACAAGGGTTCGTGGAGTCGCCAGTCCCTTGTCATGTGAAAACACGCGGCCTTCTGGCCGTAGTCTTCCGAAGGTCCTCATTGAGATCGACTGGTCCTGCTACAACAAACCATTATGTAGGTATTCTCTCGGGACAACTTGATGAGAACAGTCCTGCAGATATAGGTAATCCTTGCACTGATGGTGGGTTCTTATCACATCACATCATCACATCTGAATATGTTTGTTTAAAGTTATTGAAACGGTACTCAAACTCGATATTTTTAAGTATTTTCCTGGCCCGATCAAAATTCCTAATGTTGGTTTTTGTCGGTTCTAAAACTCGATATTTTAACATATTTTTGTATTCTGGTGAAATAAACCACCCACATTTGTCAGTAGCCCCAACAGCATCCCTACTGTTGGTTTAAATCGGTCCTCAAACTCGATGTTTTAACGTGTTCTTGTATTCCATTGAAATAAAGCACCTACACTCAGAAAAAAAATCTAAACTAATTAGTTTAAAATTCCAGGGGGTAAGTCACTCGGCCACCTTGTGTTACCACCCTAAAAAACACAATCCGCCAAACTTCAAACACCCCCCCCCCCCCCCAAAAATTATTTTTTTTCCCCTCTCCCCCCGTTGGTTTTTTTTTTTTTTTTTTTTTTTTTTTTTTTTTTTTTTTTTGTGTAATTGTGGGTGGGGGGTTGCCCCCCCAACAGCCCAGGTGGTCCCATACAAATATTTTTTTTTTTTCTGTTTTGTGAGATTTATTTTAACACAAAAAACTCCTCCCCCCCCCCCACACACAAACACCCCCGCGCCGGGTGGCTTACCCCCTGTAAAATTCACACTAAATCGATATACGCCTGGTTGACGCATAGCTTCGTTTAAACGGCAATTATACTCGCTTAGTTTAAACTTGAAATCTACCCAAGTAACACCACTTGTCATATTCATGTTAATAATACACGTTTTAGACCAAGCTCATGTTTTTTTTTCTAACGTCTATAACTTAATTTCATACACGCATATAACCGAAAAAGCACAATAAATGTGGCATTTTTAAACATATTTTAAGTCATACCAGATGTTTTGTAGAACATCCATAAGACAAATATTATGTTCTATGGATGCTTCCAACAGCATGCTTATAACATAATTATATGTTTTGTCAAAGCAAGCACGGTATGAACAAAGAAAAAAAAATATAAACAAGATTTTATAATGGCGAAACGATATCGTAGCTAATGGTATTTTACGCGTTAAAGATGATTGTTTATAACTTTTTCAAATAGGAAATTAAAAGTGCTTTACGCATGGAAGTTGTACCAAAATTGTATATGCGGCTCAAGGTTAGCAGTGCAACCTTCCGTTTTACCTTCCCTTATTTCATGCGCCATCGATTGGATTAAAAACGTAGAAGGTACCCCGAATAAATTATTGAATTTTAGTGAGATTTCTTTATGGAATTCACAAAAACCAACATGGCGATTTTCCAAGTCTACAGTCCTACAGTACGGGTCAAAACATTAGCAACACATTTGATTGTCAAATGTTCGATTTTTCTTTTCTGCGTTTTTTGTTGTGAAATTGAACCGAGTAATGGCAGTATGAATGAAAATACAAATACAATTTTTCTTTTATTTTGTGCGTAGCTACATCTCAAAAGACTCCCTCACAATTAAGTGTAACAATTCATAAAATATACTAAACAATCTCCCAAACTGTTGCTTTATGTTACATTTGAATAAACCCCTATGCCCAATTTGGCTTCTATTTGAATCAGTGAGTGGCATCACAATTTTACATTTAGGTAGTTTTTTTTATTCCAGTATTTCAAATAAACATATTTTCAGCCGTCACTGTATTGGATTCACAATCTATTCTGAATAATTTCAATATTGCATGAGGATGTTAAAAATATGTTTAAAATTCATCTTGAATGCAACCTTTCAACATATTTACGAACATCTATCATACACGCTATTTCCAAACAATCCAAAATGAAGTACGTTTGACTAGAATCAGTCAAAAGTATGGATACTCAAAAGTGAGTAAGGATAGTTTGTAGTGGTAAGATGACAAACAGTCACCGATGTTTTCAAGAAGTAAAATTTAAGTTGATCGAACAAAAATAGAACAAAAATGTGTTCGCTGTTCTGGTACCACGTTTGAACCGAATATGTGTGGAAAAACACCCTCAAAACTTATTCAAGACCAGACATGTTTCGTATTTCATCCTTACGACTTTCTTACAACAAACTTCTTATATTCTTGTCAAAGAAGATGTTTATGGGGTTTACTTGGGTAAGGGGCGCAGTATAATGTTGAAATATATATGCGTAGTTAAATGGAGAATTGAAACTAAGAATAAATTTTTTTCCCGCCCTGGATTTGATTTTGTTTTGTCAACTTCTAACCTACAAATTAATGACATCGACATTTCCTCAATAGGTCGGTGTGAATAAAAACCGATTGACTGGATTGATTCGAATGTTCAAGGATATCTTTCAGGTTGGAAATGTGAAACCTGGGCATAAAGTTGAGCATGCCCATGCAGACAAAGAATATCATTAATTATATGAATTAAAATAACCTATGTGATCTGAATAGAACTCTATTTCATTGCATATGAATTACTTCCTAGTAGACAGAGAGATCCGATTTACCGTCATCGATTTATTCGAACATCGAATGCTGTTGTTTGGTGGATTCAGAGCACTGATTTCAAACCTGCAATATTTAAAGCGCATTGATTATTTGATAAAAATATCACACTGAACACAACTAGCAATTTATTTTCGAAAATCAATGAAATGTTGACATCATGAAATGGCAACATGATCGCGCTAAAAGAGGGACAATAATGCTATTTAGAACTTTCTCCTACTTTGAAATAAGTTTAAACTTAATGAAACATTAGTGTAGTTTTTATACTATGCGACTTGTAAACCCAGAAAATGATAAAAATGATTACTTTTTATACTATCGACGATTAGCAAAATCTCTGAGTGTACACTTGGGAGTGGCCCCAACAGCATCCTTACTGTTGGTTTAAATCGGTGAAAAAATTTGAATAACTTTAATGTGCATCTATGTACAGAGAAAAAACACCGTTTACCAAAACGGATCCTACTGCAAACCCAACCCCCTCGATAGATCATTGCCGATAGTCAGCGGATATGCTTTTACTATGCATAAATCGCAGGAAGGCCTGACCTTCTCGTAAATCGTATAATACTACGATAAAGGACAGGAGTAGCAATTGGTGTATGTTGGTCTCTCCAGTGTATCGTCTCTCGATGGCCTTTACCTCACTAACGCCAAGGATGAATTTAAGTTCCATCATGATAAGTGCAGTATTTCGCCAAAAAATAAGGGAACTGCGGACGAAAATGGAGCGTTTGTCAAATAACAATATCCTTGCAGAGCCAATGAAGATTCATCGGCCAGGTTTCCGGGATAAAAATAAACATACAATTACAATACAATAATATAAAATAACATTCAAATCTATTTCCGACCATGAATCTTATTGTTCATTAATCAGATAAATGAAAAATGCATATTGTCATTACAATTGATTTACTATTCACTCTATATGTAAGGATTTTCAACAATCGTGAAACAATTAATAGTAATTTACTCAAATTTGGCCGAAAAAAAAGAGTTTTTCTATAGTTAAGATGCATGACAACCCCCCTTTTCTAATATCGATGTCTCAATTTACATTAGATTCTATTGTTCAAACAATAACTTTTATTGTCATCTTATCTTTGTGAACAGTTTTATTAATTGTACATACTATAGATTCTATTGTATGGTTAAAATACATTTAATTGTAAACCTATTAGAATTTTTTTTCGGGTTACCATCTAAACGGTAGAATCTGTTTGAACAGCAACATATTCTGGATATCTTCACACATTGATGGCTTAGACCTTTTTCGGTCAAGTTCGGATAGTTATGGAATCAATGAGTGAAGATTTTAGGCACTTTTGGGCCTGTTCATAAACCACGTAGACTCATTTTTGAAAATCTCACAATTTTTAAAAACACCCATTACACAAAACACTTAATATATAATAATAAAATTTCATCATATTATGAGCCAAATCATTTTAAGTATATTTTAAATAGTGTGTAATGTGAAGTCGTCGAACATATTAATCCATTTATAGACGAGCTTTTGTCAATCCTAGAAAATTATCTACCTTTTCATTCGTCAATTTTGGCCACATTAAATAACCATCGCGCACCCAAGAAACTGGAACCGCTAGTACACATAGCTGTTGCCTCTCATAGAACTGTGCCACAGTAAACATCTTGGCAGAAATTTTTGTGTTATTTTAATTCAATTAGCAATACATTTATTTATACATATATACTTACTTCTTGGTGCTAACTCGGATAATTTATCGGACACTTGGATACACTTAATGTTTAGATGAAAGGTTGATCAGATGAACACTTTGAAACCAATGAAAACAACAATGTCGGCATACGTGGAGAATATCGTGTATGTTTACAAGTTCAATCGAACAAAGTAATGATGTTTTCCGCATATGATTTTATTTTAAATCGTATCAAAAAATCTATTTTATTCAACAAATTAAACGATTTACCTTGGCCTTCTATACCATGAATGTAAAATGCGATTGCCGAATATCAGTATATTTCATATCTAGGATATGGTGCAGTTCCGACATAAGAGTGCTCGACTCGAGACTGAGTGAAAGTGGTTAAGTTATAAGAAAATTCAGATCAATCATGAGGAACAAGAATTCGGCTGCTTCACTATGCTTCAATAAGAATGCAATGACCTGTGGCCTTGTTTTTAATTTTTGTGAAATGTTTAGATCAATTCGTATAAAATACCAATCCAAATCGGTATATAAGCATGAAATTGGTCGTATATGAATCCAATTACTATCGCTTTTATTATAAGGAGTTTTATGGCATCATATACGATTTAACCACAGGGGATATACACATGTATATTGCGCATGGATTTTGGGATATACGTGTAAACTGGTTTACTGGGTTGATAAACATTGTAAATTACGTGTACTTTCATAGGAACATACATTAGTACACGTTGCAACAATAATAAATCTCAGTGGACACGTTTTCCAATATATATGCCAGTGAATTTACATGATCGTGTAAATATAAACCTTCTAACATTGATTTTTTTCGATTTTCTCGTTTAGCTGTCATTCAGCGTTCATCAGCGGAGGGCAAAAGAGCCACAGTTAAAATTATTTTGTAGTTTTAAATTTACACGACTTGAATCACATGTTGTAATATTTGCTCGATTGGATCTTACCTGAACTACTTCAGATACTTACATCGTTAATTATTACATCCAAATGTATTTTTCACGAGAAAGCGGAAGAGATAAGAATCGAGAGAGAAATTATTGATTTATTAACTACCCCAACCAATAATTTGACAATTTTGACTACCCAACAAACATCGGTGTTGAATTAGAGTTTGTTCAAGCAAATTTGGAGAAGCGATTCAGCTGTTTCTTCTAGAATAGCTGAATAGCTTCTCCAAATTTGTTTGAACAAGCTCTAATTCAACACCGATGTTTGTTGGGTAGGGCTTCTAAAGCAGTTTAGAACTCGGTTACTTGTTGAATAGTATATAGTAAATGATGTAACAAATGTCGAATTGTGTGAAGCAAATTGTATAACCGTTTCAGAATTAAGCTGTTCAGTGACACTTACATATCCGGATTTACCCATCGCAGCAACCTGAATCTTCTCAATATATGGATACAAATGTAATGCCATGTTGGATGAAACTTACAGGTTTTTAGAAACGTATTTGATTAATCCTATGTCATGTTGAAAACATGAACCTCAGCCCCAGCCTGAATGTTATTTTTAAAGAAGTAGATGTATAATTAATTTGATATTTTTCATTATTAACGATTTTTCCTGCCACTTGACGCCAATTCCCTGCATGTTTGGGTTATAAAACTATTGGTTGGGGTAATTAACAAGCCAATAATTTCTCTCTCGATTCTTATCTCTTCCGCTCTCGCGTTATAAGTCTACTTTTTTTCCCGGAACTACTTCGTTCCAGAAGGGAACCGGCCTAAGCCACGAGCTGCTGGTCTTAAGCAAACGGCACCTCCTGGGGTGAGCACTCAAGGCCTCTTTTGTTCCGGGTCTTAGGGCGATATGGCGTGGGAGGGTTTTTCGGATGTGGGAGTCCTAAATAATATAAATGGATTTGTTTTACCTGGTTTATTGTCCCAAAACGAAGCGGTGGTTGTGTAGAGCAATACAGAGATGGTTGTTGAAGATGGCGGGGTGCCACGTGGTGTTGGCTGGATGGTGCCTGCGTTATGGCTAAAGCGGTAGCCGACAGGTCGGCCCGAGTGACGACCGGAATGGCGATGAGGATGGCGGATAACGTGGCCAGTCTGGCGTTGGGGCCTGAGTCGCAGTTAGAGCGACACCGGGTTGACGGTTGGAATGGCGCCTGAATTAATGGCAGGAATGGCGACGAGGACGCCGGATGACGAGGCGGCTAAACTGGGGTAGTGGCCGGAATCTCAACGAGGATGTCAAGCGTCTGACGTGGCGGTCGGATGGCGGTTGTAGTGGTAACGACCGGGGTGGCCGGAGTGGTGGTTGAGGTGACACCGGGTTGCCGGTCGACAGGGCGGCTGGTTTAATGGCCGACGCGATGGCCGGAATGACGTGGTGATGATGGATGGCGTGGTGGTCAGACTGGAATTAGTATAGCGTCTGGCTTGGCAGTTGACGTTGTGACTCGCGTGGTGGCCGGAGTGATGGTTAGGGTACACTGGGTTGACGGCCGGAATGGCAACGTGGAGTCGGATGATGTTTCGGCCAAATTGAACTAACGGAATGGCGTCTCACGTGGCGGTTAATTTACGGGAATTTACACGTCCGTCTTTAATGACTGCATCGAACCAACTAAACTCTCTCGTCAGCCCAACGAACTCATTCGCTCCCGTGGTAACTCGTAGTCTCCTAAGCACGCATAGTGAAGTTGCGGTTAGCTTCCTCCGTTCACGAACATCGTTAACGTTCGGCACAGAAACGTGTGTTGTCCGCTCATGGTCCACACGGGATTACTACGAAAGGCCGAATCACAAAAGGCCGAATCATAAAAGGCCGAATCACAAAAGGCCGAATCACAAAAGGCCGAAACCACAGAAGGCCGAAGTACATAAAAGGCCGAATCACGAAAGGCCGCAAAAAATCGGCAGAGCGACCGAGTGGACCGGAGCAAGCGCGCGCTTGCTCCGGTCCACTCGGTCGCTCTGCCGATTTTTTGCGGCCTTTCCTCGTTGAGCACAATTTTAAAGTCAGTTATTGCAATCTATTTTTACAACATTTTAGTTATTTCATTTAGTCTACAAGAAATTTAGATTTTTCATGCCAGATCTAAGAAAACTTTGTAAAGTATTTCCAGAATATCAAACGAGTATTATTTATTAAAACGAGAATTCCGTGCGTTTATATTAGAATTTTGCGGAATTAATAAACTTATACTATGTTTTAATCGCGAATGTCTTGAGGATCAAAATGAAAAATTGAATGAAAAATGCTGAGCTTCCTTATGGGTCTGTTTAATGAGAGCTCGAACTAACTCCGAGTAGCATGCTAACTCTTAAAGTGATGCTATCGCAGATGACGATTTTGTTGAGAGTATTGCTCTGTTGCTATCATCTAGACCAAAGCGAGTCTAACATGATGTTTGTTTTAATTTTTTTTTTTACTTTTTCTACTAATATTTTATTGATGTCAACTACCGAAACTGGAAATAAATAATTAATGCTAACTGTGGTTT
The DNA here is from genome assembly GCA_024533555.2 of Aedes koreicus. Classification (NCBI taxonomy): domain Eukaryota; kingdom Metazoa; phylum Arthropoda; class Insecta; order Diptera; family Culicidae; genus Aedes; species Aedes koreicus. The sequence continues at coordinate 64,235 of JAHHFK020001982.1, read as the reverse complement.
TTTCCCTTATAGGGTTTCCCCCAGTTTAATGGCTGACTGAAGATTTAAAGAATGTTCACTTTTCTGTGGTTTCGGCCTTTTTATGTTAAATTTTAAAAATTTCGGCCTTTTGGGATTCGGCCTTATTTGAGTTTCGGCCTTTTGTGGTAGCTACATACATTTTTGTTCGGCCTTTTGTGATTCGGCTTTTTGTTCCTCTCCCGTCCACACACCGTTCCGCAACGTTTTGAACTGACCGTTTCTAACTGGACAATCGGTGCCCACTCTTCACATCAATATTTACATATTTCAAACAAACTAATGTTACCCGCCGGTAACAACGTGAAAAATCCATTTGGATGTAATAATCAACGATGCGAGTATCTGAAGTCGTTCAGGTAAGATCCAATCGAGCAAATATTACAACATGTGATTCAAGTTGTGTAAATTTAAAACTTCAAGTGATTTTGAAATTATTTGCATGCTCTTTTTATGTGCATGAAAATAGATTGAAAATTACAAATTATTTTAATTTAAAAAGAAACGATAGTTCGGAGAGGCCTGAATGCCTTTAAAAAATATCAAAATCTGATGCAACTAGTTTTATAAGATGGGAACTGTGATTTCAGGCGTGTGACCTTTTCCCATTGAATCCGAATGCCTCCGAGTAAAAAAAAAACTCGATACTAACGGTGTTTCTAATCTACGAATATGTTAAACAAAAAGAAAACGAAAATAATTTCTTCCTCGATGCCCCATGTCTAACCGCACACAAAATCAACACTCTAGTTGACGCCAATCTCAAAACGATACCTGCTACCTATAATCTCAGTGGTATCACATCTGTTAACACATTGGAAATGCTGAATATGGAATAGAACAATTTTTTAGCGGTAGCATTACCCCTGCTCCAAAAATCAATGTCATATAAATAAATACAAACTTTTTTATTGCATGATCGACGTGTTGTGCCTGCTACATATGTTACGACATGTAAGAAAAAAAATCAAACAGAAAAAAAACTATTCTACCAATCGTTGCTGTCGGCCAAATCGGCGAACATCTTATCTTTGACTGCCTTGGCTTTGCGAGGATCTTCAGTAATATTTGTTTCAATTGCTTTCGCTTGGCCAAGCATATATTCCAGCTCATCGCAGCCCAGGTTGAGTCCGCCCAGTTCTACTGGGCCAACAAACTGCTTCTTCATTTGACCCTCGAAGTACACGAAGATAGTGGGTAGATTGCGCTCTGGATAATTGGGGATACAAGTAGTAGCGATAGCTTTGATAAATTTTGTTGCTGGGAATCTGACGGCCAACTGACTTAAGTGTTGGTTGATCAACGAACAGAAAGGAACACCTCGGCTGTATAAATGTAGAACCACATAGATTCCAGACCCAGCTTTTGTCACTTCGTCCACATAATCTTTACCGGAAATCTCAAGTACGTTTCCGAATTTGGCCTTTTGGGCTATCGCTTGCAATTCCGCTATCCTTCTCTTCCGGTACTCGAGCAACATAGCTTCATCTTCGGAGTCTTCTAACTCGTCCAGCTCATCCAATCCCATTTTGGCTAAGTCTTTGCTTTGGTTCTGTTTCTGTTCAATGGTATTCTCAATCATCCCAATAATATCATCCTCGGTAATTTCCTTTTCCTTCGGCTTCGGCGGAAGAATTCCCTTTGCTCGCAGAACATCATTCCACTCAGTGTCTTCATTAGGGTCCTGTTATAGCGAAATGACTAAGTTTTAGCCTTCATGTCACTTTTTACCTTATTAGGAATTAATGTGTACTACATATTGCACATGTTGTGCCTCACCTGCATTTCAATTGAAGTTTGTATAGTTATAAAAAATCAACAATCCCTGAATTCTAAATGTACCACGTAACTTATTCTGTATTGATTTACAGTTATAAAAGCTGTAAATCTCAATAATTCGCAGAACACTGTTCGTCAGACTTTTCCTGGGATACGATGCATCAGCTCGTGTAAGTTGTAACTATTGCCTGACGTTAGGAGTACCGTAAATCAACCGATAACAGTCCTACTGCTAAACAATCTATAACATATACAACCTTCGAAAAAACATAAAATAAAACACATTCATCGCTTCACACATTCTGCCTGATAAGTGCATGGTTTTTTATAATCATTATGAATCATTATGATTGTATCATTATGAATCATAAAGAAATGTTTATGACTATTATCTATACATAACGTTTTTAATAATGGCCCGAACTTGGTTCTTGTACTTTGCTTATCGTTTTCACTTCAAAGCTATATTTGCCAGTGTAAAAAATGTTAACGAAATCGACTTTCGAAAAAGACGAATCTGCTTCTGTAAACAATAAACCAAAATTAAAACAAGCCAACATTTAACTAGAAAATAAGAAGAATGATTAGTAATTTCCATTTAATTCCAACTACCTTTATTGCTTATCTTGACAGATACGCGTATTTCGTCTACAATGTGCAGACTTCTTCAGTGTCGTGTACTAATAATAGTCGAGTATTAGTACACGACACTGAAGAAGTCTGCACATTGTAGACGAAATACGCGTATCTGTCAAGATAAGCAATAAAGGTAGTTGGAATTAAATGGAAATTACTAATCATTCTTCTTATTTTCTAGTTACAGGTATTCCACTAAACAGCTCACACTCTCCATAATTCAAGCCAAAATTTAATAAAAATAATTCTTCCTGAATAGCTGGCTTACAATTGACACTGGTTGTGGATGCGTTTGCGTGAATTTGGGAGTTTTCTCAAAGGTACGAAAACTCCATCAATCTTCTTTCTGATAACTAAGAGCATCATTAACGGTGGGGTATAGAAGCCCGTTTAGCAGCGCTCTATCATCACTCACCACCGTACCGGTCGCTGCTAAACGCGCTACCAAACTAGCTGCGAGGCTGTCGGGAAGAGTCGGGTGCTCAAATTTAGCAGCCCGATAGCAGCGCGTGAAGCGGTTGTTCTTCGGTAAAATCACACAGAGAGAAATTTCATAGTCACTTTTACCATTATTGGGGGTTATGATGACTATTGCAGTATAGTGATTTTGAACCGACTATGATCATGATCAAAACGACCATTAAAAATAGTTGATCCAACATTTGCCATAATGTCGGAATAGTCCTTGTTACCATGATCATAGTCAAAAATGCCATGAACGTGATGAATTCGACCATTTTCATGGTTATTGTAACCATTATATGCGGTAGTCATCCTGAGCATGATTTAATTGTCGGTACAACGATGAAATTTTTCTCAGAGCAGTCACCGTCCACAGGTTTATTGTGTTTTTTTATCGTGCGTTTTATTTCGTGCGACGTTAAAAATAAAAATGGCTGTAAATATCTTGATGTCGGAGCGCTATCGGTGAAAAATATTAGTTTGACGGTGTTTTCGAGCAAACTCTAGCCTGAAACTTGGTGCCGTAGGTGGACATTTCTAGGGGTTTTTTTTTTTTCATTAGGGCGAATCTACAATTGAGAGATTCTCTCCGGGCTCGCTCTTTTTCATACTATTTGTAGAGTATGCTAGCCAGCACTGTTGTGTTTCGACCTGCACTAAGGAATCCCTCGAAAGTTTTATATTGGCGCTGTAATGAATGAAAGAGAGCGAGCCCGGAGTGAATCTCTCAATTGTAGACTCGCCCTAACGAAAAAAAACCCCTAGATTTATGTTGCGGATCCCTGAGTGGTGGAATTTTGCAATTTTAAAGTGGAGGGGAGATGGGTGTGTGGTTTTACTCCTCTTCTCTCTTTATGTTCCACAGATGCTCAATAAAATCTGCTTGCAATTGGTAATGAGCAGCTGTCTTGTGTACTTGCTCGTACTGTTCAAGAAAAGCTGTGAAGTCGGTACATTTTGGACCCATTTGCACTGCTACATAGTCTTTTTCAACGTCGGCCGGACCCATCTCTCTCATCTTCTACAATCATGTTGTGCAGAATAATGCACGAACACATGACAGTGGGCAGATCATCTTTTTGCCAGAGTCTAGTGCCATTCCAAAAGCACGTTCAACATCTTTCCGGGCTGCTCCTTGATGAATTGCAAAATGCTGCGGAGAACGTATAAACAGTCTAATTATGTTTATTTAACTGATTTGGGGATTTTTTTAGAATTATTTAGAAAATCAGCTCTATTCCCGTTTTCGAACGAATCGCAATTTTACATTACCGTTTCCGTACGAATTCTATCTTCTTGTTGAGACTCAAATCGTATTAAAGATTTTCCGAAAAAATTAAATCAGTTCATTTCAGATCGCAAAATGTTCACGTGGGTTTGTGGAAAATAGCAACAGGAATAAACGGACGAGATCTTTTTGCCATCTAAAATTATGCATCGGAGAAAACTGCTTTTGAATTTTTCGGAAATGCATCAATGCGATTTGAGCCTTAAGGTTTTGTACGAAAATGAGAATGCAAAAATTTGATTTGTACGAACGTATCCGACTGGTACGTAAACGGAAATAGAGGTAAGATACACCGGGGCAAGTCGAAATGGTGGGACATGTTGAAATTGATATGCTATCTGTAAGCAGAACTGAGTTATAAATGAATATGTGTTCAAACTTGTATTTTGCGATGGTGTACAGTGCTTACCTACCAATTTCAATTTGCCCCACCGTTTCAACTTGCCTCGGTGTACCTTAAATATTAATTTTGAAAAAAAGATCGAATAATTATGCAAGAAAAAGCATGTAGGTACCTTCCGTTTTTGTCCAACCGGTGAAGGAATCGTTTGGACAAGTGTTGCAAGGGGAGGGTGAATCCCGTCCGCTAGGTAATACCCCATAGTGTAGGTTCGCCCAGTAATTTCAAACTCTACTACAGGTGTTTTGCCACTGTAGAGGTCTGAAAATAACGGTGAACGCTCCAACACATTGATGTCGTTTGAGGATCCTGGCATGCCAAAGAAGGCGTGCCATATCAATAGGTCATACGACGCCACTGCTTCCAATACAATTTTTGTCCTTCCCCTTGTACTGGCCAGCCCAAGCAGTGGGGCAGTTTTTCCATTGCCAGTGGCAGCAGTCCAACGAACCCAACATCCCTGGGAATCCTCGTCTCTTGCCTTCATCCAACAGCCGTTTTACGTCATCGTGGTTTGGGGATCGCAATTAGTGTGCTGCAAATACCTTAACAATGGTGTGGCAAAACTCCAACATGCAGATTAACGCCGTTGACTCTGACATGATTCGAACGTATTCGTCGATCGCGTCTGCGGAGGACCCGTAGGCTAACTGACGAATCGCCGTAGTGCACTTTTGGAATGTCGTTAGCCCTAGCTTACCGGTAGCATCAGCTCGTTACACGAAGTAGGCATTTGCAGCCTGTACGTCCCTCACGATGCGCAGGAACAAGTTTCGACTCATCCGAAAACGAAAACTGTATTTTAATTTAATTGATAATCCGAAAAATAATCGTCTACCAGACGTTGCGCTCCTTCTTGCGCCAACCTGTCAATATTAGGTCGTCTCGTGCCTCTTCCCTCGTTTTCACGAATGCATTCCGTTTCAGGTAGCATTGCGTGAGTCTGGACCAGCATCTGGCTAACCAATTCAAGTTCATCGTCACTGGAATCCGAGAATAACACAGAAAACTTCTCCATTTCTTCTTTTCGACATTCACTTGAAGGCGACGATGTTGATGACGTTCAAGAACCAATGTTGTCAAAATGTTTACTTCTACTCTGAAAAAAAAATCTATCGTTATACCGACAATTATATCATAGTCAGGATGACTATCGCATATAATGGTTACAATAACCATGAAAATTGTCGAATTCACCACGTTCATGGAATTCTTGACTATGATCATGGTAACAAGGACTATTACGACATTATGGCAAATGTTGGATAACTATTCTTAATGGTCGTTTTGAACATGATCATAGTCGGTTCAAAGTCACTATACTGCAATAGTCATCCTAACCCCCAATAATGGTAAATTTGACTATCAAATTTGTCTCTGTGTACCTTTCAACCGGTACGGAATAGGGTAACTAAATTGATCACCGCTATAGCAACGACCGATGTGGAGAAGGGTGGCTAAACTAAAATGAGAGCGCTGCAGCGCTTCTGAAATAGCAGCGCTACTGTTGCCCACCGTTAAAGATGCTCTAAAGGCCCAAACGCAATGTGGATTTAGTTGAACCAGACCACAAGCTAGAGGGTAATGGCTGCCCGCGTAAAAACCACACAATTATAATACAATAATATAAAATATCATTAAAATTTATGTCCGACCATGAATCCTATTGTTCATGTATCGAATATATTAAAAATGCTTATTGTTATTACAATAGATTTACTCTTCATTCCACATGCTAGAGTTTTCAACAATTGTGAAACAATACAATTAATAGTGATTGACTCAAATCTGTTAAAAAAAAGATTTTTTCTAAAGTTAAGATACATAACAACCCCCTTTTTCTATTGTCGATGCATAAATTTACATCAGATTCTGTTGTGGGAACAATAACTCCTATTGTCATCTTATCGTCGGGAACAATAATAATAATTAATATAAACTATAGATTCTGTTGCATGGTTACAATACATTTTATTGAAAATGTATGAGCATTTTTTTTCCGGGTTTGATGTTTACTTGTTGCCGGATAGTCAGTTCACAGTCAGTTTTCCCTTGCCTGACGTCAGCTATGGTCATAGCTCGGTAAACATCTCTTCGGATACGGAGAAGTTCTAATACGATCAACCGGCAGCGGCTCTCGTAACTCAGACGACGATGTGTGTCCCTCCAAGGTAGTCTGCGAAGCGCAAACCTCAAGAAGTGGCTTTGAATGTATTCGGTATGCTCAGTGCCGTTGTTGTAATTCGGGCTGCAGACGAAGGAACAATCAGCGTTATGTGTTTGGCGTGTGAGACGAGACGACTAGCTCTCACATAAGAGGCACCGTGGTCAGGCGTTCGACTACGATTGAACATCAGTAGGACATAGTTTTTGAGATAATCGTTTTGCATTATCCAATCCCGGCTGCAGTGAATGGAATTGAGTAGCCGGAGGTCTTCGAAACGAGTGCCCTGGCAGATCCTGACCTCCGCGATACGCTGCCTATCGTACGGTTTTTCGATGATGTTCTGATCACTGATATACATCGTCCACTCCGTCCGGCCTCTTTACCACCATGTTGACTCGCAGCATAAAATCCGCACAAACTGTTGTCGACTTAGGGTATAGAATCGGCCCCTAAGTTTGATTTCCTCTACGAAGGGCACTACGATCGTGTCCTCCTTGATATTCCTATCCTGCTTTTTGTTCAAATACTCAATCTTGACATTATGACTATTGGTATACTTTTGGATGGTGCGATCGCTGGCCATCAGCTTGACCAGATCTTCCTTTTCGCTGTTCCGGGTGGACGATGAGTCCGTCACGAAGTGCACTGACGGAGCAGGTGTGGATTGATGCCGATTCTCCGTCTAGTACACTCAAAAAACAATGCACCTTATATTTAAGTGCAATCACCTATAGATTTGGGCAAAGTGCAAAGTTATTGCTCTGTATTGGTGCGGCACTTATTTTTGTTAAATGTGGTCAATTAACCATATGTGCAATAAATATATAGTCTTTAAGTGCAAGAGCTGAATAGATATTAGTTATAGTGTATATGGATTGCATTAACTTGTCCTAGCAAAAATCAAATGAGTTTTTTAATACGTTTTATGTGAAAAAGTGCATGGATTTTATTTTTTCATAAAAAGTTTAGTATTGGATTTTTTGTACTTTTCATGTAATAAAACGAAATGTGTGAATAAAAGAGGTTTTATTTGTACCATCATAAAAACTTCATCACTTTTTGAAGCTATCGCGTTCAGCAGCTCTTCTGCGGGAATGGCAAAAATGCTCGGCAGATCTGAAATATTCACAAAAAACACCGTTAACATGGCAAAGAAGAACATCTATAGTAATTTATTACCTTCAAAAAATTCAGTGACTTCCGCTGGCAAACCAAGTACCTAAACCACCACACGGTAAACTTCACTTTGCTTCTCCATTTTGCAGTTTTTTTATTCTTCTAGAACGATAATGCAGCTGGTTGTTTTTCGCGCACGGTTTTTTATTTCGTTTTAAGTACGAAGATGGATAGAATAGGACAAAGTGAAAACACACTTGAATGACATTTCTCGCTCGATTGAAAATTATGTGCGGACCATATCAGTCTCATTGGAAACAAACCTGTGTATTAAGTGACGGGTGTTAAAAATTATGTGCGGCAAATGAAAATCATACTGGCTCACATGATTTCAATTCGAAGCAAAAATTGACCGATTTAAGTGCCAATTTTAATAATAAAAATTATTGATTTATTTTCAGTGTAGTACAGCCAACAATCAATGTGCAACTAGTGATTTGAAACTAGAAAATAAGAAGAATGATTTGAAATTGGTTCACTCTTGTAGAACCCCTAGTTCTGAAGTACACCTTGCAGTCTGCTCTTTTTCATGCAATCTTACGCTTTTCAGCACCTTTTGGTACAAGTATCTTTGTTTTTGTTTTGATTCGCTATACTCCCGCTTCATTTTACTCATTTTTTGAGTACAATTGTATACTATCTCTTTTTCTCTCACGGAAATGTTACTCAATTTTCGTAAAGAGTGGATTTACTCATAAAATTGAGTAGATCCACTTTTTACGGAAATTGAGTAACATTTCCGTGAGAAAAAAAGAGATAGTATACAATTGTACTCAAAAATTGAGTAAAATGAAGCGGGAGTGTATGTTATTTTGACAGAATATTTGAGAGTGTATTGGTGTGAGTTACTGTCTTAGGGGCTAATCATTAAGCTTGGGACCGAGCTTGGGATCGGTGTGCTAGTACTTCCTGAACCAAAACAAAAATATTCAGCAGGAAGCAGGAGCTTCGAGCAGGAATAGAAGCGCAAGATTCATTGAGGAAGAAGGAAATGGAGGAAGAGTTGCGTCGTCTGGAGGAAAAGAAGGCGATAATGGAAGAAGAAGCGAAACTGCGGCAGCTGATATTGCAGTATGAAATGGAGTTCCAGCAAAAGCAGCAGTCGGTCAGGAAGGAGTCCTTGGAGAAAGAGCAGAGCTTAATCCGACAGTTGAGTGAGTGTGGCAGCAGAGGTGGATCGATTCCCGACTCTGATGAACGGGTATCCAACTGGTTGCAACAATGTTCTCTCGAATCACATGGAGGTAAAATCCCTGCCTCGCTGATGGTTTCCGGACACGCACCACCGTTAGTCAGACCGAACCCGGCAATGCAAACCGATGGCCAACGTCACACCTCATCTCATCCTGCCAAAGATGTTCACGCTTTGTCGACTAACGTCCCAATGATTCGCCAATACTCTGCCACTAACGGACAGTATAATCAACACTCAATGCTTCCCAATCCCATACAACCGATGCAATTTCAGAACACAAGTCCTGCACACCATCAACCAGGTCCGTTCAACAACTCGGTTCCGTTCGCTGGTGAAATGCATCGTCGTACAACAACTTGCCGAGAACCTGCAATGCACCACGCAGAAACCGACACACATCAACACCAACCGGCTCCGAGTCAACCACCGCGAGTCTACGATCCCACGGTTCCCACTGGTATTCCCATGGTTGATCCAATGAACGTGAATCAAGGAAGAACTGGTGCATTTCCCACGGCACTGGATGCAAACCAGCTGGCAGCCCGACAGGTAATGGGGAAAGAATTGCCCATATTTTCCGGCAATGCCGAAGATTGGCCGATATTCATCTGTAGCTTCGAGCAGTCACCGGCAGCCTGTGGGTTTACGGATGCTGAAAACCTGATTCGGCTTCAAAGATGCTTAAAGGGGCATGCTTACGAATCGGTGCGAAGTCGGCTTCTTCTTCCTTCAAGCGTTCCTCAGGTTGTAAACACTCTGCGGACCCTGTATGGCAGACCAGCGCTTCTTATTCGATCGCTGATTGAAAAGGTTCATCGAGCCCCAGCACCACGACATGACCGCCTTGAAACGGTGATTAATTTTGGATTAACCATTCAGAATCTCGTTGACCACTTAAAGGCAGCTAGCCAGATCACGCACTTGGCCAACCCGGTGCTCATGCAGGAGCTCGTTGAGAAACTTCCTGGTTCGTTGAAGATGGAGTGGGCAGTCTACAAAAGTAAGCAACCGTACGCGACGTAGGCAACTTTCGGCGACTTTATGTCAGGACTGTTGTCTGCAGCAAGTCAAGTGTCCTTCGAGCTACCAAGCTTCAGTCGAAACTGCAAAGGCGATCAAGGGAAGACCAAGGAGAAAGGGTTGATACACGCTCATTCATCGATGCCTTCCTCTTCCCCGGCGATATCCATCGGTAAACCAGAAGAAACCAGGTAAGACATGCGCTACATGTGAACGAGAGGGACATCGGGTGGCAGATTGCCATCGCTCAACATCGATGAACGGTGGAAAATCGTTCAACAGAAAAGCCTGTGTCGTATGTGCCTGAATAGTCACGTCAAATGGCCGTGCAAGTCATGGCAGGGGTGTGGGATTGAGGGTTGCCGCCAAAAACACCACACTCTTCTCCACTCTCATTCCGCTCAATCGTTCCCAAATGTTTCCGCCAATCATGTCACGCAGAGCAGCAGTCTTTGCCCCATGTTTCGAGTGCTTCCAGTAGTTTTGTACGCGGGGGCGCGGACAGAGGTTTTATTTGCTTTCATCGATGAGGGGTCGTCGATCACACTTCTGGAGGAAGGTGTTGCTGATCGTTTGGGCGTATCCGGACCGGTAGAACCATTAACTCTGCAGTGGACGGGTAAGGTAACTCGCAAGGAACCACAGTCACAACGAGTACAACTAGAAATCTCTGGAGAAAGCAGTCAGAACCGTTACAAGCTCTGTGAAGCTAGAACTGTTAGCAGTTTGGTATTGCCTTTCCAAACGATGAGGTACGAGAAGCTTTGTAAACGATATCCACACTTGTGTGGACTTCCTGTGAAGGACTACGATCTGATCCAACCAAAGCTTCTGATTGGGTTGGACAACCTTCGTCTTGGAGTTCCCCTGAAATTGCGTGAAGGTAGTACGATGGATCCGATAGCAGCGAAGTGCCGACTGGGTTGGAGCATCTACGGGTGTGTTACTGGCATACCAGCACAACGAGCAGTTGTTCAGTTTCATGTGACACCTGCGACTGATCTGGACCACCAGCTATACAATCAACTTCGTGACTACTTTGCGCTTGAAGATGCTGGTGTAGCAGGACCTAGTGAAGTATTGGAGTCAAATGAAGACATTCGCGCGAGAAGTATCTTGGAACGGACGACGAAGCGCACAGACCGTGGCTTCGAAACTGAACTTCTGTTTCGCAACGATGCTCCGGACTTTCCAGATAGCTACCCAATGGCAGTCAGGCGTCTACAGTCCCTAGAGCGGAAGCTTGAAAAGGATTCTTCATTGCTAGCGCGTGTCCGTGAGCAAATAGCGCAGTACATGCAGAAGGGCTACGCGCATAAGGCAACCGAAGCAGAGTTGAAGAATGCAGATCGGAAGCGTATGTGGTTTCTACCCTTAGATGTCGTGCAAAATCCCAAAAAACCCAACAAGGTGAGGCTGGTTTGGGACGCAGCAGCGACGACGAATGGGGTTTCTTTGAATTCAAAACTCCTGAAGGGACCTGACCTACTGACACCTCTACCAGCAGTTCTTAGCCGTTTCCGTCAATTTCCAGTAGCCATCTGTGGTGACATCAAGGAGATGTTCCACCAACTCCTAATCCGCATGCAAGATCGTCTGGCTCAGTGCTTTCGCTGGCGAAACTTAGCTACCTTCGGGGCGACATGTTCGCCTGCTTCTGCACAGTATGCTAAGAACATGAATGCCCAGGACTTCGCTGACGTATATCCACGTGCAGCCACCGCTATCGTTAAAAACCACTACGTGGACGATTACTTGGACAGCTTTATGACCGTCGAGGAAGCCGTTGAAGTGGTAAAGGAGGTTATCCATGTACATTCGATGGGTGGCTTCGAGATCTGTCGGTTCCGTTCAAACTCGGTGAAATTTCTGTGCGAAATTGGGGAAACGACTGCCGATGAACCAAAGAACCTAGCGTTGGAGCGGGCTGGAGCATCGGAATCCGTGCTTGGAATGAATTGGATCCCTGCCGATGACAGCTTCTCATACAACTTCAATCTACGCGAAGATCTTCGTCAAATCCTGGATCAGGGCCACGTTCCTAGCAAGCGGGAAGTTCTCAAGGTCGTGATGAGTCTTTTCGATCCACTCGGGCTCGTTTCGCATTTCCTAGTTCATGGAAAAGTAATCATACAAGGAACCTGGGCCTCTGGAACTGGTTGGGATGAGCCAATTAACGAAGATATCTTTCAGAAGTGGCGCAATGGGTTGCTCTATTTCCGAACCTTGGACAATTGAGGATACCCCGATGTTACTTCTCGCCGTTTCCGACAAACCTCGATGATCTGCAAGTCCATACTTTCGTGGATGCCAGCGATGTTGCCTACTCGTGTGCTGTATACTTCCGACTGGTATATAAAGGCGTCGTCCAGATGGCACTGGTAAGAGCCGAAAGTAAAGTGGCCCCTCTGAAGACTCTGTCAACACCAAGGCTTGGACTGAAAGCTGCAGTTCTGGGAGTGCGATTCCTAACGGCTGTACTTGAATACCATACGCTATCTGTATCACAGCGGTTCTTCTGGAGTGACTCTACGACGGTACTGGCATGGATCCGATCTGATCACCGAAGATTCCACAAGTTCGTGTCCGTAAGAGTTGGAGAAATCCTGACCTTGAGTGATCCGCAAGATTGGAGATGGGTAAGATCCAAGATGAACGTGTCCAACGATGCCACGAAGTGGAAGAGTGGTCCAAACCTGGAGTTCAGCTGTCCTTGGTTCACAGGACCCGAGTTCCTACACGGTGCCGAAGAGTCATGGCCCGAACAACCGATCGTGGGTACGACTCACGAAGAAGTTCGACGTATCCAGGCGCACTGGAAATGTGAACCTTTGATAGATTACTCGAGATTCAGCAGATGGTAGAAACTGCAGCGCACAACCGCATACGTCTTCCGCTTCATTGACGGCCTGCGTCGAAAGAATGTGGGACAAAGTCTACGGAAGGAGATACTCACCCAGGCTGAACTCATTCGAGCAGATATTTTGCTATTGAAGATGGCGCAAACGGAAGTCTTCCCGGGAGAGAGAATCTTGCTGAAAGAGACAAGCGGCAACCCAGAAGCAAAGCATCCTACCGTTCCTAAATCCAGTAGCATCTACAAGACCTTTCCTTTTATGGACAAACAAGGTGTCCTGAGAATGCGAGGCCGCATTGGAGCGGCGAAATTCCTTCCATTCCATGCAAAATTCCCTGCTATTCTCCCTAAATATCACCCGGTGACGGTCCTGATCACTGATTGGTATCATCGTCGCTTTCGCCACGCCAACCGCGAAACCGTGGTAAACGAAATGCGGCAACGCTTCGAAATCGCGAAGCTAAGATCGCTTGTTCAAAGGGTGGCAAGAGATTGCACATGGTGTCGGATATCCAAGGCCCTTCCAAAAGCGCCTGTTATGGCACCACTTCCCGAGGCAAGGCTACAGCCGTTCATACGCCCCTCTACGTACGTTGGCGTCGATTATTTTGGACCAGTACTAGTTAAGGTGGGTCGTAGCCAGGTGAAGCGTTGGATCGCCTTATTTACCTGCCTTACCGTTCGCGCCGTGCACATGGAAGTAGTGCATAGCCTATCTACGGAGTCGTGTGTTATGGCTGTACGGAGATTTGTATGCCGACGTGGATCACCGGCGGTGTTCTACTCGGATAACGGCACGTGTTTTCAAGGAGCCAACCGACAGCTACAGGAGGAGATAGCGACAAGGAACGAGGCCTTGGCAACCACCTTTACCAACGCTCAAACTGACTGGAAGTTTATCCCACCTGCAGTGCCTCACATGGGCGGAGTGTGGGAACGCCTCGTAAGGTCCGTGAAATCGGCAATCGGTAGTGCACTGGAATATCCACGGAAACCTAGCGATGAGACCCTGGAGACAATCATCTTCGATGCAGAAGCGTTGGTGAATTCACGACCACTCACATACATTCCGCTGTAGTCTGCGGACCACGAATTGCTGACACCCAACCACTTTCTCCTGGGCAGTTCAACCGGCAACAAAATTGAACCAGCAGTTAAAGTCGAAGTTCACGCTACATTCCGTAGCAGCTGGAAGATGGCTCAATATATCGTCGCCGAATTCTGGAGGAGGTGGATTAAGGAGTATCTTCCGGTCATAACTCGTCGAAGTAAGTGGTTCGATGAGGTCAAGGATCTGGAGGTGGGTGACCTGGTGCTGATTCTGAACGGTACTGGGTGAAGTCAGTGGATCAGAGGACGGATCGAGAAAACCCTCGTTGGCCGTGACGGAAGAGTTCGTCAAGCATTAGTACGAACACCGAGTGGTATCCTACCCAAGTAGTACAACTTGTTTCAATAGAGCATAAGCATATCTCTTGAAACAAATTAGGAATAGATTTGTTTGGCTATGTACCTCAAAATCATACACAACAGCAACGGAAAAAGCGCAAGGGTGGAGCCGATTTGCAACTTGACATTGTTTCTACAGAATTGCAATAGCATTTTGTAAAACTTTCAAATATTGTAAATCGCGTTGCAAAAAAAGGTAAATGATACCGATGTTTAAAAGAATGCGAAGATAACTTTTTTTTACTGGATATCGTTATCAACCAAACATTAGTGATCAAAATATAGAGAAATAAAATGATCTGAAAATCGTGTTTTAATACGTCTATTTTTTAAACGCTTTCAGATTTATGGTTAAATATTCTGTTCTACAACGAAAAATATAAACGCCCTTGAAAAACCCTCAAGAATAGAGCATCGCTTCAGAACTTAAAAAAGAAATAAATGTGTAGAGTTATGTTTAAATTTGGAAGAATCAGATTTATGAGTCATTTGAAGAATAACAAATCGTTACAGGTTCATGTTAGTTTCAAACTTTGGAGGAATGAGTGAATTTTTAAAATCTCATTTAGTATTTTAAAATGTTGGCATATGGCGTCTACGAGCAAACCAAATACATTACCTGCTAAAATAATTATGAATCCATTTTTAACACGTGAAGTGCTTCTATGATATTTATCTATGAAGACATCTCTAAATTAAAGATAGTGGGTTTTTTTGTTGTTTAATAATACCTTATTTACTTACAATTCAAAACAACTGAATTCTACATAATAAATATTAATAAATTTAATATTAAATTAAACGAATAGCTGCTTATTCCTTCAAGGGATGTACCTAACGTACTGCGAAGATGATGCTTAATTGGCATTACAAGTAAAACAACAATATCCCATATGCCTTCAACAAAAATGTTCAATTCATTGGAACAAAGAATTAGAATAATTCAGAAGCGACACCATGTTTTTTTTTACTTAAAAAACTGAAGAACAAATGAGTGGGGATTTCGTTAAGAGGTTCAAACGGAAGAATAAATTAAAATCCTAGTATTACTAACTCTTACATGTATTCGAGGTCTGGATTGCTCGCAATTTGATTATCCGTAATTTTGGTCTAGATCACACGAAAAATCGCCAATTGTATTATAAAATAAAATTAGATGTGTTATTTCAATTATTTTAGACAAAAGTGTAGATATCTTAGCATGTTGGCGGGAAATATCAAACCGTTCTTAGCATGTATTTGTTTAGAACTTATAGTGCAATTAATTGCAATTATTTAATTGCATTGTTTATGACAAAAAACTACTAGCCAAAAAAAAAACAATCGTATGATTTCTTAAAGAAGTTTAATTAGAAGTCGTTTCCTGTTCTGAATTAATTAAACGAAAAATTTAATAAATTACTTTTGTCAGACGAAAACTTCGTCTCATCATTTAAGTTGAACTAGATAAAAATTATTTTCATTGTTACTTCAAGCATTTCATTTGAACCTATCTATATTCTCTAAACTCAACACAAAATTTTATGAAACAAAATCATATTAAACAACTATAAATCAACTTTACGATGATTATTTTCGCATAAGATATATCGATTATTCCATCTTCAAAACATTATAATCCCTTCTATACATATATTGTTGCTTGGGTTTTGATTTAAGTAAGCCATTTGAAAAATATACAATTAATACAATCTGAGCAGTAAAGCTGACAGTGTAGGACGTCGGAGAGGAACGTAAACCTATTGCATATCCAGGACATCCGGAACAACACCTACACAGAGAGAAATTTCATAGTCACTTTTACCATTATTGGGGGTTATGATTACTATTGCAGTATAGTGATTTTGAACCGACTATGATCATGATCAAAACGACCATTAAAAATAGTTGATCCAACATTTGCCATAATGTCGGAATAGTCCTTGTTACCATGATCATAGTCAAAAATGCCATGAACGTGATGAATTCGACCATTTTCATGGTTATTGTAACCATTATATGCGGTAGTCATCCTGAGCATGATTTAATTGTCGGTACAACGATGAAATTTTTCTCAGAGTAGGTTTACGGGCGGGGGTATGTGACGGCAACACTTCCCGTTGCAGCGACGCCGTCGACGTGGAGCGAGACGCTTTTCAGCAGGCCGTTGCTGAACCGAATGTCATGTGTGACGGGAGAGCGGAAGAAATTTAAAAAAAAAAAAATGCAGAACTGTCAAATCGAAACCGTGGTATCGTTAACAATGGAAGTAAATTATTTTTATTCCAAAATGAACTTCCAGAATGTGTCGTGCAATAAAAATGTGCTGTTTGGATTGAAATAAAACATAATTTTTACATTTAAATGTTTTATTTTCAGTTGAATAGTGGAACTGTCAAAATGAAACCGTGGCATCGTTAAAAATGAATACAAATTAATTCCATTGTAAAATGAACTTTCAATCAATGATTTCTATCATGAGAGATCCATGTCAGACAATATCACTCAAATGCACCTGAGCTACATCAGGCATCTACTACCGTTCGTCGTCGCTTGTGGCAACGCAGCAAATAAAAAAAATGGGATGATTAGTTCAACTAAAACCTAGGGGCAAGACACTGAGCAACCCTGAGTAACTCTGAGCAACTATGAGCATCTCGTATTCACGGGATTCATATTGTGATATTGAACATTCCTACCTTTTGGTTGCTTGGTTTTGACAGTGAAATTGCATAATATAAACAAGAAAGGTCTGGCGTCAAAGTAACCGAATCAAAATTGTGGTTTTCTTCACCCGCTAGTAATTAATTTATATTTCTCGTTTGCGAAAATGTGCAATACAAATACCCCAGCGACTCCTACTGGCCTAGAACGTTTGGTAAGTATTTTTTGATGATGTGTGTAGGGTGAAATTATTGAAAAAATATGCATTTACAGAATAGGTTTTTGCAGAGAGTAGAGGTAGATGATATTTTTGAAATCGAAGCACAGATGAGAAACGCCGTTCCACGTATCAGACGGCTGATCTCTTGCAATGGTAAAACATTGCAAGACTATTTTGGGAGCTATTCTGATGAACCCACGGAGTTCAGATTTTCTGTGGGTGATGTCAAAATATTCCAAACAATTGTTGAAGCTGTCAAGCAATATGGCATCAAAAGTTTGCTTCTGCAAAAATGCAACTCCGGGCAAAGATTGTGCCAAATAAATGTTGGACAGGAAATTGATTTTGATCGTTCTCGCGAGCAGGAAGCGGAGGCTATCAGGACTTAACTCCGATTTTGCCTCAATAAAGCGTAAGTACAGGGCGCTTAAGTTAATACCTATACCACAGAGAACAGACGTTCATCTTCGGTCTGCTACTTGTGTAAAACTTTAAACCGGCATTTCAAATGTATGTCGTGATGCTCCTGGTAGGCGGCGCTGCAGTTGTGCGATAACTGTCATGTTAATGTTTATCAATAAAAAGCCTAGCACATAACCTACCTAGCTCTAAAGCCCAAATAGACAAATTGTCTAAGGTATCCTGTAAGGGTCCTTGCAGATCGACCCCATTGGGTCCCGTGACAGACACTACACCATCATCTGCAAGTTGTCTCAACGTACAGTTGTGACTTAGACAACCGTCAATGTCTTTGACATAAAAATTATACAAAAGGGGGCTTAAACATGATCCCTGGGGGAGACCCATGTAGCTAAATCATGAAGCTGTAGAGGTTCCATGAGAGAAGCTCATATGTTTCTCTGACAGCAAATTGTACAAAAAATTATTCATTAATGGTGAAAAGTCACAAGCGTGGAGTTTATCTGAAAGAACTTCAACAGATACTGAATCAAAAGTCCCCTTGATATCCAAGAATACAGAAGCCATTTGCTCTTTTTTAGCAAAAGCTAACTGAATATCTGTGGAAAGCAACGCGAGACAGTCGTTCGTTCCCTTACCCCTACGAAAACCATATTGAGTATCTGAAAGCAGGTTGTTCGTCTCAACCCATTTGTCCAGACGGAAGAGGATCATTTTCTCCAACAACTTTCGAATACAAGATAACATCGCGATGGGTCTGGTCGGACGCGGGCTTACCAGGTTTTTGAATGGCAATAACTCTCACTCGTCTCCAATCATCCGGTACAATGTTGAGCTCCAAAAACTGATTAAACAAGTTCAACATGCGCCTCTTCGCGACGTCTGGGAGGTTTGAATATTGAAATGATAAAAATACAAAAAATAATACACATCATTCTTCTACTGCACGAAAAATTACAATCTTTAAAATAAATGCACAACAATACCACAATAATACACAAAATACATTTTTATTCGCAAAAAATACGCAAATTCGATTATCAATACGTTGATGACCTGAATCGAAAATACACTAGTGATTCGCCCCTCGCTTCGGACCTAGGGGTTCTACATTAGTGAACCAATTTCAAATCACTAGTTTCATATCGATTTTTGGTATTAGAATTCAACTAGCACAGGAAATAAAACGGAACAGGCGGTAAAAAAAATAATACTTTACCCGGTTTGTTTACTTTCCTCTTCATGCACACAAAACGTCAAACTCAATACCGTCAACACGAATGTTGTTCCGGACCTTATATAATCGTCGTTTGTCTGTGCGGTGTGCAATCTGCAGAATTTATCGTTTAGTTGTCAAATCGATTTTTTCTCAGCTGGTGCACTGAAAAATAGATTCTATGAGTAGATTTCGGTTGTAAAATCAAAATTCCAAGACAAATTCACGAGAAAGCGTTAAAATACAGATTTAATTCCAATGAAATGCGGTGTGCCGCATTTCCTAAGAGTTCAGTGATTCTTGTTGATATTTTGCTACAAACTTATGACTCCAAATGTGTTGAAATTGGCAATCAGTAGTTTTTGAAGCTCTCTACCGATTTGTCGGCTGCTTCCATATTTTATTTTCCTTCACTTTTTCTGGCAGTTTCTTCCTTCTGCTCAACATATTATAAACAGCAGCACAGAATGAGTACCAAGGATAAAGATAACGTTCTTAACAAGCTGAAGCAGTACTTTCGTATCAACAAAAGTAGTGGAGGTATTGTTAAGCAACTGGACTTGGATTGGTTAGTTTATGACGTTGACACTGTTTCTTTTTTAGCATCGCATCGAGATCGACATTATTTTCCGATATCAGCTGAATTAGAACGTGAATTGCAGCCGGAGACACCAGTGGGACAACGTTGCAAAGCCCTTAAAGATTTCAGCGACAATGTCGTTAAGTATCGCTTGGAGATGGATGCTGTGCAACTTCTGTGGCAGTTAACCAAGGACCTTATTGTTGGAAACAAATCAACTGAACAAAGACATGTCGCTCTTAACTTTTATTGCAAGCTTATTCAAGGGCAATATGACAATCTTAAAATGATGAGGGCACAGTTCTTCCGAGTGATTGTTTCCCATGAGGAACCGGAAGACATCGAATACAGACTCGAGATGTTGAAAAACCTTACTGATAATGGCAAGAACATACAATATTTCGAAAAGGAAATCGGATCCTTTTTGGTGCAATGGATACCTCAGATCGATCAGGCTGGGTTTATTACAAAACTTCTGGATTTGATAGTAAACCTTGTAAAGTACAATGCCGCCAGCCTGGAGAAAAATTTCCTGGTTGGAATCGTTAACTACATTTTCGATATCACCTGCAAAGTAGAGGAAACACAAACGATTCTGCTCTGCCTGTCGGTTCTGGATTGCTTCATTTGTTATGCGATTATTCCGAATGAGACGCTTACCTTGTTCATAGTCATCCTTTGTCGAACGGTCAACAGGGAAGCCTTTTGTCAGACGTCTTGGAAGATCATGAAGAACTTGTTTGGAACGGCACTTGGACATGCAACACTACTCACCATGTGTAACATCTTGAACGATAAAACTTTCTATAGAGATGAAGCTCTTCTGCGTGGTGCTATCTTCCACACCAATGTTGGATTGTGGGGAGTTAGCGGGTGCCCCGTGCCAGTACTAAATTGCTCGCCATCAATTGTGCTGACAAGTTTCCTAAACGTAAGTAAGCCTTTTCTGAATTATTACTTTTCAACTCTGTCGGGAATAGACTGCTGGATCTTAGACATACAGTGACGGACAATAGAATAAGACCAAAGCCCGATTTTCATACAAAATGGTCATGTTTGGAGGCTTGTCTTTCATTTTCCCGTGAAGTAGTTAAGATGGAACTTTGGCTGTAGCTTAGAAATAACCTGAATTTTCATCTATACAAATTTTTTCAGTCACCACTTTAGAAGTTACAGACACTACTTACAATAAGACCAGGTTTTGATTTTCGTGTTGATGAATTTTAATTACGATCTATAGTAGGTATGTATAATGATGTTAAAATAACTCGTACATCAAAATAAATAAGATTACGCACATTTATAATGTGCGACAAAATTGAGCACTAGTATTTCATCATACGCCATGTTTTGAAATTTACTTTCTGAAATGTGCTACCGGCAAATGAGTCAAACTCGTACTAAATGAGTCGTCCCAACATTGAAAAGCGGTGTCTGTAACATTTAAAGTAATGAATGATAAATTTACTACATTTTTTGACTACAGCCGAAAATTCAAGTTACTTCTAGAGTACAGGCGAAATTTCAGTTCAATTGGATCAAGGGAAAATGAAAGACAAGCCCCAAAATATGACCATTTTGTAAAAAAATCTGGCTATGATCTTTATTGTATAGTCCGTCACTGTAGCACTGGACGCTTCAAGTATTACATACCATTAAAACATGTTTAGACTAGGTTCGCTTCTCTGATTGGTCAAGGTATATTCCAGATCGGATTTTTTAATTTGAAACATCATGAAAAAAAAAAGAATGGAAAATGGTCAATAAATCAGATTATATCGTTTTTTTTAAATGTGATGCAAAGAGAAACAGCAACAGAACAATATTTTGAGTTCAAAGGTTTACTAGCATGCACACTCAACCTGTTCACTAAAATTTAAACTAGCTGAACAGGTTCTTAGAAATTGGAGAAAACGAATGAAGCGTGCATTAAAAAAAGCGACTAAATGTTGCGATTTTTCTTGTGATCAACCTGGTGGTCGGTCCACCGGGCAGTAGTAAATATATACTATTTACCTATATACTGTGAAAATTTGACAGCTCCCTCAGTTTGTTTATTTATTTATTTATTTATTTACTTGTTATTGACATCAACAGGCTCAATGTGGCCCCAGTGATGTTGAAAATAAATTAATTTAAAGCGTAGGGTCAAATAATAAAAATACGTGTACATAAAAACGGTCATATAGTTATTCAACACCGGAAGCAACGTTGAAAAACGCGGTAAACCGCCGACGCAACATCTGGCGTGAAAGTCGAACAGATGAGAGGCCCGGTTGAATACTCCCGTTCATGCTGTAATTAGTACGGCGGAGAGGTAGTCTCAGCATCATATTGTTTCGAAGCGCTCTAGGTTGAACGTTGACATTTATTTGTTCCAGGATTGCAGAGCAGTCTATTCTGCCTTGTAATATATCTGCAATAAAAAGCGTCCTCGAAGTTTCTCTTCTGGTACGGAGAAGCTCCAGATCGATCAGGCAACGATTTTCATAGCTGGGCAGATGAAACTGGTCCCTCCACGGCAGGTTCCTCAGAGCAAATCGAAGAAAGCGTCGTTGAACGGACTCCACTCTCTCAGCACCATTGTTGTAATTTGGGTTCCAATACTCAATATTGGAACAATACTCCAATGCGGATCGCACCAGCGAACAGTACAGTGATTTGAGGCAGTAGATGTCAGAGAATTTTTTTGCTATCCTGAAGATGAAGCCCAATGTCCTCGACGCCTTATGAATCACATACGAGATGTGTTGCTTGTATTAAAGTTGAGAGTCCAGAATAATTCCCAAATCTTTTACTTGATTCACACGATCAAGTTGATCCTTCGAATCTGTAGGTAAATATGATCGGTTCTTTCTTCCGACAAAACGTGATTACCGAACACTTCGCAGGGTTAACTACCATTCTGTTTAATTTGAACCAATTGTAATTTGTAATCTAGCGAAAGCTTCAAATTGACGTTGGAGGAAGATTCAGTCATCGGTCGTACGAATCCGAAAGTAGATTTTAAGATCGTCTGCATACGATAGTCGTGGGCCTTCGATGACCAAATTCACATCGTTGAAATAAAGTAGGAAGATCAACGGTCCCAGGTGACTTCCTTGAGGTATCCCTGACGTGGCTGGATAAATGTCAGATTGGCAGTTCCCAATAGTGACCATCAGCTGTCGATCGGTCAGATATGAGCGAAACCATCGAAGAAAGTTGCCGCTAACCCCAAGTTTTTCTAGTTTCGCAATCGCAATGGCGTGGTTTAGCTTGTCGAATGCTGCTGACAAGTCGGTATATATGACGTCAGTTTGAGCTCGTTCAGCCATACTATCCGTGATATACGATGTAAGACACAGTAGATTAGTAGTGGTGGAACGACCGGAAGTAAAACCATGTTAATCACAACTCAGATATTGCTTGCAATGAGAAAGTAGAGGCTCCATGACGACTAACTCAAATAGCTTCGAGATCGCGCTCAACGAAGTAATTCCACGATAATTATTCATGTCTCCTTTGCTTCCTTTCTTGTGGACCCGAAACATATGTGCGAATTTCCAGCAGGATGGGAACACTCCTCTTACGACGGACATATTGAATAGGCGCAGCAACGGAGTCACTAAGCAGGTAACGTGTCTCTTCAGGAATACTGACGGAACACCATCGGGTCCAAGATTGAAGGACGACTTGAGTTGTTTTGCGGCGGTTTGTTTATTTATTTACGGCAGTTATGGCGAGAACAGTTAAACTGCTTCGATCTATGGTTTGTTCGTACCGCCGGCTCCACCCGGGCCTAAAAATGTCGGCCTTCGTGGCCCACTTCGTGACGGGCGGATACGATCGCGGAAACATCTACAACATTCTGGCACTTCTGGAGAAAGGAGAATCCATTGAGCGGAAGCCTGGTTCCGGCCGTCCGATCGTTTAAAGCGACCGGAGGGTTCAATAGAAGCTCAACTGGTAGACGGAAGGCAAGGTGGCCACTTCTTTCCGTGCGTTAGGCCTAGAGGTCGGTGCGACCTGCCAAACGGTCAAGAAGTATTTGGCCAAAATGGATATCCACATGCGGAAGCGTCAGACCTAGCCAGCGGTGTCGGAGATCCAGGTGGAAACCCAGAAACAACGGCTGAAGATTCTGGTCAAAGAGATCTTCCCGGCGAAGCGGAACGCGGTGGACTTCACCTCCCCGACAAAAGAAATTAGCAGCGATGTGAAGTAAACGAAGTTTCCAAAGAAGGTGTTGCTGTGGCTCACTATCAGTGAAAAGGGGATGTCACGTTCCCTGTTCTTTTTGTCGGGGCTGACATTGAACGGCGTGATCTACAGTACGAAGTGCCTTCCAGAAGTTGCCGCCTTCATTAAAAAGTACCACAAGGATGACGACGTGGTGTTTTGGCCGGATCTAGCGTCGGCCCACTACTCGAAGCTGGCGTTGAAGGAAATGGAGCGGTTGGGCATTTCGGTGATGCCCAAGCATGCCAACCCTCCCAATGTGCTCCGCCCAATCGAGAAGTTATGGGCAAATTTGAAGAGGAGAGTATATTCAAATAATTTCGTGGCCAAAACGACGGATGCTTTGATCAAAAAGGCAAGGAACTGAAGAATATGCCTGCAAGCTCCTTTTTTTTGTCCAAAGTTCCATCCATGAAGTTTTTATTTTCCTCATGAATAAACTGCAATTTGGTGTATTAAAATATCTTTTTCCGTTCTTTTTTAACCATCATCCGAAAATAGTGGCTTATTTTTTTAATGCGCGCATTACTGTCTCAAGATATATACTGAATTTCTATTTTAATATTATCTATTGATAAAGAAATATGATATATTTCTTTAATTTGTTGCATTACGTATGGACACCTATGAAAGTTTACCCACTTTTCAGCTGTTTACAGCGCATTTATCAGTTCAAGCCAAAACGTCAAGTGCTTAGCACTGCCAGTTTTGCTCGCTTGTAAATATAGAAATTTATAAAAAGATCCAATTTGGTTGAAAGATCAAAAATTTCCCAAGCGTTATTATACAAGCAATTTGGTGTATTCTGATTGATTTGTTACTCAATAATATGTTATATGAAATGATTGATAAAAGTAGCAAAAATTTCTTTGAGATGTGATGAGTCGTTCAAACTGTTGTGTAGTTCAGAAATTATGATTAACAGTTGTAACAGTATCTCTCCGCTGTACAAAGTTACGATGTGTATTCAGCATCCACTCGAGCAGTGAGGATATTCACCAGCAAAAGATATTCATTATTGGCTGTCTGGATAATCTGGTCGAGAGTATGCACAATCCTCTCAAATCCTTCCACGAAAGAGTGTAGTTCGGCTCCAGATTCGTTGGGGAGTGTGGGCAGCTTGAACAACGAGAGCACCTGCTGCTTTTTCAACTTTTTACTGTTGTTGCATCGGCGCAACTGCATATCCCAGGCCATCTGATAATTGGCCCTTGTGATTGGTAGAGTATCGACCAGAACTTTTTCACCTCAGGTAGATCCACCATCCAGTATAGCGAAAGCTTAGCAACTCGTCGACGTCTGTAGCTTGACCTGTGGGGGGGAGGTACGTTGTGTAGTATGCTGCGTGTAGGCTTTGGTTCGCTAGACATTTACTGCATAAATTTACCGGAGAAAACGAATAATGGTGCTCCAGTTTACGTCGTACGTACGTCACACAATCCGTTTAATTGCAGCAGTAAGGGGGTAGAACCGATTACACGCGGCCGTCTCGAAGTTCTCGAGGTTAATAGGAATTACAAGTTTATGGATGGGAAAATTGCGGTGGAAATTTTGAACAAAGCATAAGGAATAATGGTTTTCTTATATCTAGAACTTCATATTACAATTTTTGAATTGAACGCTTTTAATAAAAAACGTGTTTTCTTATATCTAGAACTTCATATTACAATTTTTGAATTGAACGCTTTCAATTAAAAACAAAATCACTCACTCACACACACAACTACAAGCACACACTGCGCACACATTCCTCAAAAATTTAACCTAAACAAGTCAGTTAATCAAACTACAATTTATAATTAATGTTAGTTAAAAAAGTTTCATAAACTCCAGAATCGCGTGCAGCCAAAATGCCTAGAATCGGTACATAGGGTTGTCTACCTCTCAACTCAGCACAAAACCAAATAACGTGATCTGCGTCCTGGTAACCTTGTCCACATTCACAGAGATTGCTGTCTCCCAGCCCAACACGGAACAAATGAGCGTTTAAAGAATAATGATTAGACATGAGGCGAGACATCACACGAATGAAGTCTCGACCCACATCCAATCCCCCAAACCAACATTTCTTCGAAACCTTGGGAGTGATAGAATATAGCCATCGTCCCAAATCCCCTTTACTCCATTTATACTGCCAGCTAACGAGTGATAACTGACGAAAACTATAGAAAAATTCGTTGAAGGTGATTTGTCGGTCATAAATATCACCTTCCATAACGCCGGTAAGGTCCCAATGAGAAGGGACCCAGACAAAGGTGATAATAAAAGAACGTGAAGATAAAGCACTTAGAAGACCTCGTATTTTCATGAGAAAATAAGAGGTGTGCCTTACCGGCCTCAATGAGCGAAAGCCTCTTTAGAACTAAGACTATCCGTGAAATTGATCCGGTGTAGGTGAGGCAACAGTTTCTAAGGAAAATTGACCCACCAATTCCGCGACAAAAACAGAACAAGGTTTACGAGCGACGCTATAATTTTCATTGTATACACCAAAGCCAGCGGAGTCCTCTATCAAAGACCCGTCAGTAAAAAACTAGGCCAAACTTTGCAGCAAATATCACCGGAGCAATCATAGTGCGATGATGATCTGGGATTCCACGAAGCTCCTGCTTCACGGATAAATCAAAATGAACCGAATTGCCGAAATCGAAGAAGCAAACATGATTGGGAATATTCGGCGAAGGGCTTACATCTCCTGTAATTTACAAATGGTACAACGTCATAAAGCGAGTTTGAGGATTCACCTCAAGGAGCTTCTCAAAGTTTTCGATCACCTGAGGGTTCATGACTTAACACCTGGTGAGGAGTCGGAGGGATAATTTTGAAAACCGACCCGAGAGTGGCAACATGCCAGCCAACACTTCAAGACTCATGGTATGAGTCGAGTGCATGCAACCTAACGCGATACGAATACACCGATACTGAATACGTTCCAGTTTAATGATGTGCGACCGAGGACCAAGTAGACAAATTGTCTAAGGTATCTTGTAAGGGTTCTTGCAGATCGATCCCATTGGGCCCCGTGACAGACACTACGCCGTCATCTGCAAGTTGTCTCAACGTACAGTTGTCACTTATACAACCGTCAATGTCTTTGACATAAAAATTATACAAAAGGAGGCTTAAACATGATCCCTGAGGGGGAATGTTATGCTGAAATGCTGAAAAATAAATTGAGCATTACAAGCATTAAATTGTCATGCTGCTCCATACTCTGAAATTTAAAAATAATTTAAAATGCAAAGATGTCCCTTCCCTACATGCAAGCGATTTACGAATTCCTTTGTCTGATTTAAGAGTGTAATGTAACCACCCCCCTTCCCTCCACTCTAGTAAATTCCCTGCCATTGTGTCCCAGTTTATCCTTTTGTTTCCGTGCTACTTGTACCTGCCCAGCAAGCTGTGGTCACCCATCTGCGGCGTGGTTCCTGAAAGGGACTACAGGGACCGAGGATTTGGTAGATGTCGCAGCCATGAGCAGCATATAATACCTTAAATAAGTTACCTCCCTAGCCCCTTCCAAACGATAATGTGACCCATTAACCTCGAGCTAGCCACGAGTAATTGGCACCCCACTAAAATCGAAAAATAAAACATAGTTAATAACAATATTGAATATCGGCTCCGTAAAGTGTTACACATGTCTGAGCCTAACAAATAAAGCCAAAGCGTGCTGGAATTATTAATAAAACGAGAATGGAAATTATACCTTGCTTGAACGAGATCTTCAGTCGCAGCCACTCACTGCCCTATTGTCAAGTTGACAACATTGCCCAGGCTACGCCAACCAGCTTCTCCATTTTGGAATGCTGAAAAAAATGTGCGGACAATCTAATGAGTGTTATATAACCACAATGGAACTGATTCTTAGCTTGGGGGCTTGACAGAGAATCCATACTGAGGCCTTTGCGGCACGTCAAGCCGGCCAGTTCAGCGCAAGGGAGATGTTTTCTTTATTGAAGAGTGAACAACAATTCCGTTCTCCGACGAAAAGTTGAAAGTGAAGTTTAAGTTCCAAACCAAACATCCGGCTCATGTCATGATGTTTGGTTGGGCGTCCAACGGTTTGAAAACTCCGCCTGTTCTTAATGATGCTGATGTTAAACCAAAGGTTGCCCTGGTTGAAGCCCAGGAAAAATACGTTACCCTACAACAGGATAGAGCGGCATGTCTCACGTCAAATCGGACCCAACGAGGGCTAATGGAAAACATGAAGTTTTGGCCGAAAGATTTGTAGCCTTCTAGCAGTCCGGACCTGTTGGATTGTTCGATTTGGGCGTATGTTGAAGTACAAACCTGCAAAACATCTCATCCTAGTGTGAAGACTCTGAAGTCTGTACTAACGCACACAGTTGATGTCGGAGGACTACGTTCGAAAGGCGTGTTCTAGCTTCCGGCGTTGTCTTGAGGACGTCATCAATAAAAATGGAGGACACATCGAGTGAATTTTTTTTGAAATGACCTAATAATGACTGAACTCGAAAATTTTGATATTATTGCTACTGTTATTGCTGCTGTATCAAAAATATGTTATTCACATATTTTTCTTTCAAATCATATAAAAAATGATGTTTTATTAAAACAAATGGATGTTTCTTTACTTTCTGGGATTGAACTTGAACATTGGGAAGACCGGATGAAATTAATATTATTCTTTCGCGAAATTGCGAATTTTTGATCGAACACTTTTCATAAAATTTTTGGACGCCCTGCCCAATTGTTTTTAGAACTCCTGCATATTCTCAGCTGCTTTACCAGTCTTTTTGAAAACACTCGCTCAATAGCGTTCGATGGGCTTAAGCTGAAGGCAATTTGGCGGATTGATGGCTTTCACAACGAAATCTATACCCTTTTCCGTGAGCCAATTGAGAGTCGATTTGGCGTTATGAGCCAACGCTAAATCCGGCCAAAACAGTGGAGGTGTACAATGCTTCTGATATAAAGGTAGCAATCTCTTCTGTAGACACTCAGATCGATAAATTTCCGCATTGATTGTTTCGGCAGTGTAAAAAATGGTAGACTTCATACCGCAGGAACATATTAATTGTCGACCAAACTTCTCCACTTTGAATCGACCTGCCTGTATCGCTTACATCCTCCTCTACGACGACAGTGTAGTATTGTGGACCTGGAAGTGTTTTTGAGTCCTCTTTGACATAGGTCTCGTCGTCCATCAGAATACATGCATCCGGTCGATGCAAAACTCGCGAATAGAATTTCCGGGCACTTGTTGCTGCGCGTTGCTTCTGTTCTGCACTTTGTTTGGTGATTTTATGCTCCTTGTAGGTCTTCAGGTTGTTCCGTTTCTTAATACGATAAATAATTTCGAAGCTGGATCACGGTTTATTGGCCAAATCACGTATCGACATTTATTTGTTCTTGCGAATTAGAGCTACTTCTTTCTGATCCAGTTTAGGGTTGAAAGATCCGGGTTATCTGCCGCTTCCTGGGAGTTCATCCAAAGAACATTGTTCCCCAAACTTGGTTATGATGGATTTTACACTAGCTTGATGAATTCCAAAGCGCTGTGCACAATTGTTGCATAGTTACACCCTTTTTACGTAGCCATGTGTCCAAAACCTTAATTTTCACGCCTTTTTTAATGCGTGACATTTTGAAAACGAAGAATTTTAACCGTCCAAACTAGTAAACAAACGAAAGGAGACAGTCAAGCGCACAGCATGCTGTGATGAACACATTAAAACCATCCCAAATACACGCGTAGAACGCAAATGTACGTGAATAGCTTATTTTCGATACATCCATTAAACTCCTTCAGGCCTAAGGGGTCATATATGACCCCAAAAGGAACATGCCTGTATAAAATCAGACTGAATAAAAATGTCCTCTGTCTACGGCAAATTTGTTTAAGATCAACTCTCATATCTGGGAAAGATAAAAAGATATGAGTTTAAGGCCTAATTGACGATCTGGAATATTTTGAAAATGAAGAAGTTCGGAAGAAAATATAAATGCCTTATTAAAAGTGTTAAACGTTGTTTTAGAATATGGTACACATGCATACGTATTATTAAATTCTCGTTGATAAACTTTCAACATTTTTGTATCTTTTTGGGATGTTTTACGTTATCCAAAATGTACTTGAGTTCAGAACTTCGGATCTACAGTTGTAACAGTAGCTATATAAGGTTACGATATGTATTCAAACATATTGAATGAACCTTTTGTAAGGCAGATGTCATTATTTGATAATTTTGTGATCAAAGTGTCCTTGAGTTCAGAACTTAAGATCTACAGTAGTAACTATATATTTTTGGGCTATACAAAGGTACGCTAACTACGTCAACCCATATTAAGTGAATACGTAAAAAAACATGAGATAAACTAGGATGATCTGCGTCATTCAAACTGTCCTCGAGTTCAGAACATAAGATCTACTGTTACGGTAGGTTTTTGGAGTATGCAAAGGGACAATGTGTATTGAAAAATATTCATTAAATAGTGTGGAAGATCAAAAGACATAATGAGACAATCTTGGGATATTCCAGGTCATCCAAACTGTCCTTAAGCTCAAAACATACGATCTACAGTTGTAACGGTAGTTTTTTAAGCTATATAATGTGACGATATGTATTCAATGAAGGTCAACTGTCATTGTTTTTAAATTTTGTAATGCTTTAAGTAATCCAAACTTTCCTGGAGTTTAGAACTTGAAAACTACGGTAGTTACAGTAGCTTTTTGGTCTATACAAAATTACGTCACGTATTGAAGCATATTCAGTGAATATTTCCGAATGTAAACATACATCAAAATATAATCTTGGGATGGTCTACGTCATCCAAACTGTCGTGGCGTTCAGAACTAAAGATTTACAGTTGTAACAGTAATTTTTAGGCAATTCAAAGGTACAATAAATATTCAAACGTATTCAATTAATATTGTTAAAGGTTAATAAAAATTATAAAGTAATATGACATGTTGTAGGTCATCTAAACTATTCTTGAGAGCAGAGCATAACAACTACAGTTGTAACAAAAGCTTTTAAGGCTGTGCAAAGCTACGATGTGTATTGAATCATATTCATTGAATATCTTGGAAGAACAATAGACATTATGACACTATCTTCTGATGTTCTAGGTTATCCAAACTATTCTGGAGTTTAAAACCTAAAACCTACAGCTGTAACTGTAGCTTTCTGGACTAAACAAAGTAACAATTAACTTATAGTGGCTGTTGATCCTCCAGGACATTTATTGAATATGTTTGAAAATATATCATGACTTTTTATAGCGGATAAAGCTACTGTTACAACAGTAAATCTTCAGTTCTGAACTCCAGGACAGTTTGGATGACACAAAATATCCCAAGATTATCTCTTAATGTCTGTTGGTCTTCCAGGACATTAACTGAATATATTGCATTCTTATTGTTACTTTGTATAGCGGATAAAGCTACTTTTACAACTGTAGATCTTATGTTCTGAACTCCATAACAGTTTGGACTACCTAGTACATCTCAAAAAAATATTACCTACTTTTTTCAATCATTTCTATGTTATTGAGCACCAAATCAATCCGAATACATTTACTTGAATTGCTTGCATAATAACGTTTGGAAAAATTTTCGCATTTTTTCCTACCGCACCCTGTAGATTGTATGAGGGTGGGGAATAAAATGCTTCCTTTTCGTCATTAGGTCTCAGAGTGGGCAGTGCACTTTAATGATGCTGTAACTAAAGAAGCGTCCCTTGGTCCTCAGCTTGCACATTCTCGCATAAATCGAAAGCCATTCCATTTATCTTGCACTACAAAGCAGGTCCCTGGTAGAAAATCGCCGTTCGATTCATGCCTTTCTATATCTTCTGTCGTATGTTGAAGTTGCGTAGTTCAGGCTTGTCTTAGATGACCCAACCCGGAAATCAGAGCGGCTTGCTGTTCCATGTACCGAGTCTCCAATCGAAGTCCTTATTTCGTCGGATTGATCTTTGCCGATTATTCCGGCTTGTAAATTTCTATATTATTTGAAACATGTATTTTTTAGGGACGGCATATCAGGTTTTCTACAACCCCCTATCTCGCCGGAGGACTATTCTTCCAGCCAAGTTGGTTACACAACCTTTCCTATGGTTAAGATAGAATAATAAAAATCACTGGACAAGAGACCAAGAATCACAATAGAATCATCTACTGTATACCTGAAGGCGCACATCTACCTGGTAATGTCTTTGGAAACATGATTTTGTGAAAAACGCTAATTTTTATATCCAACGCCCAGCACACCTGAAAGTTTTTCAATTTTTCAAACTTCGTCAAACGTCTTTGTTCGTTATTATTGGTATATTTTCAAAGTACGCAATAAAAAATTAATTAATCATAAATAACAGAAAATCTTCTTAAAAGGATAAGGCATGGCCACTGCACGGGCAGAGTTGATTAAATCCCAAGTACACAAATTTGTCCTAGCCTAGCTCCTTTTTTATGTGCTTCTAAGGTAAATTATGTTCGTTATGAAATGGAATCGTTCTGACTAATTTGCCTCATTAGACAAACGAACAAAGTAAAACAGATGCTCCTTTCGTAACTTTTTTAATTTATTTTAGTTGCCACTCTGTAACAACACTTACAACACACAGAGAAATGCTATTAGGTGGTCAGTAAACAGCGATGTTCAATTTTGATCTAATCTCTAAAAATCAACCGACTAATAATAATCTTTTCATCTTTTTCCATTTGTTTCAGGCACTGAAAAGCGAACATGTGGTCGTCACATATGAAGTCATTCTTAGCATCCACCGGTTGATTAAAAAGAGCGGAACCGAGCTCAACGAGCCAACGTGGGACATTATTTGCGACATCATGAACGAAATATCCTCTAACTTGGCGACATACAAACTACCGAACGAGAATCACGTCGTCAAGCATTTCCACGAAACACTCGATCTAATCGAGGAGTTGCTGCAGAAGGGCGAAATCAATGCCGATCCTGAAAAAATATATGGACTGATTGAAAAAGTTTCCATCGAACGTCCGGAGGCTTCGGTTAGAGGATTGATTGAGTACATGACCACAAAAATTTCAGCGACCCGCCCGCAGTGGTTGTTAGAACTCTGTTCTTTCATGGATCGGTTCTACAAGATGAAGAACACTATGATCAGAATTTATGCCGTCCAGGCGCTGGTACGGATAATGGCAGTCAATCGGGCTATTTACGAAGAAGAAATTCTAGAACGTATAGTTATAGTCCACTTGGGTGGAATAGTCCACGAAACCGATGCCGAAGTGAGAAAGGCCGTAGCAGGTGCATTAATTGAATTTGTTCTCCACTGCGATACAAAGCGTTGCTTTGAGCTGTTGGAAATTATAGGTAAAATGCTCCATCGTCCTTATGATTGCTATGCACTGGATAGGACGGTAGTACACTCTGTCAAAGAGGTAGAAGATATAATAATTCTGGTTGATGGATTAATACGCGTTTTCACGGTCAAATTGTATCGGGTTCCTTCAACACACGCAATCAAAGTGTACCATTTGCTTATGCTGCTATTAGAAGCTCATTATGAGAAACCTATGGTATTCCAGCATGTTAACGTTGTTCGATACCAGATTTTCAGCTGGATGTTAAAGGCTCGTGCTAATGCGTCGTTTCACATTGGATACCCCGATGCGGAGAATGACAACAGAGTACGGTTCAGTCACTATCTTGGCATTGAGGGCCCTTATCAGCACCAAAGCATGCAACCGCAACAACAGGTAGGCTTATCACAACAAGCCCAATCATCAAGTCAACTGAACCTAGCACAACAGGAAAACATGAAATCCGTTGACGTCATGCCATCTACAAGTCTAACGACAATTTCAATCAAACGTGGTTGTCAAATTATTGTAGATTGTTTGACGGAGGAGAAAGATTGGCATGTAGTTCAGCTTGTGCTGTCAGAACTGCCAAACATAATGGAAAATAAAGCACTGATCCAGGGCAATGATATCGATTCGCTGGCAAAGACATTATTCAGAATGTACAATGACAGAATGCTAGTGGAAAAGCTTATGTACTATCAAACTAAACCTACGCTATCGGATATCCATGATTTAGTTTTGCCAGCGCTAGCAAGTTTGACCACATATCATCAGCATTTGGAAGCGATTACTAAGAAAAACATAATCGATGCCTTGAAGCAGGGATTGATTTCAAGAAGGCCTCAGGTTTGCATACAAACTCTTACCGTGTTGCTGTTGGAAATGCGGGATCCATTAGTATCAAAGCTCACCGATTTACTCTTTGAGCTCAGCAAAATGGCCAACACAACTACGGTTGCCGTTCCGGTGCTGGAATTTCTCTCTACTCTCAGTCATTTACCTAATGATCGTATTGCCAATTTCCGGGTTGTCGAATATCTGTACGTTTTGGCCATGTCGTTCCCGTATACGAATCCATATCGTTACGATCACTACACTGTCTCCTTGGCTCACCACGTTATTGCGGGTTGGTTCCTAAAATGCCGTCTTCCAATGCGCAAAAATCTGGTTTACTACATCGTTAAAGGACTTGAGTCGTATGTTCATACACCTTTCCAAGACGGGTCCAAACAGCGCACAGACTATTCTCAGGTCAATGAAGACTCGTCGAATCGCAAGCGTAGCTCGAGCCTCACTGAACAGGGATCTAAAAGAAGAGATCGAGCCTCTATTCAACAACAAAATCAAAAAACGCAGCAACATCCTACCAAACAAAATTTCAACAGTGACCTGTACAACTTTCACTCAGAACTCGCAGAGACTTGCATTGATTTCATGGCAAATCATACATATTCGCCCTGCTCGGGCTTGGCGAAGCGGAATCCTGCTTCCGAGTTTCTTCTCCGGGGTGGTCAATCGAACACTTGGCTCGTTGGTCACAATCTGATTACCATTACTACCAGTGGGTGCTCGGCAGTTCCCTTCCGTAATGGATTATGCGACCGCTGTTACACAACATGCCGGGAAACTGCCACCAACAAGTCTGAACTAAGCACCACCAGCACCGGACTGCCAATGTCTCCCGAGTCGGCCAGTGTAGCCTCGAACAAGGACTCTGGTGTTGTACCGAGCAGTGGCCAAACAACCGCTGTCGAGACTCAACAACCTATCGTCAACAAAAGGTATACAAAAGCAAGTTTGCAACATAGTAGGTAAGATGTTGGTTCAAGGTATTGGGTATTGGTTGGGTGATGGGGTTTTCTGATTGGTAATGTTTCGTCCTTGATGTGGGCGTTTAAGTGCAATCTATGGTTCTCTAGTAGCTTGTGGTCCCCTTCACCGCTCCCTTCACAGTCCGGTCAAACCTTTTTCATCATAGAAAATAAATAATGCAGCTAGAAATAGTTGCATTGCTAGTTGCATTGCACTACTACAGTGTCATCAATAATAAAGGTATCGTGCCGGAAAAATTAATCCTTCTAAATTAAATTGCAAAAATCTGCAGATCATGCAGATATGTTCGTAAAAACGAATGCAATATCTTTATGCTAACCTTAGTGAAACCCCCAATCATCAAATGTTCAACTAATGAAGTTATTTTTGAAAGTGTCAAAAACGCTCATCAAATTTTAAATTGGTGAGGCAACTACCTAGGTTACCAATAAGCAGTTCCAAAGTCTTTACGGCAACCAATCAAGCAATTAAGTCACCTTAACTGCAACATAAATGCCGCTTTTTGCCAAATATACGGCTGCTTTACTGCAATGCTATGATAATGCTTCATCAATGCTATTTTGCATTCGAAATGCTTATTACAGGCTACCAGCATCCAACTTTACAACAGATAGCATTCAAGATGCTGATATAATGCTAATATAATGCTTGTAGCATCTGAAATGCAGATTTAGAGTTGATTTACTGCATATGCTAATGCTTATTGGTTACCTGGGTAGACTTCATTATTCCTTCATACTTGGCTTGACAAACATTTGATGCTTTCGTATCATTGAATATCATTAACAATATCAGTAGTTTTACTTTCTTTGCTTCATGTAACATGAAATTGTCATGTCACGTAAAGCAAAGAAAGTAAGACTACTGATATTGTTGGCCATGGCCCAACTAAATAGCAACTGGATGTTTGATCATCTCTTGTCAAATTGAAATGGACAATGAGATGTCAATTCTTTCCAGGGATGAATAAATTAATTTTTAAGTGCGGATTGAGTTTAATGACTATTTATTTGAAATTCATATAAAACTTAGTTCTCATATGAGCTTGGTTCTCAAATATATGAGTCGCGTGGTTTCCGAAACATCGTTTTCTACGTACTACATAACCTTGTCAAGCGATACCAGTACATGAGATCCTGCTTTGTTGTCAGTTCCTCGTTGGCAGCCATTTGTCCAGAATCTGATGCATTAGCTGAAACATTCTCGTCAATGTAATTTAACCATTCTTTTTCCATGCTCATTAATTCATCGAAACCGCGTTGAACACCAGCAACTGTCTGTCTATACCTGACTCGTTCAGCACAGCACATTTCCCTCGGAATCTACAACTTGGTCATTTGACCATCGTTTGACTTCCCTTTCGCTGGTCTGCGTTCCAACAATTTTGTCAACTTCCGCAATAATGTCGTATGCCATTCGCATCATCTTGTCTCGGATATTCCTGTTAGGACACATTCATTTCATCATGAATGAATCCAGGGAACTTGAAAATAAGCTTGTTCCACAAGTTTCTTATTGTGGTACTACTTATTTCGTCCCATGAGCTGGCCAGCCAATTCAAACACATTTTCAATGAAATGTTTTTAAGACGTTCATCAAACGACAAGTGTTCATCTTCCAAGATCAGTTTCATCACGAGCTTCCACTTGTATCGTGTCTTGATTGCATTAATTACCTTCTGATCGGTTGGCACTCGCTGTTGACGTTCGGCGGAAAATAGATCACCTGAATCAAACCGTCATCACTCTTCAAGTCGCAACCATCGTGGTGCGCCGAACAGTTGTCCAAAATCAATAGAGCTTTTGACTTAAGACCCTTTTCGCGGCTGAAATTTCAGACAGCTGGTATGAATTCTTTATCAAACCATTTTCGGAACAATACACGAGTTATCCATGCTTTTTTGGAGAAATAGTACGAAACTGGCACTCTTTGTTTGCTCCGCGCGGGATATTTCGAGGTGTTTCGTCCAGAGTTTGACCAGGCCCTACGTTGTGATTTATTTTGAGACACTATGCTGACAGACGAACACAACGGACTCCTTTGTCGATGATAATTTATTACCACCGAGTGGCAGCGTGCCAGCTCAGTGGGTACTTTCAACTTATTACAATTACAGAACTCCACTAAACTATATGTGGCGAATTGTCCCTTTTATAGGGGACAAGAAGTACGGATCGATAGTGCCGTGCGAACCGCATCATTACAATGGTGCTTCGATACACTACAATAATAGCATCAGGCTGTTTGCCTGCTAGCCGCTCTCAAATGGGTGGAAACAATACACGCTCCTGGGGGGACGCGTGTTTGGTGCTATCCACACAACAGCAAGCACGCTGTGTGCTGTTTGAGATCGAACACGAGGGTTTTCCGATCTACCGATAAACTTGAGTTTAAGGGAACCGTCAAGATTTGCACAAGGCATAAAAGTATACCTGATTCGGTTGAGTTACCGACCAGAAGAAGCTCTTCCAACACTACCGTTTTGGATGCTATTAAATAGCTTAGTAAAAATTGTCGATTCATCGGCATAGAATAACTGTAATGCATTTATACCCATTTCAAGGATCCTTTGCATCAAAACTAGCTTAACTTTAGCATATGCTTCCTTATCTGCGGATGCTTTCTCTCCTGCCGCTGTCGCTATTTGCAAACAAAAGCGTACCTTAAATCGCTGGACCCAGCCGTTGGAGGCAAGGAACTTACTGTTCGTGTAGCAACAATGCTCCTGAAAGGCCTTCAAGAGGGAATCTGCGTTTGCTCTGAAATATCCAAATGAACAATGCTTTCTCCATCAACGGGAAATGCTGTTCCTTTAGAGTCCTTCGATCCATGTTCACTTGTCTAATGCAATCTGGATCACCGTTTTATTTTGGATGAACCTGCTCACAGACGACTTTCCGATTCCGTAATTCTTGGCTAACTGTTTGTGCGACATTCCTCCCTACTCTGCTTCTTCAATAATTTTAATCTCGAAATTCTGTAAGAATGCTGGAAAGCATTTATTTATACCTACGCAAAATAATAATTCATTCAACTGATAACATTCCTGTTTTCAATACGATATATGTAAATACGCCACCAATCAATAAGTTTTCTTCAGGGTGTTCAATCAGTTCGAATACACTTTAAAAATGTGTTAAAAAAAATGAAAATACAAGATATTCTTTTCTGAGTAAATTTTTATTGAAGCAATGTTTATTGAGAACCTTTACGACACATAAGCCGGGAGCACCTCCCCTTTGTGCTGTATAACGAACTTGAGACGTTTCTCAAAAGAATCGTCCCAGATCTTGGAAATGAGCTTCTTGAATTGGTCCATAGTGCTCACTTGATGTTCGCTCTGCTTGGCCAGTATGTACAACCATACATAAAAGTCCATGGGATTAAGCTGGGAGGCCACAAAGTCTTATCGAGACAATTTGTCAAATTCTCCCGACACCACGCTTGGACGATATTCGCCGTTTGGGCTGGTGCGCCGTTCTGTTGAAAAACGTAATGATCCTTCCCGTAGAGGTCCTGAAGTGCCGGGGCTACAACCTTCTCTAGAACCTCGGTCTTATAGTACGCGGCGCTGATTTTCACGTTTTTCTCGATAAACACCAGTAGGAGCTTCCCACGCCTGGATAAGGCCCCCTAAATCATCACCAACGTGGCGCTCTGGAACCGCTATGTGGGACGGGGGGATGCTGGCCAAAGTCGGCGCCCACAGCCGATCATCGGCGGCGATTGTGCGGCTCTTGCAAGACAAATAGTTTCTCATCAGAAAACACGAACTCCTGACCTGCGTGCCGCGAAAGTATCAGTTTGGCTCTGTCCAGCCTCTGCTTCGTTGTAGCTTCCGTTACCCCGTGAACCTTGCGTTTCTTGTACGGCTTGTATCCCAGGTCCTTCGTCATGATGGTGTTGACAGGGACGATCGACACATCCAAATCAGCAACGATCTTTTGGATCGAGTGGTTCATTTTTCGACGAACCCGCTCCCTCACCTGCTGCTGGCGTCATCGTCGAACGCGGCCGCCCGGATCTTGCACGGTCCTTGGCCGAGCCCGTCTCCCGGTACCGGCGAATGGTGGTATAGATGAAATTCCGCCTCACCCCGTGAAATTTCAACCACCGGAATATGCGCGGTAAACAAACAACAAATTACAGCAAGTCGACAACGTGCGCGTCGGTTAGCCTATATATGAGGCTAAAGGCCTGAATACACACATGGCATCGTGATGCCTTCTGATGATGATGATGATATAAAACTACCATCTATTGTAGCAAGGTAACTTCTCATAGCAGTGGAATAATCTGAAAAACGATTTGATCAGGATTCTAATATTGTTTGTGATCTTCAAGCTCCTGTATGAAGGGCCAAAAACGTTTGGGCGGGCCCGTAAGCAGAGACACTTACGCGAAACCCGCGAATATAGGGAAGAGAATCTCCTTCCAAAAGCGAGTTCACACAGACAACACTAGAATCGAGCCCTCGAATGACAGAATAAACCCAATAGATGGGGTCGAAGAGCCCGCCCTCGTTCCGCGAAATGTTAACAATAGGGAGGAGGCAGTCCCATGCTCCCTATCCAAATCGTTTCACTTGGGTGCCCTGATGGTCCCT
Organism: Aedes koreicus; assembly: GCA_024533555.2. Lineage (NCBI taxonomy): Eukaryota > Metazoa > Arthropoda > Insecta > Diptera > Culicidae > Aedes > Aedes koreicus. The sequence continues at coordinate 24,731 of JAHHFK020001982.1, read as the reverse complement.
CCCTTTCCCCGTTATATGTTATTTAATATTTAGTATATTTTGTACACACAATATTAGGATATCATTATAGACAAACATGCCAATTTATTCAAATTACATGGCATCGTGATGCCTTCTTCATACAAAATAGAAGGCGTAATCGCACCTTCCGTTGGGGTACCGTCTATCCTTCACCGTCCTACATCGCCTTCTAACCAAGAAGGTACTTACTTCACGTCTTCTCTGACTCACAAGACCGCCTTCCGTGTAAACGCATCACACAGTTCAGAAGGCGTAATATTTTTTGACGCCGTTTTTACACCTTCTATTGCCGGAGGTGCTGACAACGCCGTCTTGAATCGCTTCATGCCTTCTTGTGTCAAATTGTTTGAATTGTGATAGAGGATTTTGGTGTTTATCGGATTTTATTTTGCATTTTAATTTATTATGATAAAAATTGTTGTGGATGTAGTGCAATATACAGGGTGTTCGGTTCCTTAGTGCAAATATTTTCAAGGGCGATATGAGATGATATTTGAAGAAAAAAAAAATGTTCTACGCATATGGTCAAATCTCAAAGTTTACGGCGTTCTTGAGCGTTTAATGTTTTGGTACATGTTAGTCATAAATTGGCTGTAACACAAAAATTATGATACTTAGCCAGATTCTTTTTCCTCCATTTAAAAGCTAAGAAAATTTCCTACATAAAAGCTACTTTTAAACCTTGAGTAATTATCATTTAATGTCTTTTCAGGGGTAAAAATGTTTTAAACATATCTTTTTTCAAGGGGTTTTTCATGTTTTTTGAATAAAACACGTACGTACGTACGTAGTGGTTAATTAAACAAAAACATGGCTTTAAAAGTGTTCTACAACTCTCTCTTTGAAATAAACTTTCTAGCTTGCTTAGTTTTTTTTTTGTAATTTTGTTATTAATACGACATGTTGTGTATAATTTATGACTAACATGTACCGAAACATTAAAAATTCAATAACTCCGTAAACTTTGAGATTTGACCATATGCGTAGAACATTTTTTCTTCTTCAAATATCATCTATCGCCCCTGAAAAAAATTGCACTAAGGAACCTAACACCCTGTATATATATTTTTTAAATTGATTTTTATGCAAATTTCGTCTCAGATGGATTTCAATTATTTCAAAAACTTGGTTGACGATCATCTGAAAATGCAAACAATCAAAACTGTGGAAGAGATATTGCGAGACGAGATCCGGGCAACCCCAGAAGATGAAAAGCCTGCAAAACGCTTGCTGAAGCGATCATGCTGCCATCGGTATCCGAAACATTATATACGTCGCGTTCCGTTATTACCAGGGGCCCTGCATCGCTGTCAATCACATAGTGGTGCACCATAGTTCACATAACTTTGACAATTTTGGACATCTGAAAACTGAAATCGGCAAAGATTTTTCATTAGGGCCTAACTGATAAACAATGGCTTCTTCCTTGAATTTTTCGACTCTGGAAACTTGCCTCAATAATCTACTACAGCCATTTCGAAGAACAAGTCGATGGAATTGGAAGATTTTGAATAAGGGGAAATTTACGAAAGAAGCTATTGTTTACGTTTGTCAGTTAGGCCATAATGAAAAATCTTTGTCTAAATATGGCCCATCAAAACAAATCGATCAATGCTAAGGCACGACAGGCATGGCAGCACAAATCAACTTGCTCTTTAACACTCGCTTCGTTTCCTATAATGACGTGACGATGCGCACATATAAAAGTTATGAATATTAGGAAGAACAGGTTGATGCAATCATCCAAACCATATATTCACCACATTGATACTGAAATCCATATGAGCTACAGCGAAATCCTTAATGAATGCCCCCTGGTTATTACATCGAACACATCAATCTTCTCTATTTCACAAAAATTATTCATTAGGGCCTAACTGACAAACGTAAACAACGGCTTCTTCCGTAAATTTCTCGTGGCATAAAGGCTACCCATGTAAGCCAATTCCAGTTCTATCGGATAGGTGAACTTTTCCTCTTCAAAATGACCGTGGTGGATTGATTGGGCGAGTTTTCAATCACGAGAAATTTGCTTACGTTTGGCAGTTAGGCCCTAATGAAAAGTATTTGTCGAATTATCAGATTTATTGAAGACAACTATCGAATCGCTTGAAATCACTCCTGCCAGAAAGCAAACAAAGTAACATCTGAAACTGACATTTTTCGATCACGCCTTCTGCATGCCTTCTTGTATTGACATCAAGTGTATTCAGGCCTTAAAGCTGACACCAATACCAATACACAGAATGCACATGGTGCGCACCTACACAACGGTGAAAAGTTGTATTCGAACTTATTGAACGCCCTGTGCAATCCGCTTTTGATTGATTCCACTTTTGGTAAAATGTAGACAATCACAACAAACTATACAGGCACCCCTCAAGCAAATTTACCCTTTCGCTAGTTGGGTCGGAGTGGTGACCCAACCACCGAATTCCGACTTTATAACTTTAAGTCCACGTTGTTCTACTGCTGTGGAAAATTGCCTTGCTACAATAGATGCTAGTATTACATCATCATCATCATCATAACTCCATCTGACTAATTAAAATGGGGAAAAACCATAAAAACTAGGCGTAAAACCCCCCTAAATTTTACCCATACAATACATTAATGAACAAAAATAGAAAGAATAAAGTGCAAGTAAAACAAAACTAATCCTAGTACACATATACAACTTGTCAGCAAATTGATACAAACTTTCGTAATAGAATCAATCGCCTGGTATTTTAGCCACCAATGAACAGTGGTTTAATTCGTCCATTTCCGAACTAAGGAATGTATCAAAAATAAGCTATCCACGTACGTTTGCGCTGTACGCGTGTATTTGTGATGGTTTTAATGTGTTCATCGTAGCATGCTGTGCTATTGACTGTCATCTTTCGTTTGTTTACTTCTTTGCAAGGTTTTGGACACATTGCTACAAGAAAAGGGTGTAACTATGCGACAATTGGCGAAGCGCTTTGGAATTCATCAGGCGAGTGTAACCATGCTGCAGCATGGTTTAGTGGTGTGGTAAATAGAATACCGATGTCGGATCGTCGTTCGGTACTGCGAGTACTGCTCCTTCAGTTCTGGCTGTTTGTCCAGTTGACTCTCCAGGTTGAGAAAACGCTGCAGTGCCATCGTACGCGAATCTTCCAAGTTCTACTTGCGTTCGTTAAAGGGGTGTTGCACAACGTATCAACCCTCATCCGTTCGCTGATGTGTCTGCCGAAAATTCTTCAGACATTTCTCGTCTTCCGTCGTAAGGGATAGGCGAAGCTCATTGCAAGCCTCTATCATATAGAAACTCTTCAGAAGCTCGATTAGCGATTCATCCTCAACTGTTTAACAGAAGGTGTGCGCAAAAACAGACACGTTTGTTGCGATCATGTCTCCAAGTTCGAAATGGCCATCCTCCAACTGCTTCCAGAAGACTTCTGCGCCAATGAGCACATTGACACGTCCCCGCTTGTTAAACGTTGGATCGGCCAATCTCTGCTCGCACGAGATGGGCCACTTCGAAACATCAAAGGATTGCATCAGAAGATTTCCGGTTATTCGTGGAGTCACAAGAAGATCCAACTCTGCAGCAAAATCCTCTTGGCAAGACCTGATCGCGGTCTGCAACATACGACAGATCCGAGTTTTCTTGCAGTTCAGACCACTGACTGTGAAGTCAGCAGCCTTCATTTTCAGCGAGAGAAGGTTCGTGGCTGAATCCAGCAGAACTCTACATGGATACGGAGTACTACACAAGCCATCGGCTGTTCTGTGAGCACCATCCATGCGGCATCATAAAGCTTGCTTCAGATAGAATTGGAACAAAAACAATTGCCTGTATTTCAGTTATTTATTATTGAATTCAAGATCTTTTTTTATACAAATGTAGCGTTTTCTTCATTCTTTTAAGAAAAAATACGGATAAAATTATTCGTCACGGTTTCGAAGGAATTCTCGAATTTTTCCTGTAACACGGCTCATTAGGCGGCGCACACCTTCTTCGTCCATCGTTTTAGCTAACTTATTCCACCAGGTCTTCATCTGATTGATGTCTTTGACAACCTTTCCCTTTGCCTTGAGTCTCCTCTTCATGATTGCCCAGTATTTCTCAATAGGGCGGAACTGGGGGCAGTTGGGTGGGTTAAGGTTTTTCGGAACAACCTGGACCCCTTTCTCTGCATACCATTCTTGAACGACTTTGCTGTAATGACAGCTTGCCAAATCTGGCCAAAACATTACGAGATGGTCGTGGGATCGAATGAACGGCAAAATTCGTTTTTGGAGACACTCTTTTTGGTATAGTTCCGACGTCATTGTCTTATTTGTAACGAAAACTTTAGTTTTTTTTGCCACAGCTGCAAATGCCCTGCCAAATCATGAATTTTCGTGCAAATTTGTCGGCAAAAACAAATTTAAATTTGGCTGGAACATCCCCCGAGCCGTTGCCAAGTAAAATTTTTGACCTGGGATTTGCCCGAAGTCAGCCTTGACATAGGTTTCATCGTCCATCAGAAGACACCCGTCGAACTTGGTCAGCACCTGGTCGTATAGCTTCCGAGCACGGATTTTGGCCACACTATTCTGTTTTATGGTCCGATTTGGCTGTTTGCTAGCTCGATACGACTTGATTCCTTCCCGGAGTCGAGTTCTCCTCACGGTACTATGGGCAGCACCGAATTTTCTGGCCAAATCACGGTCCGACAGATTGGGATTCCTCTTAATCGTCTTCAAAATCTTACCACGCAGTTTCCGGTCGACAGTTCCACTCCGACGATTGGCTTGAGGCTTCCGAATCGCCGTCAATGTTTCCTTATACCGTTTGATAACGCGCCATACGGTATTTCTGGGCAATTTCAGCTGTTTAGCTAGCCTAGATGCAGACCACAATGGATTTTCCAAATAACTGTGCACAATTTTTTCCCTTCTTTCGGCTTCCATGTTGATTGTTTACAAAGTACAGTCGATTTGCGGAATGTCAAAAATACATACGTGAAGCTGACAAAATTCCCGACACGTGGGCGCCAAGAACTTCCAAATCCGTCCACCAGGAGCGCCACAATATGAGCAAAAGTTTGTTCCAATTCTAAATGAAGCAAGCCTTAGTCATTGTTGTTTACCAAATCTTGGTCGATGATGCCAGCTGCTTGCCCATCGAGCCTGTTCCTCAAGTAGTGCAGTTTCAATGGTGCTTCTTCCAGCTAGCAGTGGTTCATCACAGTGGTTAACAGTGTACCTTTTTTCATATGATCCGTCAAAGGTCGGCAAGGGAGCTGGCAACGTAACTCAATGTAGTTGTCTGTTTCTTCTTTTTGGCGATTTTCAGAGAGCGGTAGTGCGTAAATCTGATTCTGGATAACATTGCTCTCACTTTAACAGTTCTGGTTCCTGCTGGAGCTGGAGGAAATGGATTTTTTAAAGGTTTTGATTCGGTTAATCGTCACTTTGCCACAGAGCAGTTCTGATACGCATCTGATCGGACAAACGCGACCGATATCGTTGCGTGGTAGAAAGTAACTTATAAATGTTTTATTGAAAGTATAAAGAACAAAGTATGTGTATGTGTTTGTTTAACCGGTTACACACAGGGTGTCTCAAAGTCGGTGGTGTTCGGTGGGATGCGCAAATCGACGAATACCATCTACCAGGGCTGTGGCAATACACACGAGCTAGGAACAGCTTTTATCGTGATGGGTGAGATGCAGAAGCGAGTGATAGGGTGGTGGCCGATCAACCCAAGAATGTGCGGGTTGAGGAACAAGGGCCGGTTCTCCAACTTCAGCGTCATTAACGTACATAGCCTTCACATCGGAAGTACTGATGATGACAAAGAATAATTCTACGCGTAGCTAGAGCGTTAATACGGCCGTTGCCGAAGCCGCAAAATCAAGATCATCATTGGGGATTTCAAAGCTCAGGTTGGCCAGGAGGAGGAATATAAACCGCTGATTGAAAATTTCTACGCACACCAGCTGACCAACGACAATGGTCTTCGAATTATCGACTTCGCCGCCTCGAAAAACGGTGTTACAACAGTCATCGAGAGCGGCGTCGTCGAGCTCATCCTCCTCCGGCAGCGCAGTTTCAAACAATTGCGCGGCCAACCTGAACGTTGAAATCCATAATGATGATCTTGATATCATGGCTTGGTCAGCGGTCGCATTTACGCTCCAGCTATCAGCAGTGTAGTGGAAAACTAGGTTACGGGGAACGAAGCAGGCAGAACGAGTGGTTCGACGAGGAATGTAAGCAGGTGTCGGAAAAGAAGAACGCAGCGTGGGCACTTATGTTGCGTCCAGCTACCCGTCAGAGTGTGGAACGGTACAGACAGAAGCGGCAGCAAACCCAACTCTTCCGGGAGAAAAAGCGCCGCCAGGAGGAGGAGAAGTGTGGGGAGCTAGAACACCGCTCAGATGAAACGGAAAAGTTTTACTAGAAACTCAACACATCCCGCAGAGGCTTCGTGCCGCGAGCTGAAATATTTCGGGGTCAGGATGGGAGTAATCTGACAAATGATTGTGAGGTGACCGAAAAGTTGAAGCAGCACTCTGATGAACATCTGAATAGAGTACAGTTATAGGACCAAGATAGCGAAGTAAGTGCCGTCGGCGATGCAGCAAGTGACAGAAATGTGCCACTCTCGATGATAGGTGAAGTTAAGGATGCCATCAAGCAGCTGAAAAATAACAAATCGGTTGGAAAGGATAGTATCGGAGCAGAACTTATCAAGATGGGCCCGGACAAGTTGTTCAATTTCCTGTATTGACTGATAGTCAGGGTTTGAGATACAGATAAAAGTTGCCGCAGGAGTGGAAGGATGGGGTTATATGCCCTATCTTCAAGAAGGGCGACAAACTGGACTGTGAAAATTATCGTGCAATCACCGTCCTTAATGCAGCCTGTAAAGTGCTAACCCAAATCATCTTTCAGCGATTGTCGCCACCAGCAAATAGGTTCGTGAGAACCTACAACGGACCAAATCCTCACTCTGCCGCAGATCCTCCAAAAGTGCCTTGAATATAGAGTCCCTACGCATCATCTATTCATCGACTTCAAAGCCGCATATGATACGGTAAACCCAAAAGAGCTATGGCAGATCATGGTCGAGAACAGTTTTCCGGGAAAGCTGACTATACTAATCAAGGCTACGATGGCTGGAACCCAGTGCTATGTGAGGATATCGGGTGTATTATTTTGTTCATTCGTATCTCGCAGGTGGCTTCGTCAAGGTGATGGAATCTTATGCCTTCTGTTCAACATTGCTCTTGAAGGTGTTATGAAACGAGTGACATACAACATGCGGGGCACGATGCTCAGCAGATCCAGTCAATTTATCTGCTTTGCCGATGACGTGGACATTGAGGCGGTGGCAGAGCAGTACACCAGACTCAACCGTGAAGCAGTGAAGATTGGGTTGTAGATAAATACGTTCGAAGTACATGCTGGCATGCAGAACTAGGCAGCAGTGTAACGATTGACGGCGATGAGTTCAAGGTAGTCAACGAATTTGTCTATCTCGGCTCACTAGTTACTGTGGAAAATGATAACAACCGTGATATCCGGAGGCGTATTATGATTGGCAGTCGTGCCTATTACGAGCTCCACAAGCAACTGCGGTCAAACAAACTTAGATTCCGTACGAAGTGTATCCTGTATAAAACACTAATAAGACCGGTTGTTCTCTACAGGCATGAGGCGTGGATAATCCTGGAAGAGGAATTGCGAGCACACGGAATTATTAAGCGAATGGTGTTAATAACCATCTTTGGTGGAGTGCAGGGGAATGGAGTCTGGAGGCTGAGGATGAACCATGAGCTCGCGCAACTCGCTGATGAACCCCGTAAGATGGTCAAATCTGGACGAATACGCTGGGCAGGACATGTTGTGAGAATGCCGGTCAACGATCCTGCGAAAATTGTGTTCGATGGGAATCTGGTTGGCACAAGTCGGCGGGGTGCGCAACGAGTAAAATGGTTAGACCAGGTGGTCTAGGGAGTACAAGATGCCCACGGGATTGAAGTGAGGCAGCCATGAACCGAGAACGTTGGAGGGATATTGTGTATCCGGCAATGTTGTAATGACGTTATGCCAATAAAATATGTGAAAGTTAGGATAACCCAAGCACAGATTTTGCGAAGCAATTGAGACACGTTTAGCAAGCTGAAACCACCCGAATAAAAAAGTATATAGATTGACAATAAAATGTATTGTAACCATACAATAGAATCAATAGTATGTACAATTGATCGTATTGTTCGCGACAATAAGATAACATTAGGACTCACTGTTTCTACAATAGAATTGTAAATTGTAAATTGTAAATTGAGACATCAACAATAGAATAAGGGGGTTGTTATGTATCTTAACAATAAAAAATATCACTTTTTTTCTGAACAAATTTGAGTTAATAACTATTAATTGTATTGTTTCATTATTGTTGAAAATTCTAGCCCCATATGTGTATAGTAGATCTATTGTAATTACAAGGTGCCTTTTTTATTTCTCTGATACATGAACAGTAAGATTCATGGTCGGCAATACATTCCGTTGTTATTGTATATTATTAAATTGTAATGGTATCGTTATTTTTATAAGGGCAGTCGAACCCGCTCATCATGCCAAACCATCTGTTTTCGTTAATCATGTGTTAAACAAATGCAGTCACGTCTTCGTCAGGATCGGTGCAGTCAAGAAGCTTCTGGTGTTATCATATGAAGGACCATTCCCAGAAGTGACGCGGTATGAGAAACACATGGATATGGAAGTAAAAATCAATGGAAAGGCACAGACAATTTCAATCGTTCGTTTGAAACCCGCCTTAGTTTGCAATCATGGAATAAAAAGAGCATCCTTTACCATATTCGAAAACCAAAACTACACCTTCGGGACATACGTTCAGGTTCCTGTTCTAATTGAAGGAGGGGAGAGGAGGTTTATGTGGTGCACACTGTCAACACTGTACAGCAGCGCGCACCTGGATACACCCCTGTATCGAAAGCGCCCATGTTGAATGTTTAGTCTGTTTTGAGCAGGGGCCTGGCAACCTTATCTTAGTTACTAGCGTTTGACAGTATGCAACATATCACGGGCCTTATTTGAATAAGGCCCGTCTGACGTTTGTTACTGCGGGTACGAACACCTGCATTGTTTACAAACAATGAATCTTTTGATGTTGGAACAGGATAATGGTTGCCAGTCAGTTCCCTGGTTTTGAGACAAGTAAGGGGCTGTGCATAAACCACGTAGACTTTTTTGAGGGGAGGGGGGGGGGGGTTTACCAAAGTCTACGCTCCATACAAAATTTCAAAAAATTGTTGGGAGAAAAGTCTACGAGGGGGGAGGTGGGGAGGTCTCAGATTTTCAAAAAATAATTTACGTGGTTTATGAACCCGCCCTAAGAAAGAAACACGTTGAAAGAGTTATAAACGTTTTCGATTTACTTTATCGCGGAATTCTACTGGTTTCCACAACATCAAGGTTCTCTCTTGAAATGCTATAAACTTTTTTTTTTGATCTTACGCCATGAGTCCGTTTTCCGAATATTTCAAAAGAAGGGAATTTCGACTACTAGAAAACTTCTTTAAAGACACCCTATCACAAAAATCAACTCCTTAAGCGCTAATAAATAAAAGAACGCACGTTTTGATATCATTGGGAACAACGTGGAATGGGGCGAATACCTTCGGCGTCGAGCGCCTATCTGAGGTACCCCTGTTTCATGAAAAATATACGCTTCTCGATTTTGACGTCATATAATACTTATCGTTAGAGTAGTTCATATTTTCTTGAGCCCTCCCATGAAATGCTTATCAGTAGACCTGCGAGAACCAATATTGCATGTTATTAGTAATCGAAAATTTTAAAATCAAAGCTCATCAGTCTTTAATTGCATTGGTCCCATTAACTAATTCCATATATTTCTAACAGTGCTAACGAATCAGACAGTACCGATTTGACAACAAGTTCGGCATCTTCATCGACGGCAGCAACACCATTTCCGCAAAGTGCTACCATAACCACTGCAAACCGATTTTTCCGGCAAGGTTCACAAGAAGGCTATTCTTCTGGTTCATTGGAGACCTTGTCTCGGCGAGGTAGCAATCCAGACCCAGTGGAAAATGGACCCGCCGCAGTTGCAGAACACCAACCGGCACGACAAACAGACAGCAGTCGAGCTGAGCCCGGTTTGATGACGACTCTCGGCAACAAGTTAATATTGCCGCAACAGCAAACCATGAACAGTTCAACAAACAGCACAGTTGTCAGTGGCAATGTGTTGGACAAACCCATTCAACTATGCGCCTGTTCATGCACTGGTTGGGCTGAGATATGTATTCGACGTCCTACTGGGGTTCTCTCTTGGATGATGCGAGTTCAGAACCAAATCAATTATGATGCTACTTTTGGTGAATTTCCGTTGCAAGATCTTACAGCACTTTTCGCACCTAGCCTTGGTGGTGGCATAGTTGGAGCAGATTTACTTGAACGTACACAGCAGAATACTTCGAATGGAAGTTTGAACATCCCTGCAGCGGGCACTTCCTCTGCTGGCCTGATTATTGACGACACATTAGCTGCATCGCACACCTTAGCACAGAATCTAACTCCTGCCGCTGTTACGCCTAAAGCAAAAGTATCAATATCAGATGAAGTTTTCGAAATTAAGAAAGAGGAAGAAAGCAGTGATGCTGGAGAGGATGACGGAAATGAGGACGTGTTGATATCGGGAAGGGACGGTACCAACAGTACTGGTCCTATCGATATTCCTAGGCACACAAAGAAAATCAATGATAGCGATGAAAATGATGATCCCAGCATCCCTGTTGACATCAGCGAAGATGATGAGAATCCGGATGTAACTTTTGATGATCCCGAGGGACGTTCAAGAAATCCGGTACGCAGGGTAAACTCCAGTCCCGAAATGAGTTCAAACTGGAAAAGTCAATTTTTAAACAAGATAAACAAGGAAGGATCCATAGTGATTCCATCCGATGTGCATGACAGTGTGCTTGAATGTGATGGGCAGCAAAAGAAAAAGAACTACGGAAAAGGAGTTAGTTGTGAAGCAATTCCGGAGGAAATCGCAGGTTCAACACCTCCCAGTGCTCCCAGGTCCACTACTCTCGGTGGTGAAATAAATGACAACGTTACCGTACGAGCATCAGGATACGTTAAACAGCAAGCAGATTTTTCTACTTCGGGAGCAACTCTACATCCATCAGCATCATTGCCAGAATCCGCTGGCCCTGAAACACCGACCAATGTTGTACCGCGTAAACAACATTCTGCAGATGAAGCCATCACTGCTAAATCCTACCCTACAAGTTCATCGACCGAAACTATTGCATCCCCTGCGATGATGCCACCGATAACACAAACCTTATCATCATCATCATTGAACCTAAAACTCCCGATGGAGAAAGTTACTACCAAACCACCACAGTCACCTGCTCCTCTATCGCCACGACTATTGGCTCGTAATCCGATCAATGGGAAATTGTCCAATTCTGGTACCGCTTCCCCATCTTTTCCAGCCATTACGGCCGGAGGAATGGGTCATGGAATACATTCCAATGAAAATGATATTCCTAGAGGAAGATCCAAGACCATATCTGTTGCCCGAGAACATTACAGTAGGGACAATCTGAAATTTGGTCTTAAAATTAACAATCCTAGACTTCGAAATGAACAATCCGGGGTAGGAGCAGCCACTCGTTCGGTCATCAGTCCAAGTTTCGTTTTCCTACAACTATACCACAGTGGCCAATTCGGAACGTCGGAAAGGCCCATACTCATGGACAAAGAAACCAGCGAAAGGGCCATTCATTTGCTAGATCTAATTGCCCCATTCGAAAAGCACAAGATTGGTGTGCTGTATGTTGGTCCAGGGCAAGCTGGTAATGAAGCAGACATTCTGAAAAATCGGTTTGGTAGTTTGCGATACGCTAAATTTCTGAGGAATCTGGGCACATTGGTTGCCATAAAGGATGCCAAAGAGAATAATTTTTTCATCGATCTCGAATCCAATGGCAAAGATGGCAACTTCACATACATTTGGCAGGACGATATTGTTCAGGTAACGTTCCATGTAGCTACCCTGATGCCAAATAATAAACAGGATCCGAACTGCAACGAGAAAAAGAAACACATTGGAAACGATTTTGTAACGATCGTTTACAATGAAAGCGGGGAGGAATATGATCTGAAAACTATCAAGGTGAGTAACATTTTTATTGGAAACCGAGATTACCAATAAGTAAATGATATTTTTTGTCGGCAGGGCCAATTCACTTATGCTTGTGTGGTCATAGAGCCCATGGAGCTAGAGAGTAACCGTGTATTTGTGCTTGCGCGTGATGAGATTGCGCAGCACGTGTGCAGCAAGCCGAAAATTGTTTCTGACTCCAGTGCTCCGCTTTTGGCTAGGCAAATGGCTTTGCATGCCAACGTAAGTATATACTTTGAATTCATAGCACTTCGAACAGCTGATAACTATCGTTTTCCTTTTTCCAAAGCTTGCATCGTTGGTTTCGCAGTCGTTGAAAATCAAAAACCAAAACCCCTACGCCTCTAACTGGTTGGAGAGATTGCGAAAAATTAAAAATATACGGGCTAAGGTGGCCAATCACTCGGACTCCCAGGAACAAACATCTGGTGGTGGAGGAACTCGAAGTGCAGGTGGAAGCGTCGGATCAGCGCAGGATCTTAGTTCGGCTTCAACAACAAGAGGCGATGATTTCACTATTTATACTCAGTAGTGTAGAATTACGTTGATCCCTTGTAGAGAGTGAATGTTTTCATTCGGGGGGAATTTGGTTGCCTTGTGCTTTAGGTGTAAAAATATCTTCTTATGTTTGCATTCAAAGTTGTTCGAAAGGCTTACAATAAACATCATCCAATATATTGTTAAAATGTCTGCGACAATTTACTTATTTAAGATATGATGCAATACAGACAAATATTCGAAACACCAAATGCAAAATGCAAGTGTCAATTATTCTGATATTTTTTCTTATAACCGATATTATGGATCTTACATTACCTTACCAGTCTATCCAAGGCCTGGGGGCCTTTGCTGTATATAGAAATTGTCTTCAATTCACGCGGTTCATGGCTGGACTTCGCCCGCCACGCAGTTTGCGGAAGATCCGCAAGTCATTTTCCACTTGTCGTGCACTTTTTCTCCTTGTACTAGTAGGCTCGGTCTCGGGAACTATTTTCATCGAGCCGTGTTAGACTCCTTACGGCGTGTCGAGCCCATTTTTGGGGTGTCGGTAGTCGACCGATTTTTGGGGGGTGATCGACGGACCTGTACATTGAACGCGGTTTTTTCTCTCATTTTATTGCATAGTACGACCTTAACATTTCGGTATACATTCATCGACTACTGGTGGATCTGTATAGTGGTATGTAGCTGCATCTTATTATTAATTGCATAGAATTATTAGTTTCATTTGGGTAATAATAATAATAATAATGAAATTTTATATGCGTCAAGGTGATTCCGGGTTGTATAGATATTTGTTTGCATTGTATCATGAGGTAATTTCCTTTAATTTAGATCAGTGGATATTATTTCATTTATTTTTTATATTAATAAATGCTGTTCAATTCCGCTGCGTTTGTATTGGATTAGATTAGATTAGATCAGTGAGCAACCTGTGGATTTCATTTAAACCTATGAGATCCACTACAAATGAGTATAGCGGTGCAAGGAAACGGAACAGCACATCGACATTTTACATATACCATTGTTCATATATAATAATATATAATAAGGTCATCCATGGGTTTTCGAAGTTTTGTAAAATAATTTTCAATTTTTTTCTCGCGGCTATGATACATTGTCTAAAGGTTTAGGTTCATAATAGGTACGCAAATCCTTTTACAATTGCAGCAGGACAACAATCTTCAGACATGTGTAATTATTAGAATCATCTTACATTATTATATCCCTTCATTATATGTTATATACTATTCTATATGACATTGCATATTGATTTTACATGTTTATCATTATCATTACCTTATTTTTTTTCATTACTCGGATTTTCATTATTTATTTATACATTATTTGGCAGGCGATATATGGGTGCGGCAAATTCAGAAAGCCGTACATAACGACCGGCACCATCAACGGTCAAATATATAAAGAAGAATGCCCCTTCTTCTTCGGAATCCTCCGGTCCCTCGAAGGTGACACTCTGTTGTGGCCGGATCTGGTTTCGTGCAAGGCGAAACCGGCGATGGCGGTACGAAGCCAACGATGTTGTTTTTGTGCCGAAGAAGGCAAATCCGCCAAACTCGTCAGAACTTCGCCCAATAAAAAAATTCTGGGCGATTATGAAGGGCAAGCTCCGTAACCCCTAACGCTAGTAGATCAGTTGGTCGCGGTAGATTTCATGTGTGATGCCGAGTTGGTCGCGGTAGATTTCATGTGTGAATAGGCTGCCACATCAACGTTCAAAAGTGCCTGAACCAAATGGACAGCTTATAACGATCACTTGAAGATGCGATGGGGAATCGTTGCCCTGGTATTCTCAAATGTAGCACGTAGTAAAACGTTTCTGGTCTTCTATGACTAAACGTTATGGAATGGAGTAAACTAGTGGAAACTCATCGGGAATGATCTCTCATATGCATCCCTCGAACCAGTCTGAACGGCCGTTGTGAGAATATCACCATGAAAAGCTCACATGCGCATGTCATGATACCAGTTTTTAATGCTTCTCTCCTTTCTCCAATTCTCTTCCCTATCCCATGGTCGCGATTGGTGCCATATGACACATTGTGAGTCTCGATATGCGCTACTGAAGTCAGCTCTTCAAAAGCAGAAACATCGAGACGACCCTACAGCAAAGGAAGGTTGAAGCAGTAAGTGGGGAACGGTATATAACCCTAAGCAATCTAACACAAGCTTCAAGGTAAGAAAATCATATTATTTCTCTAAATTTTGTTTATATTTATATAACACTATATGCTGGGATAAAGGGAGGGACCATCAGAGCACCCGATTGAAACGAAATGGATAGGAAGAGTGGGACTGCCAACTTCCAGTTGTTAACATTGCGTGAATAAAGGGCGGGCTCTTCGCCCCATCTAGTGGGATTTTTTACTAGGTGGGGGCTCGGTTTTGTTGTGGTTTCTGCGAACTTGTTTCTGGAAGGAGATTCTCTTTAGACCCCTGTAGCACAGGGCTACGCGTAAGTATATCTGCTTGCGGGCCCACAATACGTGTTTGGCCCTTCATACAGGGACATGATGAAACATTTACCACAATGCAACCTTGATCAAACCGTTTAATTAAAATAGTCCAGTGCTATAGGCAGTTGCCTTGCTACATTAGATGGTAGTTCACATCATCATCATCATCATCATTTTTTTTTTTCATATTTTCATTTGGATTATAATACTAATTATAACGAAATTTTATATGCATCAAGGTGACTGCGGGTTGTATAGATATATGACTGCATTGTATCACGAGGAATTTCCTTTAGTTTAGATCAGTGGATATTATTTCATTTAGTTTTTATATTAATAAATGCTGAGCAGTAAGCAACCAGTGGATGTCATATAAACCTATGAGAAACAGCAACATCAACATTTTACACATACCAGTGTTCATATTTAATAATATATAATAAGGTCATCCATAGTGTTTCGAAATTTTGTAAAATATTTTTCAATTTTTTTATCGCGGCTATGATACATTGTCTAAAGTTTTATGTTCATTGTTGGTACGCAAATCCTTTTACAATTGCAGCAGGACAACAATCTTCAGACATGTGTAATTATTAGTATCATTTTACATTATAATATCCCTTTATATATGTTATTTACTATTCTATCTGACATTGCATATTGATTTTAAATTTTTATCATTATAAGTACCTTGTTTTTCACTACTCGGATTTTAATTATATATTTATACATTATTTTATTATTTTTACATCGGAGCATATGGTGATTAAACGTCAAAAAGCCTAATTGAATAGTGGCCGTGAAAAAGGTGAATGATATTATTTATTCTGTTTAAAATATGCAGATGAGTAAGCAGCAGAAATAGTTATACCCTTAAGATATTGTTGTTCAGCTTCTATATTAGCAGCAATGACAAAACGCAAAGATATGTTGAACAGAAGACACATAAAAGCAATAACAAAGTTTTCTTAAGTTGGTTGCAGTGCTCAACTTGCGCGTTGACACTTTCACTTGCCTAGTTATTACCCCAACCACGAGTTTATAAGTTCGGTGTGTATGAAAGCGTTTGAACATGTTAAATTAAGGCTTTAAATGAAAATGGATAGCCAGGATAAATAAAAGCCAATAACATTTACGTCATATTTGATGAACTAATCAAAACATTAAAATTGACTTAATTCAATCAGTGTAGCATCGCTTAACCACACACTGAGAAAAAAATCCATGGTTGCACCGACAATTACATCGACAAAGATTTATCATTAGGGCTTAACTGAAAAACGTAAACAATGGCTTCTTCCGTAAATTTCTCGTGGCACAAAGGCTACCTTTGTAAGCCTCCAATTCTATCGGATAGGTGAACTCTTCCTCTTCGAAATGACCGTGGTTGATTGATTAGGCGAGTTTTTTTTAATAACGTAGAAAAAGCCATTGTTTACGTTTGTCAGTTAGGCCCTAATGAAATATCTTTGTCGAAATCATGGTCAAGATGACTATTGCATATAGTGGTTACAATAACCAATGGTCAATGGTCGAATTCCCCACGTTCATGGCATTCTTGACTATGGTCATGGTAACAAAGACTATCCCGATCTTAGAGTAAATGTTGAATCGACTATTTTTGAAGGTTGTTTTGACCATGATCATGATCGGTTGAAAATCACTTTACTGTCATAGTCATCCTAATGGTAAAATCACAGACAGACGTTTAAGCAAGAACAAAATTAATCGATAACTTTGTATAAATTTCCAAACCTCTTGCAGTTGCTAGCGTTAGCAATCGCTTCTACACTAACGCCTTCACTTAGTCGACGTAGTTCACTTAGTCGAGGTGCCCACTGATGTGGCGAAGTTGCGGCATCTGCTAGCATGTCAAAATATCACGCCGACGTTCGCCACACGTCACCCGATATTGACACGATGTTTTGACGTGCAAATAGATGCCACATAGCGGCAACAAAACAGATTTGCTTTTTGCTAGTTGCTTATTGGCATTTGGCGATTGCTTTTAAATTGACGGTTGTGGAATTATACACACGCTGAGATTCAAGCTTCAATGGCTGTGGTAGCTGTGCCGCAGAGTAGGGACCTGACGAGATGCCATTTTCCTATAGCTAACTTTTATTTATAACCATACGTTAAAAGATTTATTGCTTGTAAACAATACTGACGTTCGTACCCGTCACGCTCAAACACCTCTCTTACATTTGTATGACTGTCCCTTTTTTTCTCACGGAAAAGTTACTCAATTTTTTTGACGCGGCTGGGTAGCTCAGTGGTTACCCGTTCTGCTTACTGAGCAGATTGTCGGGAGTTCAATCCCAGGCCCGTCCCCTTCCTTGCCATTTTTCACTTGCCTCTTTCTATCACCACTAGATTTAAAATGAAAAGCAGTCTACTGCGCTTTCTTTCATTGATCGCATCACTTACCACAGTGCATCCATGATCTGAAAATAACCTACCTCACTAACACAACTATCCTTCACTTGGCAATTGTAGAGATGCAGTGGTGTTCACGGTCTCTAATAACAACGATTGTCAAACTAATCATCCTTACCCCCTCCCCAAAAGACCGTGAGGACGTGGCCGGCGCCGGTACTGATCTATAAATAGAATTAGTGAACTTGTACATTGAAGATGTAAAGCTACTCCCAAGCTCCATCTATGTGGTTCTCTGTGCAATTAAACTAGTTCTGTCAGTAAGGGAGTAGCAACTACGAAATTGCACGGTCTTTTTTTAAAAAAAAAAAAAAAAAAAAGTTACTCAATTTTCGTAAAAAGTGGAACAACTTAAGGTAGGTACACTGAAAAAAGGATCATGGTTTAAAATACTAATTTTTTAGACAACACTTGTTTTCAATTCTACAACGTTGCTCACAATTGAATTAACCATGATTTTAGTACAGTTGACTATAAATATCATGGTATCTACCATAATGCTGACAAATCGACTATGTTTGATCAAAAGGCATGGTAATTTCGACAGAAAAAAAGGTAAATCAAACGAAAAAAATCGGTTGAAAAACGTCGGTATGGATTAATTTAAACCTACAATATAGTATTTAAGACTATGACCTCTCTTTCTGTGTAGAAGTGGCCGAGGAGCGAATCTTTAAATTTATCACTGAATCCAAGGAATTTGGGAAAATGCGTTGAAAACTGCACGAATAAATCAGATGCACGAATAAATCAAATGCGCTCAAACATGTCAATTAATGCGTACTAAAATCCGTCAATGCGTGAAAACAAGTGTTGGTGCGGCAAGAAGAAAGTAAACATACGAGTGCACAGTGTTGAAAGTGGTTGAATAGCTGATAACAAAACTATCGTGATAGAAAACGAAAGAGAGCAAGAGTCGTGCTGAGTGGAATTCGCAAGGAGGGAGAAAGCAGGTTCTTTTTTTTTTACTTTTATTTTACGTCGGCTATTTCCTCACATGGTGACAATCACCGACGCCAGGAAGACGACTCCACCACCAGGACCCTACCCCTAACGACTCATGAATATGAGCCGGGACCAACGGCTTTACTTCCCTTCCGAAGGAAGACGTGACTAGATTTTTTCGCCTCAGAAAAACCACCGACGTCGACTGGGATTGAACCCAGACCCACTGGGGTGCCAAGTAGCAGTCACGCTTACCACTACACCACCGACGCCGGCTAAAAAAGCAGGTTCTAGTATCAAGCATTATTGATATTCTGGTGTAAAAAATAATAAGAAGACAAGTGAGTGTTTAATTCATTGCCGAGAGCGAGAAACGGCCACGGCGGCATCGTCATCATCGTCGGCAAATGTTGATGTGAAAACGAATAAAATAAATTATCGGCAGAGCTGTTGTTGTTGTTGTTGTGGTTGAGATAAAGGCAAACACCGATTGTTGCTGCGAAGCGATTGTCAGGGCCGGTAAATATTCAGGTCCAGAAACTGATAACTGTATGGTGATAATATCACCAAGATCAAATTTCATCTGCTGAGACGTAACTGAGTAGCATAATAAAGAGGATACAAGGTAGTATTAGCAATGATGGGTAAGTCATCTTGTATATATTAGTTTATTATTTTCAAAACTTCTTTTCAACCAATCATAACAAAACATTTCACATTCTAATGTAATTTTTATTATTTCATTTAAATGGTAGCTTTTTTTCTGTTTTCTTTTTTAAACAAAAATACAGGGTTAAGGATAGAGATTATTTAACTGGAGGTCATTCAATCCTTTTAATTACGTCGGCAAAGCAAAATTGATAAAATGGAGGGTAAAGAGCCGTGTTTAGAATTTTCAGTTAAGGTTTTCAAACAATTGATTGACGAGGCATTTAAAGATAAGGTGATCATTGATCATAAGGAAAATGATGTTATAGATAGAACGATACCTCTGCAGAAAGGAAGGGAAAGGGATTTAATTGGGAAAACAGCGATATTGTTCCAAACAAAAATTAATATGTTTAAGGATAGTAAATATATGTTATCAATTTACCCGCAAAACAGGGAAACGGAGGTTAAAAGGCGCATTGAATTTATTATCGAGTATGCAATGAGTGATGGCCAACTATCTTTCAGTAGTATTATGGGGATGAATGAGGATGAGCGTAAAAATTCCAAGAAACCAGCATCAAATCATAAAAACAAGTCAACAACAGTAAATACAAAATATCGAAAAGACTCAGCTTATATGGTAAATTTGGGAGATAATTTAAGAAAGATTTACGTTAAAAAAATAGACAAAGACGGCAATTGTTTAGTAAGAGCATTGATAGATCAGCTGGACAAAGGGAAAGAGGTAACTGAAATATCAAGCCAGAACATACAAAACTTTAGAAATAGGGTGGCTGAGCACATCCTCCAGAATAGAGAAAGATTCGAACCGTTTTTAGAGGAGAGCTGGGAGGAAAATGGTTTTATAGAATTTATCCATAATGTAAGAAAACTGGGTTTTTGGTTGGGGTATGAAACGATGGTAGCAGTGACAGAAATGGCAGAGAAAAGAATAGTAGTG
Source organism: Aedes koreicus (assembly GCA_024533555.2). NCBI lineage: Eukaryota > Metazoa > Arthropoda > Insecta > Diptera > Culicidae > Aedes > Aedes koreicus. The sequence continues at coordinate 4,528 of JAHHFK020001982.1, read as the reverse complement.
CATCAGATCGACGAACCAGACATATTGATTGGAGAAATCAGTAGGGAAGAAAAGGGCACATTAAGAATATTTTATACCGGAACAGTGGCAAGAAATCATTATGACAGTGTTTTGAAGGTAATAGCAAGAGAGGAGGAAGTAGCTCGAGGGGAAATGGAATTGTTCATGGAGAAAGATAATGAAGAAATAACCATCAAAATGCAACGATTAGAAGACAGTAATGTATCGTATAGCGATGAAGTACCTATTAGATCGAAATCGAGAAAAAAGATAAATGAGGATATAGGAATGAGTTACGATGAAAATCAGGATAAAGATGAAATAGCTAAAGAGGCATCACCTGATCATCTGCAAAACAAAAAAGGATAAGGTAGAATCAGTGGATAATAAAACGAAGTTGAAAAGTATTTTTATTTTTGAGGATAGCATCTTCTAATATAAGAGGGCGCAGAATGATGAAAAAACGAGATGAGATAGATGAAATACTTAAAGGGCGCAATGTGGACGTAGCTGCACTGCAGAAGGTTAATGCAGTAAGAGACAGGATTGAAACAAAGAATTTTTCTTGGACGGTAGCTTTGAAAAAGAATAAAGCCAGAGGATTGGCAATTCTCATAAAAAAAGGTTCAAAGATTATAATGGGTGACCTTTAGGAAGTTCAGCTATTTCGGAGGAAATTATTAGTGGAGAGAGAAATTTTTTGTTAGTTAACGTTCACAGCCCTAACAAAAAGATTTTCTGGCAGAATTGGCAACATTAGTTTCCAAAAATCATGTAAGACAAAGATTGTTGTTGGTAGGGGATTGGAATGCACAAATAGGATTGGAAGATATAGGAGAAGAGCATTGGGAAATATTAGGGAAAAGGTTAGGATTTCCCAAAAATAATGACAATGGTGAGGAGTTTAAAATGTTTTTGAAAATTCATAAATTACTAAACATTTTGTCAAAGATGGGATATAATACGGAAATTACATGGAGAAGTGGGGGGAAAGAAAGCCAGATAGACCACATTTTGGTACCAGTTGAAGGGGAGATAAGAATTAAATTAATAAGAGGATGCTGGACTACCATAAACACAGATCATAAATTAATAACAACAGGTATAAACCTTGGAACAATAACGAACAATGCTGCATAGAAGCGTGAGAGACAGATATTGGATGCATCAGCACTTAAGCATGATGTCATAAAAAAAAATACCATGAAGCGTTGCAGGAAAAGAGAGGGGAGATAGAAACAGGTGGTAAAGATATGGACGAAACGTATAATTCTTTAAAGGAAAGAATAAAAGTATCTGCAGATGAAGCATTGCAAGCAGCAATAACACAACTAACGCCAAAGCAAAAAACAGCGCTAGGTAGACTGACTGAAGCCTTAAAATTGAGGAATAAGCATCCATATATGATACCTTACAAATGGAAAGTACAAAACAGGAAAGAGGAGTTTCAGAGAGCGGTAAGAGAAAACAAAGAAACATCAATCAAGAATTTCTACAAGAACTAAAAGGACTTTGAAGTAAGCTAAAGAATAAAGAAATCTTATAAATTTCTGAAAGAATTTATCAACAAGAAAACAAGAAAAAATGCTTACATTCCAACGAGATTATGGAACGAAGTTCTCGAAGAAAGCGTAGGCCGGAAATCAAGCTCGTGGAAGAACAGGATACATGTCCACTAACAGAGCCGACAGAAGAAGAAATGTTTACCTTATGCTTCAAGTCGTGTAATGGGAAATCAGTTGGACCGGATGGGCTGCGAATGGAAATGCTAAAATACGCGGATGAGGACACCTTTGACAGTTAAGTCAAAAATTGGAAAAGGATGTGGTTAGACAATATAATTCCTGAGGGGCTTTCATGCTCAACACAAATTCCAATTCCTAAGGTCAGTTGCCCAAAAAAAGTAGAGGAATTCAGAAGAATTAGTCTATGCAATGTTATATACAAACCATACGCAAAATGGGTTAAAAATAGGTTACGAAGTTTTACGGGTGATCCAGGGCTACACCAAGCAGCGTTCATTGAAGGTAGATCCACAGAAGATCATATATTTATTACTAAAAGATTAAGTACTAAAGTATTGGAATGGAGGAGTACCATTATACATAGCAACACTACACTGAGCAAACGAATCGAGAGGAATTTTTAGGAATATCGTATGGAAATTTGCCACAAGATATTGTTGTAAATTTCATACGATTCTCTAATGGAAAGAAGTTCAGAAAAAAAAGTTGCAAGTGAGATTCGAACCATAAACCTCGGGATCCAGAGATAAGTCACAATCCCACGAGACTTTACACGTATGATAAGTGATGTCAAATGAAAGTGTATATAAGACATGTTTTACTCGACCAATGCATCAACTCATTTTATACGATTTCGTATGGAATGAGTCGTGGACCTTTGCTTTGTGGTTCATAGTTCAGATCGTATGAAAACCGTACGGATAATTTCCTGAGTGTAGACATAAAGAAAGCATTCGATAATGTTAGATTGGATATTTTAAAGGAGGTATTATTGGAGCTGCAGGTACCCACACATGTAATAAATAGAGTATTATTTTGCGTCAAAGAAGACAAAACGAGAGTTAAGTGGCAAAATCAATGGTCGGAGTAAATTAAAAGGGGGAAAGGTATTAAGCAAGGGTGCCCGTTATCTCCTTTTTTGTTTAACCTGGTAATTCAACATATTCATAATAAAGTAGTTGAACTTGTGCCCGAAATGAACTTAATGGAATTAGAAGTACTTGTCCTACCATAAATATTAGTGTTCGCGGATGATGTGTTAATAATAGCTAAAAGCATAGAACAATTAGAAAAAAAATAATTAAAAGTCAGGTATTGATACGAGCACCAAATAGTTCAGGGAACAAATAATCGTCGATTGTATTCAACGGGAAAACATATAAGGTTTGCAAAGCAATAAGATATGTAGGAATCAACTTAATGGATACATTAAACAGACCAGCAACAACAAAACAAAGATGTATAAATGCAGTAAAGGCTTCAAAATTGGTGATTTTGTAAACAATGCAAGCCTTCTTGGGAAATAGGCAAATTAATTTATAATACGGTATTAGCTCCTGCACTTTTATATGGAACAAAAGTAGCAACACTAACCAAAAGGAGTAGACAACAATTATCAAAATACGAAAAAATGATAGTGAAGAGTATTTGGGCTAACTGTAGGAAAGGTGATGCAGATAAATTGAATATCAAAAATGAGTTTAAAGGAAAAACAATAAAGCCCCACGTGCCCCCCATTCCCCCCCCCCCCCCCCATACCCCACACATTCTTTACACTCTCTAGAGCATTGGTGGCCCTAATTATGATACGCCCCGGTTTTTTTTTTTCCCTGGTTTAAAGGCCTCTCTCTCACCCCGAGAAATATTATGGTTTGTTGGTTCCCTTTCCCCGGGCCGCGTAATGAAATTTCCAACCACCACAAAAAAAAACTCCCCCAAAAAAACCCCCCCTGGCAAACTAATTTGGGCGTCCCCAAAAAGAACGAATTTGTTCGCCGGGGAGAAACAGTTCGCGATTGAACCTGGGCTTTCTTTCTTGGTTCATCTCGTGGGATGATTGATTCTTGTCTCGGCAACAACAGCCAACTGCAACAACGTCTCTCTGGGCAACGACTGCTCGCCGCCGCCAACTGCGATCCTAAGACCACTGCACAGCTTAACGACTGTCGTAAGACTGAATCAAAATGTTCTGCTAAAAGCTGTTAGGTAAAAGCATCGGATGCTAGTGCACGAAAGAAGGCGGTACCAACGAAGGCAATGTGTTACAAATAGCATCAAAGGGGACGAACTTCAATTATTGCGCCACAATAATTAGTTTTAATTATTACACGCAAGACGGATGCTTTTCTTAACCGAACCTTTCCTAATTTGCTTGCCACCGCCAGCAACTAATCCGCTATGCATAGCTAGGAACTACAATGAACTCAACCACATGGTCGGTCTGAAGTGACGCAGTTCGGCTCGAATTCCGTTCGTTGGTTGTTCAACCTTCTTTGTCATTTACTACGGGACCCGACGTTTAATGAATGCTATGTTCAGCCGGGGCGCGGTAATTGAAATTAATTTCAAACATCACAAGAGAAAATTTCAACCAAATAAACTCTTTAGTTGGCAAACTAATTTGGTCGTACTGAAAAGGACGGATTTCGTTGACGGGGGAGAAACAGTTCGCGATTGAACTTGGACTTTCTTTCTTGGTTCATCTCATCTTTATTGCGGGTGGCCATCTGCAGGTGACGTGGGATGATTGATTCTTGTCTCGTTGTCACGGGCGGCTTTTTCTCGCCAAATCGTGGGCTTCAGCAGCCATGTTTCTCGCAGCGAGGTTGATGGGAGCATCGGCAACAACAGCCAACTGCAACAACCCCTCTCTGGGCAACGACTGCTCGCCGCCGCCAACTGCGATCCTAAGACCACTGCACAGCTTAACGACTATCGTAAGACTGAATCAAAATGTTCTGCTAAGAGCTATGAGGTAAAGGGGGTCGGATGCTAGTGCACGA
>JAHHFK020001981.1:0-34042 GCA_024533555.2 Aedes koreicus | reverse complement strand
AGAATCAGGTTGCTCTTGATTATCTGAATATTTCCTCAAGGGAAAATATTTTTGATGAATCCTGGGGTACTGATTTGGATGAAGTAAAAACTATAACTAAAAAGTTAAAAAATATGAAGAGAGCTCCAGGTGATGATGGAATTTTCTATATACTCATCAAAAAACTCCCAGTGAGTACCTTGTCTTTCATGGTAAAATTATTTAATAAATGTTTTCATTTGTCATACTTTCCTGGCAAATGGAAAAATGCCAAAGTTGTTCCAATTTTGAAGCCCGAGAAAGATCCAGCTGAAGCTTCTAGCTACAGACCAATAAGTTTACTTCCTTCAATCAGTAAACTTTTTGAAAAGCTAATTTTGAATAGAATGATGCTTCACATCAATACAAACTCAATTTTTTGCAGATGAGCAATTTGGATTTCGCCATGGCCATTCAACTACTCATCAACTCTTAAGAGTTACTAATTTAATTCGTTCAAACAAATCTGAAGGCTGCTCAACTGGAGTTGCTCTTCTAGAACAAAGAAAGAAGCATTCGACAGTGTTTGGCATGAGTAGGTTTGAGAGCATCATCCTCTAGACGGAGTCCCGGATATTCCGGCCGGACTCTCAACTTACCCGCCCCCCTGCGCCCCGGTGCCGATTCTCGGTGCCCGGCCCCCCACATCTGCCTCTGCCCGCTTCTTCTTATTTTCTTTTCTTACTTACAGAAATGGAAGATTTCTCCCAACGCTTCCAAAACTCAACTAATAATATTCCCACATAAACCTAGAGCTTCTTTTTTGAAACCTAGTAGTAGTCACATCGTTACTATGAGCGGTGTTCCAATTTCCTGGTCAAGCGAAGTGAAATACCTTGGTCTATTACTTGATCAAAAATTAAATTTTAAAAATCACATTGAAGGCATTCAAGCCAAATGTAATAAATATATAAAATGTTTATATCCTCTTATAAACAGAAAATCCAAACTATGTCTGAAGAACAAACTACTAATATTTAAACAAATTTTTAGACCGGCCATGCTTTATGCTGTTCCAATATGGTCTAGTTGTTGTGCTACCAGGAAAAAAATACTTCAAAGGATTCAGAACAAAGTTCTGAAGATGATTTTGAAGCTGCCTTCTTGGTACAGTACTAACGAAGTACATAGAATTTCGAATGTTGAGACTTTAGAACAAATGTCCAACAAAATAATTAATAATTTCAGACAAAAATCGTTGCAATCTTCTATTGCAATGATTAATTCCCTTTATGCTTAGTTAAGATTAATTTTAGTTTGTTTTTAGTTTTAAGATTATTATTGTTATACTGACACGCAGGAATAAAAACCTGTTTAAAATACTGAACTGCTAAGGCATGAACAATGTAAACAAAATTAGATACATATTTTAACAATTAAGTTACTACGTTACTTCGTTGATACGTTACGGTAGTAGCTGGAGCACCTAGATTAACATGAAATGTAAATATGAATAAATTTGGAACAAATAAAGAGTTAAAAAAAAAAAAAAAAAAAAAAAAAAAAAAAAAATAGAAATATCATCATCCAATCGAACACCCCAACCTACAAAAAAATTAAAATTTAACATTTTAATTTTAAATTGTTATATTATACAATACAATATGGTATAAACAAAAAAATAAAATAAAATAATAAAAAAAAAAAGGAAAAGCATAATAAAATAAAGTACAGATTTTTTTCTTTCCACTCATCATTGCAAATGAATTAGCCTGGAAAGAAATTCAATAAAAAAGAAGTAAAAAAATACCATCACTTTATAAAAACAAGCACACCTTATAAAAAAAAAAAAAAAAATCCCAATACACGGGAAAAAAATCTATTAGTTTTTTAATAAAAAAAAAAAAAAAAAAAAAAAAAAAAAATAATTTCGAAATGATTATAATGATGAACAATACGATGCTGTAATGTAATACTTAATAATGTACAAATAATATTAAAATGCTGCTAATCGCCTCTTCCGCTGCGGTGTTAGATGATTGAAACTCTGAAATGGGGAAAATTTTCAAAGTGGTATAGTGGAAGAAAGTTAATCACGTAGCAGCCTAGCAAAATAGCAATGAAAATTTAAGCAGTGTTTACTGCCCAAAAAAACTTAAGCTTTCTGAACTCTCCGATAAATCTTGTTCCCTACTGGTTATGTTTGTCAGGGAAATAGAAAACAAAGGATCATAAACAGTGTAAGTTTTAGACATTTTAAATTTAAATGAAGACGGAATATTTTTTTTATTAGAATTATAATATAATTATTCAAATATATAACGTGAGTAAGGAGGGCTAAAACTACCAAACGATGCATAAATAAGATGCCGAAAATTTGCATAAAAAATATAAAATAAGAAGAATGATTAGTAATTTCCATTTAATTCCAACTACCTTTATTGCTTATCTTGACAGATACGCGTATTTCGTCTACAATGTGCAGACTTCTTCAGTGTCGTGCACTAATACTCGACTGAAAGAAAACCTTCGCCACCTGCCGTATTTATCCTATTTTTTAAATACAAACACTTGTACCTACAGCTAACATTGTTGTACCTAACCTATCCTGAGTCCAAAACAAATATTATGCTTGATATCGCCTTTTCCTTATAACTAACCTGATTATTCCGTAGCAGCGGGTGTTCCACTGCGTCGGCTTTGATGTCGTTTAGGTATTAAGTTAAAGAGTGTACCCGTTACCTTGGTCTTTGTTTAGTAAATTTGTGTTTTGTTGTTTGTTGATTTCTAAGCTTTCTGCGACGTCTAATTTCCAGGGTGTAGAGGTAGTCCGTAAGATTGTGATGTCATTCGTCGTTATGTCGTGATTTTCCGTAAAGATGTTTTCTGCAACTGTCGATTTGAAGTTATGTGAAATTTCTTTGTCAGTCTGTTTAACAGCCTTAGTTACCTCCGCTAGATGCTCTTTGAACCTTGTTGCCAAGGTTCTCTTTGTTTGACCTACATACATTTTGCTGCAGTGTTTACACTTAATTTTGTATACCCCTTAATACATCTACTGAATCTTTGGTGGAGCAAAACTCGCGAATACAATTTCCGGGCTCTTGTTGCTTGTGTTCTGCACTCTGTTTGGTGATTTTCTTCTTCTTGTAGGTCTTCAGGTTGTTCCGTTGCTTGATACGTTGAATCATTCGAATGCTGGTTCCCGTGTTATTGGCCAAATAACGTATCGACATTGATGTGTTCTTCCGAATTAAAGCTACCACTTTCTGATCCAGTTTAGTGTCGGAAGACCTGGGTTTTCTGCCTCTTCCTGGCAGTTCATCCAAAGAACAGCGTTTCCCAAACTTGGTAATGATGGAGTTAATACTCGTTTAATGAATTCCAAAGCGCGTTGGCAATTGTCGTATAGTTATACCATACTCCACATAAAGTTTGACAATCGGTATAAATACCGCTGAATCTGTTTATCTGGGAACGCTGGTGCTTAATACTTGCAGGGAATGTTTTTACACTACTGGATTACCTTTCATGTTTTCCTCCAACCTTTTTGTGCTGTCGGAAACGAAGCTACACTGCAATTCTGATTCGTCATCGTTTCTTATGATTCTCACCAGAAATGGTTTCCTGCAAACTGACTAGCGCAGTGGTAACAGCAGACCCATTACAAGAAAATACAAATTGATTTGCTATTTGAACTTGTGGCAAATCAATCAATGGAAAAAAAAATATATGGTGAAATGACTAGGTTATTGATAGCGTCAAGAAAAAGGGCTTGTGTTCCGTTTGGGGAATATTAATTATCCTTCCGATAGAGAACGCTGTTATCAAGACAGTTCAGAAAATATTTTAATGATGCAATTTTTATTTTTTTCAATTTCCGGTGTAGTAAGGATGGAACACCGACCGAGAGTAGGGTTTTAATTATTTGAATGACCGCATGACCCGCCTCAGTATTTCAATGCTTATCTTCAACGAGAGTCCATAGTCAAAAATTTGCTATTCTCTTCATGATCTAGACCACTCATTATGGCGGTGAGTTATTGCGATGGGGGCCGGAAAGTTCAGCGCATAACGTGGAGTGGTTCCGAACATTTTTTTTTTTCATTCGCTCGGGACCGGAATTGGACTAAAGGCTCGTGAAAGTTTGTCCCTATGCTAAAAACAAGTTATCGTCAGAGTTGGTTGCTCTTTCGTACAAATTACCGCCAGTTAAAAAAATATTTTAGCATACGTTACGAGCAACGTTCAGTAGTTTTTGGTATTTCTCGCAGCTCTTTCGGGGTATTTTTCACTAGTAAAAAATAGTGGAGGTGATTCTCAACAGTCATCTATCGTATAAAAGCAAACAAAAGTCACGTAAAAGTTTTAAATCTTCCCAATAGAAAACAGATGGCCCTTATGCGCTCATTATTTATTGTAATGCGTTTTGCAATAATGATAAATAGTCCACTTCTAGCATCGCTCCCCACTTAGCAACGGCACTTTCTGGAATCATATTTTACTTCAAGGAAGGAAAATTCCTTCGGAAGCATAGCTCGACCAACTGGCACCGAACAAGAAATGGTGGGAGTGTTTTGGCTCAATTTTGACCATTCCCGCAGCAGTTTGACGCTCCAGATAATGGAACGCGTTTAAATTTAATGCCGTGCGATTATACAGCACCGTTGTTAGCTGTCGCTTCCAGAGAATCAGGACCAAAACAAAAAATACACCCACTACGCCTGGATATCTGGACCAGTTTCGGTCAGAAAAGCTTGAATCCAACCGAAAACGGACCAAACAAACGACGGTAGTCCCAAACGCTCCGAGGCCATTAAAGGCAAGTGCTCCCATAGCGACCTGCAAGCCAGAAGCTTAATTCATTTTTTAGATTTGTTATGCTTCCTGGTACCGTAAGCCGCCGAACACCGTCCGGGTCCGTTGATTTGAAGCATGAAGTCAATTATAAAAGAAAAGGAATTTACGTATTTACGTTCGCATTGGTGGATCATGTTTCCGAGACTTAGAGTAGAACGGTAAATTTTGATTTTATTTTTGTTTCACTCTCTGGACGCTGAATATGGTCATCCTGCAGTTTGGCTAGTGATGTACCTACTTAATCAGTGCTGTTGTAGACCCAAAGTTTAAGCTAAGAGGTTGCTAGAAGTTGGACATGGGGGTGGGGAGGCACCTGTAAAAGTGAAGCCATTTTATCTGGGTATAAGTAGGAATCAGAAGAGTTGTGTACAACACACGACCGCAAGGTCGACTTGAGGCACTCATTTTTTGAATGCTTAAATAATATTCAATAATAACAACATGAACATCACTTTATAGTTCCAATACAAGACAATTGATATGATTTCTGTTTTCTTTGGTGAAACTAGGTATTAAAATGAAGGTCGTTAGAATACAAAAATGGGCACCATTTTAGCCCGTTTGCATCTCCCCTCCATTTTTTGAAGGCGCAAAATTAAAGAAAATATAAAGATTACACATGCCATACCTTTATACATTGTTTGCAGCAATGCAGCAGGGATTCTATTGAAGTTTTGAATGTGATTTTTATTTTATTTCCTTAATCTGTGTGTTCAAGAAGGAAAGAAAACGATTAAAGCGGCCACGATGGTGCCTGTTTTTAGATACTAACGACCTCACCCTTAACATACTTGCCTACTGAGCCCATTTTTTTTTTAATTTTTCAATTTTCTAGTGAACCTCTTCAATTGTGTTTAATGTAACTTCATATGCTAAGTTAATGATAAATTAAAACATGAATATAAAATACAAAATTAAAATATGAATCTTATATATGAATTTTAAAGATGGATATTAAATATTAATTTTATTTATTAAATCAAAATTTAATTCGATTATCATATTTCTGATATCGTTTGCATTAAAAAATATGGATTTTTTTTCGGATGGTGATAAAAAAAAACTAAGACAGATAATTGCTTTTGATAAATTTCCCATGGAAGGTTTAAGCTTACTTGCAAAAAAATTCTACGCCCTTGAGAGCGGCCTTCCGGCAGTTAACCGGAACATTCGCCATGGCGGACGAAAATATTCGTGTAGGCATGTTTTGGAGTTCTTTCTTCGTCTCATTTATCAATTCCTCCTCAGCTTTCGCGACAAATTTGATGGAGTAGATCTTACGCTTCAGGTTGGCCCAGAAATTCTCGGTGGGACGCAGCTGGGGGACGTTGGGCGGGCTCACCGACTTGGGTACCACATCGATATTCAGCCCAGCGTCGCCATTAGTTTTTTTTTAAATATCTGGCATGTCATAAATAAAAAATCTGGCAATATGCGCTCTGAAAAAACTCTTGCAGAAAAACTACCATTTTACACGACTATGCCTATTTTCAAAACTTGGAAGAATTTCAGTCAAATTTACTACATTTATGGTACAGCCTTCAACATGTGTGGTATAATTGACAGACCTCATGTTGATATCAACCCAACCATGGTTGACTTCAATCGTAGACATGGTAAAATCAAACGCATTTATAGTCAGGTGAAAATTTATCCCTCGAAATGGTAGTTTCTACAGAGGATATTTTTTTTTCGCGTGCGGAAATTTAAAAATCGTGACTAACATTTGAGACGGGCTAAGAGGTCTTACAAATGTTGATAGATTCTTTCCAAATGATGACCCAAAATGAGTCATGTTTTGACTCGTATACTTGCATACTTCAGTAACGGACAAGGATGGAATTACAGAATTTGACCTATGCAAAAAAAAAAAAAAAATATTCAGCCAAATTATATCTGCATAAAAAGGTGTCAAATATTCTGCATTCAGTCAAACAGTGTAATACCGCACTTGCACCTAATTGCAGCAAAAGCCTCTGTCATGAAAAGTAAAAAAAATAAGGTAACAACAAATTAACACATTTATAAAACAAATTGAGTAACGCTATAATTGGGGGAGTGAGCTTGTACGATGCTTTTTTTATCTGTTCTAATTTGAAAAAGTCTGGCATTATGGGGGGTTTCTCGTTTTGTCTTTTTGTCGATAAAAAGTCTGACAGTACCAGATAAATCTGGCATAATGGCACCCCTGATTCAGCCGCTCCATCTCCTCCAACGACCGCTTCGAGTAGTGGGCCGACGCCAGATCCGGCCAGAACACCGCGTCTTCGCCCTTATGGTATTTCTTTTTGAACGACGCAATTCCCGGCAGGCATTTTGTACTATAAATTTCCCCGTTCACGGCCAGTCCGGAGTGTAAGAAGAGCGGCTTTGACAGTAAATACGAAGTGCCCTACCAGGCCTTGCCTTCCAGGTTGAAATAGGTCTCGTCGTCCATCACCACCGCCACGTCGCGATTCGACGGAGAAATCGAGTTGACCATCTTATTCAGCCGCTGCTGCTGCATCAATACCTGCAGCTCCGAAACTAGTGGGCGCGACTTGCGCTTCCTGACACGTATGTTTATGTTCGCCAGGTACTTTTTTACTGTTTGGCCGGTTGAACCGACCTCCTGGCCAAGCGCACGCAGCGATGTAGCCATTTTTTCCTCGATCTTCCTCTTCAGCATCCCTTGGAGCTTTTTGTTGCTCAGGGTCGTCGGCCGTCTGGAACCGGGCTTTCTTTCGATGCTCTGTTTGTTGTCTAATGGTGCCAAATTGTTGTAGATGCTGGAACAAGCGTATCCGGCGTCCACAAAGTGCCGCACGATGTCTGTTTTCGGCGCGGCGGGGTGCCGTTCTTTGAACGCGCACACTTCTGAACGGAGTTGCTTCACTGGTTTTGCCATGGTTAGATTTCGACTGATAGAGCTGTCAAATTTTGTCTGCTGACTCATGGGTTACTATGTTTGATGCTGCATGGGTAGTTTCGTCAGTGCGGGTGAATGTAAAGCCATGAAAAATCGGAAAGTTTATTTTTTTAAATGCAAACGCTAATGTACTTCAACGAGTAAGGCAGGTAAGGCCACCTACCATGACGGGACGCAGCAAACCTTCCAGCCTACGAAGATCGGTGCCGGTTGCTTGGAATTGATACGTTAGAACGAAGAAGGCGAAGAGACCAAGCTGTTTTTGCGGCTAAGGTGATTGCAGGTGAAATTGACTCTCCGGAACTTTTCAATCAATTGAGTTTTTATGCCCCGGAACGAACGATACGAATACGAAACTTTTTGCACCTTGTGCCTCGTAATCATCTTTATGGTATGAACGAACCCCTGCGTGCTGCTGCCGATGCGTTTAGTAGTGTTTATTCCTTGTTCGATTTTAATATGCCATTGACTACCTTTATAAGAAAACTATTTTAATGCTAGCGTTAACTTATTAATTCATTAAGACAAAAATATTTCAAATGAAATTTACAACAACCAATAAACGAATAAACAAATTGAGAACTTAGAATATTTAGCATTTGAGGTTTGGAGACTTTGTAGTTTGAAGATTTGGAATTAATAGTTTTTAGAATTTAAAGAATTTTGAATTAGGAGAATTGAATGTTTGGAGAATTTGATGTTCGGAGATTTTGATTTTTTTTCCAAAGCTTTTAACTAAAATATCATTCGGGTCTGTTAAAGATTCGAGATAAAAATTAAATATAAAAAATTAAAAGAAACAAAAAAACCAGTGCTTGCCTTCCTTGCCTTTATCTTAGTTTTAGCTACATGTCCACACCACACAGACAAATAGAAATTTTACTTACCAACTTTCATGACTTTTGAGTTGAATTCCAATTCGCATCGCATTTAACAACTACCAATCACTGATTTGATGAACTTTACATTGCAACACCAAACCTAAACAAACAACAACATTCACCAACAAACTTTAAACTTGAATTAGAATTTCTCCACCACTGATCGAAAATGAACATCGAACCGACTCGAACCGACTTACACATCACACTTCCACACTAATTTCCATTTTTGCCCCTTTTTACACTTTAAAGAATTAAAAACAATTTAAAATTTGATTTGTTTAATTGCCATCCTTTTTATTAAATTTGAAATTTTTTTTAAAATTGACTTTTGTTTTAAATTTTTTAAAATTTGTTTTTAGAGGTTTATTTTTATTTTTTATTTTATTGTTCTTCGTCTTCGACTAAAAATCGTACAGACTACTCTACCTACTATTCTTAATCCAATTTTTAAAAACGTTTTTGCTGATGTTAAAGTCAAAATGTTCATTGGCATCGTTGAAGGCTCGCAGACAGGCGTCAAGTGGATTGTTGAAACCGTAACTGGTCCGGTGAGCAGGTACAGCGACTAGTTGTGCGCTTCTCAATTGTCGGGGTGGAACGTGAAGGGGAACATCGCGTAAGAGTTCCGGACAGTCTATATTGCCGCATAGCAGGTCGTAGACAACCAGTTGCTGAATGATTGTGCGCCTGGCCCGCAAGGTTTGCAAACCAATCAGCATACATCGTGCGGTATAGTCGGGCAGATTTAACGGGTCGTTCCATGGAAGGTTCCGTAGCGCGAATCGGATGAAGAGCTTTTGAGTTCGTTCGACTCTGATGATCAGTGATGCGTGATATGGTGACCAGACAGCGGCCGCGTATTCCAGTATATTACGGACTAAGGTACAGAATAATGTCTTTTGTGCGTAGATATCTGTGAAGTTCCAAGTGTGACGTCGAATGAATCCAAGAACCATGGAGGCTTTAGCCGTAACCAGCGCGACGTGTTTGTTAAATTTTAACTTGGAGTCAATTGTAACACCTAGATCACAAATACATGTGACACGCTCTATTGGAACCGCACCAACTGTGTATTGATGCGTGATGGTCTCTGTACGACGGGAGAACGAAATCACCTTACATTTGGCTATGTTGACCCTCATACCGTTATCGTTACACCACAGCAGTAGTTCGTTAATATCGTTTTGAAGGACAAGGCAGTCAAGTGCAGACATAATGACTCTAAAAATCTTCAGGTCATCGGCAAACATTTGCTTGAACGATGAAATACGAGGGCACAGATCATTAACGAAAAGCACAAAGAGCATTGGGCCGAGCACACTACCTTGTGGTACTCCTGAAGTAATTGCGAAAGTTCTCGAGCGTGCGGAATTTACCGTTACGAAGGACTGACGGTCGGTCAAGTAAGAGAGAATCCACTCAACGAACCAAATTGGGAATCCTACAGCCTTTAGCTTTTCGGCTGCGTACAGGTGTGGTACTGTGTCGAAAGCTTTAGAAAAATCGACATAGATAGAGTCAACCTGCCTTCGGGATTCAACCTCTCGAAACAACGTGTTGGTATAGCACAGCAAATTCGTAGTTGTAGAGCGATGCTGAACGAATCCATGCTGGTACTGTGATATTGAAGGATGGACAACATGTGACAACATGGATGGACAATGTGGAGATTATTAAATTTTGTGAATTATATGAGTATATGGTAAACTCGGATTTTCCAAGAATTTGAGGTATGAATATGAAATTTAAATTTAAATAATTTAAAGAATTTCAAAAAATTGAAATTTGGAGAATTTAATCTGAAAATAAGAAGAATGATTAGTAATTTGGAATTAAATGGAAATTACTAATCATTCTTCTTATTTTCTAGTTACAGGTATTCCACTAAACAGCTCACACTCTCCATAATTCAGAATTTAATCTGAAATCTGAAATTTGGAGAATGGATGATTTATATAAGGAGGATTTGAATTTTTTTCAGTTATTTTAATTTGGAATTTGTAGTTTTGGAAACTTAATAAATGAAAAATAGCATATTTAGAAATTTTGTAATTTTTTAGATATGAAATTTAATAAGTTTTGAATATACAAATAAAAGAATTCGAAATTTGTTAATTGACGAATTTAGAATGTGGAGAATTTTTTGCTTGAGTATTTTGAAAAATTAAAAAATGTGAGAATTTTTAATATGAAATTGGGGAAATTGGAGATTGGAGACTTTAGATTTTGGAAAATTTGGAAAACATAAACCATTTGGAACTTTTAGAATTTAAAAAACTTGAAATCAGGAAAGTGTGGAATTCTTAGGATTTGAAATATGAAAAATGAAATTTGTAATAAGGAGATTTTGTAGAGTGTAAGATTAGGAGAATGTAGTTTTTCGAGGATTTGAAAATTAAAGAATTTGAATTTTTATGGAATTTGGAAAGTTAAGAATTAATAAGAATTAAGAACTTGAAGTACATACATGGAATTTTGAGAATTTGAAAAGTTCAGAATTTGTATTAGGGGCGCAACTAAGTTCTCGCTGTTTTTTGGTGAAAAAGAAACTTTATTGTGAAAACAAAGGTTACAAACGAATTATTCAAAGTATTGTCCATCACTAGCTACGACTTTTTCCCATCTTTCTGGTAGAACGTGAATACCATTTCGATAGAACTGTTCGTCTTTTGATGCTATCCAAGAATCAAGCCATTTTGAGATGTCATCATATGAGTGGAATTACTGACCAGTGAGACTATGTGCCATCGAACGGAACAAGTAGTAATCGGACGGTGCAATATCAGGAGAATATGGCGGGTGGGGTAGGACTTCCCATTTGAGCGTTTCCAAGTAGGTTTTCACGGGTTTCGCAACGTGAGGTCGAGCGTTGTCATGCTGAAGAATCACTTTTTCGTGTCTGTGCTCGTATTGTGGCCGTTTTTCGTGCAGTGCTCGGCTCAATCGCATCAATTGAGTTCGATACCGTTCCCCGGTAATGGTTTCGTTTGGTTTCAACAGCTCATAATAAATAACACCAACTTGGTCCCACCAAATACACAGCATAACCTTCGCAGCGTGAATATTCGGCCTAGGCGACGATGTTGAAGCATCGGACAGGCCCCATGAATGTTTCCGTTTTGGGTTACTGTAATGAATCCATTTTTCGTCACCCGTCACAATGCGATGTAGAAAACTCTTCCCTTTTTGCCGCTGGAGCAGTTGTTCACAGACAAAAAACGACGCTCACCATCACTTGGCTTCAAATCGTAAGGAACCCAAGTACGTTGCTTTTGAATCATTCCCAACGCATGCAATCGCTTAAAAACGGCTTGGCGGGAGTCTCCTAATCCTGAACCAAGCTCTTCTTGCGTTTGACACGGATCCTCATCGAGCAATGCCTCCAATTCAGAGTCTTCGAAGTTTTTTTGGTCTTCCTTCACGCGGACGATCATCAAAGCTGAAATCACCGTTTTTGAAGCGACGAAACCAATCACGACACGATGTTTCACTCAGAGCAGCATCACCGTAAACTTTTTGGAGCTCTCGATGTGCTTCAGCCGCCGTTTTCTTCGAATGAAAGAAGAAAATCAACACTTCCAGCAAATGACGATTATTTGGCACGAAATCAGACATCTTCAAACATCCAAAATATATATCACTAAACCAAAATCACTGATTTGGCAAAGCGGTTTGTTTACCATATGTCTGAGCTTGGTTTACGACGCTGGAGATGTACAACATTCGACCAGCACTTGCTACTGGCGCCATCTATTGCTAAACAGCGGGAACTTAGTTGCGCACCTAATAGATTTGCTGGAAAATAATGTGATTTAAAATGTTCAATAGCATTTTGCAGAAAAATTGAAATACTCCGTACTGTAATATTTAAAGGAAACCAAATAGTAGAAAAATGCAAAATAGTAAGGAATTATCCTGGACTCTAAACTCACTGTTGTAGAACATTACAATACAATTATAAGTAAAGCAAATAGTATGCTGGGCTTCATAAAAAGGTTCAGCAACAATTTTGAGGACCCATATATCATTAAATTATTATACATTTCAAATGTAAGGCTAATTTTGGAATACTGCAACCTAGGATGGAATCCGTATTGTACCATACATGAAGAATGCATAGAATTCGTCCAAAAACAATTTCTTTTCTATGTCCTAAGGAAATGGAATTGGCCTGTATTTCCACTTCCATCATATGCAGCGCGCTGCTTGCTCATCAATTTACTGAAGTCAAGGAACGCCGCGAGTTTGCTATGCTTTTCTACATCAATGACATTATTTCACATCGTATAAAATCAGAAGTACTACTCTCGCAATTGAATTTTTACACTCCCAGCCGGCATCTTAGAACACGGAAATTATTCTTAGAAAAATCATACAGAACAAATTATGCAAAAATTGTTCCCATAAATCGAATCATGCGCCAGTATAGTCTACATTGCCAAATTATTGGCATCACTTTGTATAAATTATAAATAAAATCTCGGCTTAAAGACAATAGAAATTATGCATAGCATGTAAGTAAAATATTGTAACCATTGTATGTAGTCTACTTTGCTTGACGAAATAAATAAATAAGTTTGATGCAAAGTTCAACCCGAATCCGGTTACGAAACTAGCAGCTATTGATTCAAATCTGATGAAAACGATGAACAGTTAGAATTGTAACTAAGAAAAATGCTAATCATCACATTATTTGAGAAATCTCATGAGGCCTATTTGTTTGTTATTATCGCAGCATTCTAAACCAGAAAGACTGAGGTGTTAATATCCAGCGTCTAACATTTGATTGAATATTTCCGAGTCATAACAAAAAGCATTCAGACAGGGTTCATAACATCAATGGCATGGACGTTTGTTGAAAATTTTTGTTTCAGAATATGATCCAAGGTAATCGATAATTTGGTAGTTAAATTATGTAGTTAGCAGCAATAAATGTGGACTCATTCATCATCAAAACTAACCGTGAAAAACGCCTCTCTTACCATCTCAAAGCAAGTCGAGACTTCGTTGTTCGGTGAATGAATGCTTCTATGTATTATTATTTATGAGTTTCTGCCCAGACATATGGGCCCCCGTACAAACTCAAGCGCTCCACTGGTCGAAGAGTAGATGTCCTGCTAAATATTAATGGGACTACTCTTTATTCCTATTTATGCGATGTTAAATGATTTGGAAATTTCATTTTTGTCGTGCATTAAGCCACAGGGTCTCAGCTGGGCGCCTCTATTCGGCACAATCGAGCTCAAGAGAGCCATCACCAGAAAGAAGCTTGTCTCAAACTTTTGACTCAAACTCAAACCCGAAAACGGTTTTACTCATACGTATATTGTCTGCGTGTTGATGTGTTCCTCTGGACGAAGTTGTGTTGATCTATTCCTTGCCAGCCACTCCCTTTCCCCTTTTTTACTGGGAACAAGACTGAGTGCGCTGGTGCGAGTACGATCTCGAAATGAAATACGATGATGATTGTTTTTGGAAAAGTTTTCCAAACATTTGTGATCCTTCTTTTTGTACACACTGCTCGTTCCACCATCAGCACATGTAGGTATTTAGTGCGAAAGGATGCTTTCGGCTTTCGCACGTACAAGAAAGGAGATGGAATCCCTTTTTGGGGCTTGGGTTTGAGTTTTGTTTGCATAGAGTCAGTATAGGAGAGCTCAATTCATTGCCGCCTTCGCTCGAGGGGTCTCGAATGAGGCAACTATTGTACGAATCAAGTGGTACTCAACTGGATACGAGAGGGCTTTTTTTGGCTGAAAAGTGTTTGTAATAAGCGAATGTATAAATCATATGAAAAAGGATGACAGTTATTATCCTCGATGATAAATGTTTATTGACTACTAAGTGCCAGAACTTGGAGAACGAGTGGTTTTGCTCGAGTATCGCATTCGAGAAGATGATGACAGTTTTGCAAGTGTGAATTAATGGTTGATCCCTTTGAAGCTGAGGAAATGAAAACTGCTCACAGGAGCGTCATAATGTTTGCAAATTTCTAAGAAGAGAGATTGGTTTTGAATTCATCACTTATAACTGCTGCTCAAATTAACATTCAATGGAATACCTATTTGAATGATCCGCACCACATTTGTCGTGTTAATTAGTTATGATGTCGACTATCATATTTTAGCATACCAGCATAGTTATGGGTCGTTAAAGGGAGTAAAATCGATGCTCAGATAATTTTCAAGTATACACTACATTCCATCGAATGTTGATTTATTTGATAATCTGTGTTTAATGGTTTCAAATCCAACCATTTCGCGATTTGAGAAACACATAAATCAACAAGAATGGAACAAACAAAAAACGAACTGTTTATTTATCCTTCGCTGCGATGCAGCAAGCATAAACTAAGAATAGCTTGAGGGATGGCTCAAGATCGATTGTGAATTTGTGGTATTAAAAACGTGCGAACAAAACTTCATAAAGAAAATCTCATAAATTTTCCTCATGATGGAGACCATTTCGTACTCATCGTCACTCTTAAATTTTCATAACCCAAATTACCTGTCACTACAGCGGACAGGACGCAAGAATAATCCTAACTCGCTTTCACACTGATTTGCAATTTACCTCCTGCCAAGGACAACTGTTCACTTCATTGTTGCGAAAGAAGTGCAAACAAAGGCAATTTGTTTGCATGCTGACGATACGTCTATAGAATGGCGTCTAATTAGCTGCCATTTCTCACAATAAATTAAACTCAACCAGATGGACTGAAATAATCAAACGGTGACACTGTCACAAATGGAACCTGTCAGGGGCATAAACTTCCAAGTTAAACCCGTCTCCTCATTTCCATTCGATCCACCGTCCATCCGTGCTGGGAGATGGTGAGAGGATGAAGCACTACGACCCGAACATTCACTCAACCGGTCCGTCACCGGCTCTTTCTCATTCTGCGTATTGTTTACCTAACCAAACCCCTCCTGTCAAAGCTCTATTTTTTCCGGTGGAAACACAAAAGTACTCAAATGAGCATTTCGAGTGTTAATTAGTTTCCCTTCAGGAATGAAATAAAACTTTAACGTGCTAAAACCGGTAGAAATAAATAACCTTCCGACAACGTTGGCCCAGTCACCTCCAGAGTTCTAGCGAGTGCAAAATGTTGAAACACATCAGCAGCTTTCGGATTCACATTGGTAAGCTATAGGGTATTCAGGCAAAGTAAAGTGAAGTAAAGTTTTCGCAAATAGGGGAAAACTTTACTAGGGAATCCAATGGTGCTGGGCAGTAAAGAAGAAAAAAAAACTAAACAAACTTAACTGAACGATAGGAAACCGAAGTTTTGGCTGGTGGCCATTCTTGTGCTTGTTATTTATGTCATTGTTCGACTCGGCCGGACGTTTTCACCAACGCGACTGCGGGTGATGGCACTACAGCTGGACAGGAAGTTTGGATCCCTCTTTCGATTGCTTTCGATGTGCTTGAAATAGTTTAGTTTGCGATTACGATTTGTTTGTGGTGGGCAAACGTGGCCAACTCAAACAGAATGTGCTTTTCTTTTCGTGTTTGCCTCGAGATGCAATGCAAGCACTTTTAACTGCCTTACTGACTGTTTTTGTTTTTAAGCTGAATGTATTTATCTTTTCTAAGCTGCTTCCAATGGTGTTCAAAGCCGGTTGAACTATTATGATTTTTTATTTCAAATGTATTTCAAAACAATATGTTGTTTACAAATATTTCACATTTGAAGTAGTAAGCCACAAGGGCCCGTCAGCTTTAGTTACATCCTAATCTGATATGAAATTTCTGTTAGCTTGGTTAAACCAATCGATTTATATTTTTTCCACAAAATTAACAAAATTTGAATTATAAAAAAAATTATAATCTACCTAACTTTTTTTTACAAACTTAAAAGTAAAATGTAAGATCGCGGATGATCTGGTGAGGAGATAGATCACAGGATTCTCTGAACCTAGACAGGGTTGACGTTCACCGTTACACCTGAAGACTAGCCAGGCGATGAATCTCGGAGTTTTTAGTCCTCGGGGGACTGCTTAGAACCATTCTCAGGAAATTATGGCGGGACTTGGCGCATGTCTCCCGGACTGGCAAAGCGTATTCTATAACCGGAATGATAATTTACATAAGGCCTGTACTCGAAAAAATGCACCAGACAAAATTGTTCGCCAAAAAATTATTTTAAGTCGGATTTTCTTGAAACTCTCAGGGAATAAATTAATACATAAGGATTGTGCTTCGGCATAATTACTTTATTCAATTTCCTTTCCATCGCTGAAAGCCCGCACCTTTCCCTTAAGACCCCTCATTACATTTTGTGCAATGGTGGAGTCGACCTTTTTGGTCCCTTTCATCCATTATTTTTTCAACTCCAGCTCGTTCTTAAGCACCTTGGACGATTTTCTAACTTTGGCCTTCATTGTGGCCCAAAATTTTTCCACCGGACGGATCTCTGGTGAATTTGGGGAGCTGGCGGTTTTTGGTACAAAATCAACGTTATTGTCGCTGTACCAATCCAACGACGATCGCGCGTAATGGCATGAGCCAGGTCCGGCCAAAATCATGTATCGCCTCCGTGGGACCGCAGGAAGGGCAACAGACGCTTCTGGAGGCACTCGGTGCGGTAAATTTCACTTTTGATGGTACCCGTTGTGATGTACGCTTTACTCAGTTTACCGCATTGTCATATGGCCTGCCAGAGCAAGTATTTTTTGCGAATTTGTCCACTTTCTTCTTCCTTATGTCTTCCGGAATATCAAACCGTGATTTGGCAACGTAGAACTCCAGCCCCGGTATCTGCTTTGCGGCTGCCTTGATGTAGGTTTCGTCATCCATAACCACACGCATCGTTTTCGTTAACCACTCTAGATACAGCTTCCTTGCGCGGGACTTGGCCGCCGTGTTTTTGGACATTTATTACATTTCATAAACAATAGCAAAACTTGTTGTATAAGGTCACCATGGCTGCTAAAATGTCGCTATATTTTGAGTTGTATGTAATATAAATGGTTATTTTCTATGCAGATATATTTTTTTTTTCAATTGTCAAGGTGCGACTGCATAGTAAAAAAAAAAAAAAATATTATTTCAACAATCATTGATTGATGAAGTTTGTCAGAAGCAGCTAATTCCTCATCTCCATGCGAAGCGCTAGGAGTGGACGGTAATGTATTGCTAGAACGAATAGACATGAAGAGAAAGTGTATTGATAGTTCCGTATAGGGCAACGGCAGGCTTTGAAAATTGAAAGATACAAGGTTTGAAAACGAGCGGAGGGCATTATTGAACGGCAGTATCCGATCAGGCACATAACCCTTTACCATACTACACCATGCAGGATAGGCAAGGAGAGGAAATCTCCTTGACTTGTAAAAAGTTATGCAACCGATCGGGCTCTTACATATAATACCTATTGCTTTTTTCTAGTTCTAGCGATTTGTCCCTCTCCCAATACTGCCTAAAACGGGTGAGAAATCATCTCCCGCTGTTGAGTTTATTTTTAGCATGCACCGCCTATTTCACAGTTTTTTTATTGCTGATTTGCTTTTTTTGTGATTTGATAATCCGGAGTGAAAAAAAAAATGGATACTCCGGATAATAAAGTCCGACCTGTAATAGCAAAGGGTTAGTTGGTGGGGAGGTTGATTCAGGGTGCCAAACGAAGTGTAGGCTGGATGAGAGATTCGTGGTTATCTGGCCCAAGACAATTGTGCCTTCCTTGATGGAAATCATCAAATCGAGATCATTAAAGGTCTAATTATCTTCCGACAGTCTACAGTGAGTTTGCTAACCCTCTGTTTAGCAAACCACCAGATTGAAACCCTAATGCGTATTGCTTACTGTTAATTTCCTGTAATAAGAGCGTGCCGTTGGAAGGAGACTCTATCCTTTCCGTGGGTTTCGTAAGTGCTTCTGCTTACGGGTCCACCTCCCGTGTTTGGCCCTTCATACAACGGAATAGTGAGGATTACAGGTATGCACAGTTTGTCAAGTCCTGCACTGGTGTTGGCTTCCTATCATATCACATCACAGGCACAATCAACAAGGAGATTTAAAAGAATGAGTGCCTGAAGAAACGATGGCTACCCTTTATCAAATACGATAAAGAAAAACTTTTGTTCCGGCCAGATTTGGCATCCTGTTTTTAAGCTTAAACGGTGAGGTAGTGGTACGAAGCAAATTAAGTGAACATTGTACCGCAAATCCACCAAATTGTACAGAGCTACGCCCAATCGAGATATATTGGGCTGTGGTGAAGCGGAGGCTTTCTGGACGGAAACAAGGAATCATAGATATCAAACAATTCTAACCAATTTGGACAAAGGCGACTGCTTTGGTAGCTGAAGAGTTTGTACAAACACTAATTGATTGAGTTAAGCGCAAAGTTTGAAAATGTTATGTTAAAATCAAATAAATATGTTTTGACTTCTTGAATTGTTTAATCATTTCCCATGAATCTGAAAAAAACTACTGTAGTTGAAATATAATGCCAAATTTATGGTTGACTTAAGTTTTGCGGTGTCCAGATTATTGTGTATACAGATACCTTAAGCTAAATAATGTAGCGACAGCTAAAATCGGCTTATTTACTTTACGAGCAACATTACATTCAATTACCGATCAATTAAGTTAGACAAACACAATCGACAAAGACCAATAAGATAACGACACTTTTGATTTCCAGACGCCACATTCAATTGCAATCATAAATTTCATAGAATGTTCAATCACTAACCCATCAATCATGATTGAGTGCTTTCGATTAGCAACTCGTTATGTTTCAAACCATGCACTCTCGTGCAAACGGAAATTATTTACTTAAGTCGTTTGATGCTGTGAGGCAGCTTTTTGATGGCTGAAGGAAACAAGTGTCCTTGTTGATTAAATTACAGCACAAGAAATAGCTCCACACTTTTCCCGCTAGGCAACCATCAGAAGGAATAATTGTCTTTCGTAAGGAAAGACAAACTCGTATGGCGGCACCTCTTCTTAGTTTGACGAAAAGGTCCTTGAGCTATTATGACATCGTCATCACCGTTAGCCTTAAGAACGGTGTCTGAAAGCACTTGTCTTTTTATTTTGCAATGGCTGGGTTAGGATGAGGGAATGCGAAGGAGCCACACTAGTGGTAACTTTTCAATCACTTTCATAGGAGAATTTATCCTCCTTCATGGCGGTTCTGGTGGTCGTAGCTACTGACAATTTATAGCTTGATTTTAATTTTCGTCAAAATTCCTCTCTTGCTCCGTCTCGTTGGCAACCTGGAACAATGAGCACGCTATGAGGTATATCTACCTTGCTTCATTCCATTCCGTCAGGAATAATGAAAGCAGCAGAACACGATTATAAAACCGATGGCGGACTGTAGTTACGATGATGATGGTTTGTTCAAGATCGGCCACAGTGGTCGTCACACGGGGTGAAATTGAAAATGTTACTTGAGAAAACTCCTGTGGAAATTATTGCTTTATTTAGGTACCGTTGGAGAAACTGTTTAGAACGGTAATTATAACCTACACACATCTCAGAAGGACATATGAGCTGAAAATCGTTAAAATGCATGCTTCGGAGAAACATTTTACCATGCAGGTTAATTTTAAAAATTTCCAATAAACATGGATAACCGTTAGTTGCTAGCTAATATAAGTTTAACCATTGAAAAAAAAAAATACTACTAGAACACTTTTCATTCGTAAACAAAAGTGTCCATTTCCAGTACACCTCTAAACCACTGTGCAAAGAAGTGGAAAACGGAAGAGCATCGCAGCGCAGCATTTACGTTTTAACATCCTGGATCCTAATTGACAACATCAAACGCATGACAGCCCGACTTGAAGATAATTTGATTAGCGATGAGAGATTGTTTCGAAGGTTGGCTCCTTTTTAAGTGGTTTGGAAGCAGTTGGTTGTTATATGCCATTAAAAATGATCGAAAAAATCTGAAAGAAAAGTGAAAGATCGTCGATGTCGATTTTAAAGCAAAAACATCATAACAACGGCAGAGTTTTGCGTTGCCATGCTGCCGTGAAACGCATATCAGTCCCATATGAATTTACGGTGGTTTTGAGTTATGATTATTAATAGTTCTAATTATCGTTGTTCTTTACGTTTTGATGACAAACATGAGTAGTTTGTTCTGACGAAACATGAAAATAACATTGGGCCAGTTTGTCCCATCTTTAAAATAATCGCAAATCAGTCCCACCATACGAAACAATCCTTAATAGTTTATGCATTTGTGTTATCAAAGATCTACCTCAAGCTACTGTCCGGAAACGGAACATTTATTAATGACGCTTTCGATGTTCATCTATTTGTTTTTTTTAGTCTTTATTAGGTTGACTTTTAACCTCCTGGGTTAGTTCGTCACCTCCGATGTTCTTCTGTAAATCGATATCGACTCCTTCTTTCAACAGTTACTCAGTTAGCTCTCTCGCGTATGACGCATTTCTGCCCAGCCACGTCCAGGTCCCAAGAGGATTTAAATTCATGTCGAGTATGTCACAACGGCCAAAATCTTCCGAAATTACGTTTTGTGCAAGATGCCGTTTTTTTTTTTTGCGGTATCCAACTTACGGATCTCATTTTTGGCCCTCTTCTTCAACGGTTTCCGTGTATCCTCATCATTTAAGTCAGCATCAAAAAAGCTGCCATCCGAATCAGGATACATCGTTGGAGGTGTTGTGATCGCCTCCGGAAGTTCGATCATGTTTTCTGTTGATTTGCTAACATTTTCCACTTGTCCATTACTGGTAAAAACTGATGAGCTGTTGAAAAAACACAAGAAGTTTCTGAATGTTTCAATTTCACGACCGTTCAATGTTTATCGATGCCAGATCGAATCCGGGATGAGCTTCATCTGAACTATCATCGGAGGTGTTAGAAACCTTTATCATGTGTCATGAGGACATATTGAAGACAATTCGAAACATCGTTTACGCGAACTAAAATAACATGATTCGAGCAAGACAAGCAACTTTGATAGCTAAGCAAGAGGAAAATAAATCATTAAGTTGAATTACGTTTGGCTATATGTAAAGCTCCGCCCATGGTAGCGGAAGTGAAACGGCAGAGACACGTCACTATTTAGTGGGACTTTTCGCCGGCCCTCTACTCAATGTTCTAGATGTACGTTTCAGTTGTTAAATTGGAAATTATAGGCAACAGTATCAAATCGCGCGTGTTCAAAAATCACTGAGCAACAGTAAGCGACAACTCTTATGCTACCATCCAGTGTTTGGTAAAGGGCGAACACGAAATTATTGCGACACCGAAAATGTCATGCCAATTTTCTTATAATGTTTAGAATCAAACCAAGATTTTAGGGTAGTTTTATACATATATTTACTTCAAAAATCAAAAGAAAAGTTAATCGATGCAGCCTTGAGTGTAAAATTGAACGCATTTTCGCTTGATGCCCTCCATCAAAGTCTTTACAGTGTCATCTGGTACCAGTTTCTCAGTTTTTTTTTCCATTTTCTTAACATGTCCTTCTCGTCTTTGACTGTCTTCTTGCTCTTCCGAAGTTCCCGCTTCATCATTGCCCAGTACTGCTCCACCGGGCGCAGCTCCGGACAGTTTGGCGGATTCATGTCCTTTGGAACAAAATGGACAGAATTGGCCTCATACCACTCCAGGACACTTTTAGAATAGTGGCATGATGCCAAATCTGGCCAAAATAGCGGAGCTTCGTCGTGCTGCTGCAAGAACGGCAAAAGGCGCTTCTCGAGGCACTCAGATTTGTAGATCTCGCCATTTACTGTGCCCTTTGTCACGAAAGGCTCACTCCTCAGTCCGCAAGAGCAGATGGCCTGCCAAATGAGATATTTGGAGGCGAACTTCGACATTTTCTTCTTCTTAAATTTGTCGTTCACATAGAACTTGCTCTTGCCGGTGAAAAACTCCAACCCCGGAATTTGCTTAAAATCGGCTTTTATATACGTTTCGTCGTCCATCACACAGCAGCCATATTTTGTCAGCATCTTCTCGTAGAGCTTCCGTGCCCGAGTTTTAGCCGTCGATTGCTGCCGCTCATCGTGGTTTGGGAAGTTCTGTACATTGTATTTATGTAGTCCAGCTCTCTTCTTTGCATTCTGGACGTAGCTCTGCGACATGCCGATCTTTTTAGCCAAATCACGGCTTGAGACGTTGGGATTTGCTTTAATCATCCGCTTCACCTTTCCCTCCGTCTTTTTGTTCTCCGGTCCTGGTTTTCTTCCAGCTCCTTTGCCGTGATCCAACAACAACCGCTCCTGGAACCGCTTCAACACTCTGGAGACGGTTGAATGGTGAATGTTCAACATTTTTCCCAACTGCCGGTGCGACAGGTCAGGAAATTCCAGGTGTTTGGAAAGAATTTGTTCTCTCGACTCGCGTTGGTTCACCTCCATTTTCGTTGAATCGAAAAACACGACTTCGAGTTTGAAAGCATGTAAACAATACACATCAATGAGAAAGTGTGCAAAATTTGGTTGATTTTTACCCAATGGTAAAAAAGTTATGCCCTGTTGAATGTGTCGCAATAATTTCGTGTTCGCCCTTTATTTGTAAATGATATTGTCTACCTGTCAGATGCAAAGGGGGTCACTCATATTTTTTATTCTCTTGCTACCATCCGAAAGTTCATCATTATCTTAAAATCTTAAAATTTCAACCTTAGTCGATTGTTGCTGTATCGTGTTGCTTGTGTGATGAATCCTCTTAGGATGATCAATAAGTTTGAATATACTTAAAAAACCTTTTGAAACAAGAAAAATGCAAGATATTTTTTTCTGAGTCAATTGTTATTGAAGCAATGTTAATTGAGAACCTTCATGACATGTAAGCTGGAAGCACCCCTCCTCATGTTGTGCAATATCGTCCCAGATCTTGGTAATTAGCAGTTCAAATTGGTTCATAATGCTCACTTGATGTTCGCTCTGTTTGACCAGCATGTACGACCATACATAAAAGTTCAGGGGATTAAGGTCCGGGTAGCTGGGAGGCCACAAAGTCTTATCGAGAAAATCAGTCAATTTCTCCCGACACCACGCTTGGAGAATATTCACCGTATGGACCGGTGCGACGTCCAGTTGAAAGACGTTATGATCCGTCCTGTAAAGGTTCCGAAGTGCCACAACCTTTTCCTGAACCTCGATCTCATAGTGCGCGGCGTTGGTTTTAACGTTTTTCTCGATTAACACCAGTGGGAGCTTCCCACGCCTGGATACGGCCCCCCAAACCATATCCGACGCGGCGCTCTGGAACCTCGGGATGTTTATATAGGACGAGAGGATGCTGAAGAACTTCGGCACCCACAGCCGATCATTTTGGACATTATGCGGCTGTTACAAGACAAAGAATTTCTCATTAGTAAACACGAACTCCTGACCTGCGTGCCGCGGAAGTATCAGTTTGGTTCTGTCCAGCCTCTTCATCGTTGTAGCCTTTTTGCCCCTTGAACCTTGCGTTTCTTGTGCGGCTTGTTTTCCAGGTCCTTCGTCATGATGGTGTGGGCAGTCCCGATCAACATATCCAGGTCGGCAACGGTCTTCCGGATCGAGCAGTTCATTTTTCGACGAACTCGCTCCCTCACCACCTGGATCTAGCACGGTCCTTGGCCGAGCCCATCTCCCGGTACCGACGGATGGTGGTACAGATGAAATTCCGCTTCAACCCTTGCAATTTCAACCGCCGGAATATGCCGCCGGGTCGCTCACCTCTTGCAAACAACTTTACTACGACATCGCGGTACTCCTTCATCGTGCGCGGTAAACAACAAATGACAACAAATGACAGCAAGTCAACCCAGGGCACGTCGGTTAGCCTATATATGTGGCTAAAGCTGGCACCAATATCAATGCACAGAATGCAAATGGTGCGCACCTACACAGTGATGAAAAGTTGTATTCGAACTTATTGAACAATCTGTAAATGTTTCCAATCGTTATTACACAAGCAATTTGGCGTATTCTGACTGATTTAGTGCTCGATAACATAGAAATGATTGAAAAAAGAAGGAAATATTTTTTTGAGACGTGCTAAGTCTTGCAAACTGTACTAGAGTTCAGAACATAAGATCTATTGTTGTAACAGTATTTTTATCCACTGTACCAAGTTACAACATGAATTCAAACATATTCAATGAATGTCTTGTAAGTCCAACAGACATTATAAGATAGTCATGGGATGTTCTATTAGGTACGCAACTAAGTTGTAGCTATATATTTTTTTAAATAAAAATGTAACTTTATTATAAAAAAAAGGTTTCCCATCTTTCTGGCAGAGTTCGAATACCTAGACGGTAGAAGTGCTCATCTTTTGAGACAATCAATTGAATTCGATACCGTGCCCCAGTGGTGGTATTCCTCGATTTAAACAGCTCATTATAAATAAGACCGACTTGGTTCAACGAAATACACTGTATAACCTTCGCAGCGTGAATATTTGGCCGAGCCGACGAATTTTGCCGGGTAGTCCCCACGAATTTTGCCTCTTTAGGTTGCAGTAATGTTCGATTTTTCATCACACGCTACGGTGCGATAAAAAAAACCCTTCCTTTTTTGCCACTGGAGCAGTTGTTCACAGGCAAAAAACGATACTCAACGTTTCTGGGTTTCTCTTCGTTTTATTTATCAATTCCTCCTCAGTTTTCACGACAAATTTGTCATACAATATGTTTGAAGTACATTCAAAACTATTTTGTCTACCAACACCTCCACTTTTCTGTGGATGTTCAAAGTGGAAACTTGTACAAAGTTGCCCACTCTATAGACGGTTGTGAAAACAAGTTAATAAAATCTTCATAAAACCATAGAGAATTTGAAATTGTTCTAGTGACACATTAAATTCATAGGCTGTCATGAAACCCGGCATACTTACAAATGGCCACAGCTGTTAGACTTCACTATAATATCGTGGTTGGTTTTTGTTGTTCTGTTTTGTTCGATTCTCTGCTTTTCTGATTCATTTAGCAGTAAATAAAAGCTAAGGCAAAAAAGGTTCTAGTGATGAGGGAAATTTTGTTTGATAGCAAAATATTCAAAACAAATTGAGTTTTTTACAGCGTATTATGCACAAATCATATGCGCCTCTTATTTTATGGTGAATATTAGCACTATAAGAGCCAACAATTAATGCGCCTCGGAAATTATGTTAGTTGTCAACAATAAAAACAAAATTAAAACAAATATAATCGATAAATTAAACCAGAATTTCCTGAAAATTTATGGAATCCAATAAGATTATCTAAAGGAATGCCAAAATTGGTATCTGATCTACAATTCATTTGAATTACATTTAAAATATGGTGCATTGATTTTTCCACATTTCAATTTTTTTTTATAATTCACATGAAGATTGGAAAAAATCACAGTATTGTCAAAGAGTCAATTTATCTTCGCAATGCCTGCTATAAAACTATTTGACTTTCTTCAATGCCAATTTGCCTTATAATGCAGTTACTCGAGGTAGCATAGTTTTAAAATCGATCTTGCTTTTGATTTAATGGGCGCATAGTTTTAAAATGCTTTTTCAACTGTCCATTAATAAGATAATATGAATTAGTGCTAAAAGGGAAATTTCAAAACAGCATTCTACGAGTTCATGAAGTCGAATTAAAATCTATGATAGGAGTAAAAGGAGCTTGAGAAAACAAGGTCTTATGATCATTGTCAACAAGCTGTGTAGGTTATCATAAACCTGACTTAAATATGAAACATTTTGGCACCTCTTGGTGCCACAGTGAAACCAAATTATTTTCTATTGGCTTTCATTGAACTTTACTTTAACTTAATAAACCTGGGTGGTTTAGGCAATGTTGTTTGGGATGACCCTTCAAGACCGAAGGTATTAAGTGAGCGTTTAAAACATCCACTTTACAGATTTGTTAAGTATTTTTTTTTTTTGAATTTTCTAACTAACGCACGTTTTTACTTATGGATGCACATGTTTGATGTGAAAAAAAAACCACTTTCGAGTTTTTGTCCTTAGGCTTCTTGAGCCACCAAAATGTTAGCGAAAAAAGATCATATTTGATATTTTTATTAATGAACTCTACTCATCATTTATCACTTTTTAAATCTTATCTCCAGTGAGATTTGAAAAATAAGCTGGCTGCAAGGATTTCCCTTAGCTCAATAAGTACAGGAGCAAACTTTCTTGACTTCTCTGGGCATGGCATATGATTGCACTTGCCACACAATCATACTTATGCAAAAAATGGTACCTGGTGTTTGAATCCTCTCAATAAATAACTGCCAGAAAGCATTGAAAACACAAAGTTAAATGCAAGCAGAAAGCTCATAGTAAAAGCAATAAGCTGAAAATTCTAAGACGAAAGTTATAAGCTGAATTTCGAAAGATAATGTGTGATGAACTCTTAGCGATGGAGTTTTACACAACTTACGTATTTGAGACATCGCTTAGAGCTCATCATATATTATATTTCGAAATTCAGCAGAAATTCATCAATGAGCTACTTAGTGAAATTTTAAAAAGATCGTTTAAAAATGCTTGGTTTCTAGTAGGTTTTTCATCGAACAATTGGTTAATATAAAAAAAATATTCAGAGACGAGTCAGCCACAGGCTGAAAGTCTCTTTAATAAAGAAACCGACCTAAAATATTAAGCAATAATGTTTATCATTCGTTTTTCCTCTTTCCATTATTTGTCAATGCTATTTCAACTATCCAGCTTTCAAAAATCAT
Organism: Aedes koreicus; assembly: GCA_024533555.2. Lineage (NCBI taxonomy): Eukaryota > Metazoa > Arthropoda > Insecta > Diptera > Culicidae > Aedes > Aedes koreicus. Next base: position 6,782 of record JAHHFK020001981.1, on the reverse strand, counting down.
ATAATCAAACGATCGTTTGGAAAGCACACTCATCATATCATTTATATTTTCAAACAGCCCCTACAGTTCACCCTTTAAAGCATTGCACAAAGGTACGAAAACAATTTTTTCATAAGTAAATAAAACAAGAAATTTTTTTTTACATTTTTCAATCTTACCATATAAAGGTTAGAAGATGTTTTTTTTTCAATTCAAAAATTAATTTCAAATGTCGCAATTTGAGATATCAGCATTGGAATAGTACTTTTTATTTTTATTTTTTTCTAATGTACTTATTTTGCTAAAATACTAATAACTTTCAAACCAAAAATTATTTCTTGCGTCAATTTTTTTTTGTCAGAACTTGATGTCCCATGAAAAAACCATTTACAAGATAATAAACAAATAAAAAGAGGCAAACAATGTTTTATTCAGAGACACTCTGAGTTGTCTTGATAATAAGTTGTAGAATGAAAACCGGTTCCAAAATTTTGATAAAGTCACTAATCTTCTGTTTATTTTGTTCAAAAAAAAAAAAAATTCGGATGACCCTCATGACGTGGAACACCTTTTTGTTATAAATACCATGTGAAAATGACTCATTAAGTTTTGATCATTTGTATCGAAGACACTAAAGTTCAAAGACACATGGTTAGGCCACACACATTTGATGATGTACCTAGAAGGAAATATTTGCTCATCACCATGAGGCTCTAGGAGTGAACAGTAATTTTGTTATAACAAAAGATATGAAGAAAAAGTGTTGATAGTTCAAGAGGCGAAAATATTACCTGGAAGAGAAACAATTAATAAAAAAACAAAAACACAACCACCCAAACCACCATGCTGGGCCCCTACACACCTCCCCAAATAAAAAAAACGACAAGAAAATAACTTAAAATTAAAATTCTTATTCAAAAACAAATCCGGACCGAGAGGTTTTTTCTCCCCCCCCCACCCACCAATCATCACAACCAACCACTCGAACCACCACAACCCACCCCAGTACATCCACACCCCACCCGCGCTTTTTTTTCCCCCCCCGAGGCTCCCCCTCCCTCCCACCATCTTGTTATATTGTAAAAAATTTCACAGCCTGCCGTACACTAACGGAACTATCGACACTGTCTCTTGATATCTTTCGTTCTAGCAAATTACTGTCGACTCCTAGAGCCTCATGGTGATGAGAAAATGTTTTATTCTACGTCATCATAATTCGTTACTCCGCGTATGAAAAATGCAAAAATAACAATTACAGTACAAACACATTTGAAGACTGAATAACTGGGCATTGCAAAAAAAAAAGCAGTTAGGATTATATGTATTAGTAAGCTAAATTCTGGCTTAATCTACCCATGAATTCAACATTTATTCATATTGTTATTTTTGTTAATGAAAATTGCTTAAAAATATAAAGATGAATCGTAAATTTTGAATAAAATTTATTTGTGGGGCATGACTTTTTGGATTTAAAAACAATATGTGACAACCAACAGATTAAGAAGCCTTGCGGTATTTTGATCAAAAATGTATGTACACGAATTTCACTTTAAAAAAAAGATTGCTTCTCGTCGTTAAAAAAGCTAATTTCCTGTATTATGACCCTTTTAGAATCAGGTAGGATTTACAGTTCTTGGATGGTCCCATTAGTCTCGTTGGTGGAAATCCCATTCGGCCTCCGTTGACCAACGACGTCGAAAAGTTTTGTTTATTTTTCCACTTAGGGGCAACCCATCATCCTATTGAGATTGAACGTGGGAATCAGGATTTCTCCGCCATAACTGTGATGGAGGGTGATGATCTCGCTGTCTTGTGTTTTTTTACCTCCCCATCACAATAGAGCGGACGCAAACACTTGCTCCGAACGCAGCTGTGATCCCGCTTGCCTCCGTTGGATAAGCAAATATTGATTCAACGTTTTAATTAAGGGAAAATATGAGGGTCAAGCAATATCTTCATCAAGACTTGCTCCCAACTGAGCGTCGTCGTGCCGGTTTTGTTCATTGGAGCACCAAGCGAAATTTATTATGCTCCTTACCGAGACGCCCGGATATGACGACGTGACGGGATGGCCTTCTACGAAATAATCTCTACTATCCTTCCGGATCTGGCCGGGTGCTCGTTTACTTCTTTATCCGCTTTGTTTGTTTTCAAAACAACAAATTCAGGAGCTGAAACGGTAGCTGATGGTATGTGGAAGAGTAAGGGGGCAAAACATTACCCTCCTCCCTGGATGTATCTCATTGGCACAGTTGCCACGCTCATCCATCTCTGTTTCAAACGTTTCTAATTAGCTGCCAGTGGCAAGTGCGAAGCACAGGTAGATAACAAAGTTAATGGATCCACTCAATCGAGTCTATAGCTTACAGTGGAAGAATTATTATCTCTGTGGGAAGTTTTAGTACTTTATGCTTCAAAAGTATCGCCTGTATCGGATTTTTTTCTCGACATCAGGAAAGCTCAACACAGTTGCAAATCACGGATTATTACTCTAAATCCTCGTCTTTTTGGGATGACTTTCAACAGCTGGCCACTTTTACGGATGTACAGGTTCTTTTAGAGCGCCACTTGGTTCCCAGCATGGTTCTAAATGTTGACAAACTAAAATTGTTTTTAACTCTCAATTCATTGATACACACCACGCTGATTTTGAAAGCAATCCAAAAAAAAAAGCTAAGATTATCCTTGCTATTGCTTTGGGAGGAATAAAAAATCTGAAGTCCAAATTTGATAAGACTCGAAATTTATGAAATATTTCATGAATCTCTTTGAACAAAATGAGAGGTATTGTACATAGCTTGAGACTGTCATGTGTGAAATTTTTTTTTTTTCTGATTTTCCCTATCAAATAATCTAAAGGCTAATGATTCTGCCACGCTGCAACGGTCGCATGAATTGAAGAAAGCAATGTCTTATCTTCATAAAATGAGCACTTACCAGTCGATAAATAGGAGTGGCAGCAAGGAAGAAACTGAAACTATTCCAAAGGAAAACAGAAATTCTTATAGCTCAATCAAAGCAAAAAATATAAAATTGATTTAAGGCAATATTGAATTCCAAAATTGCAATAAAACATTTGACAATATCCATTTTAAATGAAAATCTTCCATTGAAAAAAAAATCCATAAAATTATCGCTTATTTTTTCCATAAAATGATCGTTTATATCATTGACAAAAAATGATGAATAAAGATTGAAGATAATGAAAGTCACTTAAAAAACTTCAATTTTTCATAAAGAGAGCATAAATTCTTAATTAATTTATTAAAAATACCATACGAAATTCATAAATAGTCATAGAAGACATAATTTTTTTTTAAACTCACAAATTTTCATAACGTATTGAAAAATTTGCATAAAAAGCTAGGCATTTCACAGAATGTCTTTTTTTCTGACACAGCGTCTTTCTGTATCCGAAAGCAAGGCTAAGATTCATTACATTACCATAACATATGTAACATAAGTCCTGGAAAAAATTCAAAAGCATGGTACTTGAAATCAAACAATCGGATTTTAGAATGCTCTTCAAGGTATTTTATTCTATTAATAAATTGTCGAAAAATATATTTACAGTCCGCTTCGATTTTACATGTTGAATCAGGTTCTGGACGGTGTCTATGTCTATTTCTTTCATCTTCCGCTTGATTCGATTAACCAATTGTTGCTCATTGTTAGCTTCCCAGCCATTGTCGTACACCATACGTTTGAGAACACTCCAAAAAATTTCAATTGGACGAGCAATGTTTTTTTTCGCGTAATGACAGCTTGCAAGATCCGGCCAAAACATGATTTCGTCGTCAGCGTGATATTTGTTGATGAATTGCTTCAATTTCGGCAAGCATTGGCTGATATACACGTCAGAATTGACAGCTTTGGCCTTGTTTGGGCGTATCAAAGGCGCCGAGATACCCTTCGATGACATGGCTGTCCACACTAACACCTTTGGATCATATTTCGATTTGCTGGCATATTTAACATTGTCTGGTGTTGTTTTAATGTTAGCAGTATAGAAACCATCGTTGCCACTCAATTCATGGTGCGAAAACGTGAAGTAAGATTCATCATCCAAAATTATGCACTTTCCATTTGCAAAATGCTCGCGACGAAGTGCACGGCAGCATTTTGGTATTGTTTCGAGTTGTTGCTGTGTATATTTTGGTGCACGCTGACGTTTCCGATAGATTACGTTATGTTTTCTCAAAATCCGATGGACTGTCATGTTTGAAACCTGAAATTTTCGTGCTCAATGCGTGTTGATTGGCCAACATTGTTTTCAGCGGTTTTTTCGTCGTTCTGGCACTCAATTTTGTTGGGCGACCACTTTTCTTTTTATTTTCCGGTTCTTTACCATCACGACAATCTTTCAAAACACGGTATATTGTTGATTTTGATATTGGCTCGTCTTTGAACACGCCCAAAATTTCACTTGTACTAAGCCGTCCAAAAAGGTTGGCGACTTGTGCTCGTAAATCCAGCATGTACGACATTTTTAATGGAAACTACTGCGCAATTTGATTTTGACAGTTCAGTAGGAACACAGATGAACGTGACAAGTACATTGGTTGACATCTGTGTGTTTGTTAATGCTGTCAAATAAACGCCTGAAATATGTTACACATGTTACAGTGCATTGTAGAGTGTAATCCTCACTCAGATTTCAATTTTATAAAACTTGGAGGGCAGCCAAAGCCCTTCATGCCTGGGATTTGAAGGTGGTAGTCTTTCTCTTATCAACTGCTTAAATTTTTGTTATTATGCTCAGTTTGAGTATGACCGTACTCTTCAGGATTATTATTCTATAGTATGGACATATTTTAGTTTTTTTTTGTGGAAAATTTTCAAATTAAAATGTTTTTTTTTTATATAGGGTAACGGGATGTAATGTCAGCCTTGCTCCTTGATTCGGCCTATGTACCAAAAATGTCATTAATTCGCCGATAATCAACAAAATTATATTCCTGTCAGGATAACCGATTTATTTCAAAGCAATTGAGACATAATTGATCAATTAATAGTTATTCTCCTCCGCGTAATTTTCGATTTCCTCAACTTTTTAGACAATATGACTTTACTTGTTAAGCTGAACAGATTATCTACACGATCTTCGAATAATCTTAATTTGCAGAAATTGAACCTATAAACCGAATAATACAGCCAAGATGTACAGAAAATAGTCACACGTTATAAACTAACAGGTCACATTAGTAAAATAACGATGATTTAACAAGAAAACCATAGACCCAATGTTAGGTACATATTTTTTTCCACGTTCCCAACTATGGCTTGTTATATGGAAAGCGTAATAAAAATGTTGTTATTGGTAAAATTTACAGTAAAAATGTCTGAGTTTCGGTTGAAAGTTTTCCATATGGGTCATCTTAACACAAACTAAAGGAACCAAAATCTGTGTAGAGTGAATTATAATGTTTTGATTATCAAATGGTCGCTAAATCATATGTGAAAATCACTTAAGTGTTTCTTAGCAGTTTTAGTATAGTTTGATTTATGAAATTGTTTGTTGAGTAGAGCGAATACCCAACAAACAATTGAACAGAAAATCAGAAAAAAAAATCGCACGAAGACAACATTTAATAAAAAATCTGTCGAATGGGACGAACTTGCATCCATGAATAGACCCAATTTGGCGCTTATAGACCGACATTACATCCATATCCCTCCAAAGGTTCTGACTTTATAAAATGAGTTGTGTAACTTTTCGTGATACATACTACCAAATAGCATATTGAACATATCTAAGCAAATGTATAACTAGTTAAATATCGCTTCCAGCTCAAATACTTTATGAGTTAAAGTTAAAAATGTAATCGATTATTGTATATTAGGCTGAGTCAAGGGACACATACCCTACATATATTTCCAATCGGTTTTTCGTAGTGTATCGTGATTTTTTTTTTTGATTTTTCAAGCTGAAATTTGTAATTATTTTTTTCTTTTTTGTTTTCATTTTACTTAATATTTTTTGGTTTGGTTTGGTTACGGAAATTCAATTCTATTTTATTGCTTGTATTTTTCATTTTACTTTTTCAGGAAATTTTAAGTCTATCTATAGCAAATTTATGCCTTTTTCCTAGGAAATCCATTTCTTTGCCTTCTGCGTTTTTTTCCTTACAACTAAAGATTTGGATCAAGGGCTTCAAATGGTGAGTTGACAACTTCGAAGGAGGGTGCGACCGAGCTCCGGTCCTCACATGTCCCTACCTCACGCCTCCACGAGTCATATGATCACAAAAGACTGCCAGCTGAAACATGGAGACGCTGGTTGGCGTAGCCTGGGCAATGTTGTCAATCTGACAATAGTGAAGTGAGGGGGTGCGACTGAAGATCGTGTACCTTTAAATCATATTGTATATTTCCCATTCTCATTTTATCAATAATTTCAGCACGCTTTGGAATCATTTTTGCATTCCAAAACCATGTAAGAGCCGGGAGCAACACCACGGGCATCAAAGGCTCAATTTATTTTTCATGAAATTATAAAATTCGAAAAAAAAATTATTTTCACATAATTCATATAAGACTGGCATGTGCTTCTAAGCGGTAATTGATTATAATTAAATATTTTTTTAGTGGTATTATTATTATATAGGCCATTTATTTCAGATATCATCAAATTGGATTCTTCTATTACTCCAATTGCTATCTTTGAAATGTTACTAGAACAGTATGAAAAAAAAATATTACAACATGTCTTATAAAATTATATTTTTTAATGAAATTTCAGCTTTGATTTCTGAAATGATCTATACTGTTTCAGCTTTTCCAGGATTAGGAGGATATTAATA
>JAHHFK020001980.1:0-204980 GCA_024533555.2 Aedes koreicus | reverse complement strand
GGTAAAACCTTCAACATTTGAGGTATATTTGACAGAGCTCGTATTGCGAAGTATCAACCACACCTTGGTTCATCTAATCGCAGGCATGGTAAAATCAAACGCATTTATAGTCGGGTGAAAATTGTTGGTGTTTGCGCTTAGTTTAACCCTCGACATGATAGTTTCTACTGCGGTTTTATTTGCGTGTATGTTTGTCAAATCAAGCTTTAGAGTATTTGCGACTTAAGGCATAGTTTTTTTGGTATATAATATGTCGTCTTTTGTCATTATCATGTTCTCAGATTTTTGCCGCAGAGATGGCGCTGCAGTTTCTTTGCCAAATGAAGCTCTTGAGGTAACCGTCTTGGGCAAAGTTGTTCAGTATACATATGCAGCCATTTGGCGTTATCAAGGTGGATTCCAGATTGTGCCGCAGGAATTGCGCGTCTATTTTGTCAAATGAAGCTCTAGAAAGTAGCGCCAGAAGAAATTCTTCAGTACCCGCATAACGAAAAACAATTTGCTATAGTGAAGCTATGTTTCGAATGTAAGATAAATTATCACATTTTATGTTATTATAAATAGTTTAATCTCGTTTTCACCATATAACCTCTACATTCACATATTGTTTACGTATGCTAAAAGAAACATTGAATTTTCTGCGGTATCTAATGCACATAAAGGGAATGCTAAATTTGGCAGAAAATAAAGGGATATTTCATGTAAGTTTAAGCCAGATAACGCCCAAATCTAGCCTGTTGTATGAAAGATTGCAAACATAGTTGTATACCGCATGAAAGATTGCAAACAATTTCGTTTTTTACGCCTGCTTTGGTTTGGAATTAAACGAGGAGAAATTTTACGCGCCTGATAAAATTCATTATTTTTTTCCGTGTGACTGCAAAGCAAACAATAATCAATTTTAACAGACCTTTGGCTTAACACATGGCAATGGAATAAAACTAAAACTAAAATTTACCTTAGGCAAGTAAAAAATGATCCCCGCAGTATAAATTTGAAGAAAATGATGAAACATGTGTCAAAATAATCAACGACGCTAAAAAAAGACGTAAACGTGATTATTATAAAAATTAGCTACACAGAAAAAAAAAATAATGAATTTTAACAAGTGCGTAAAATTTCCCCTCGTTTAATTCCAAGCCAAAGGAGGCGTAAACAACGAAATTGTTTGCAATCTTTCATGCGCCATACAACAATGTTTGCAATCTTTCATACAACAGACTATATTCAGGCGTTATCGGGCTAAATTTTACATGAAATATCCCATTATTTTATGCCAAATCTGATGCTTAATAGATTTTCAAGATGTTTACATCAATGGATTGGAAATTTTCCCGCGTATCAATTTCATTATCAAACATTATCCACTAACAGTATTAAACTATTAAAAATAGAGAAAATAAAGGGTAAGGTCTGATAATTTTGTTTGGCAGGCTAATTTTACTAGATGCACAGTACGTTCCTATCACAGATTTCAGATTTAAGCAAGGGAGGTCTCATATGCAGCACTGAACGATATAAAACTGGTACACCTTCGCAAATTTACTCATTAGTGTTACAGTGCTGGAGCTGGGAAGTTCGTCTTGCCAAACAGCAGTTGGCGATGGCATGAACTCTGGAGGCAACGCGGAGCGGCAAGGCGCCATGTGGATTTGGCAGGTGACGGCGCGTACCATAGAAGGTGCACTGGCGACTAATCAGTGGCCAGGTTCTTGCTCTGCAGGCTGTTGCTAGCCAGCCCTTGGCTAGGCAGCCATTAAATTTGCTGTGCTGTGCTAGGCATTCGGCTGCCCAAGCCGGTGATGACTTGTCAGCCGGTAGACGCCACCACGAGGAGCAAAATATGGCGCTTGAGTGTGTTTGTATGTGATATTCTTGGCAGCCATTTTATCTAACGCGTAAAGTGCACGGTAGAAGTAACCTGCTTGGTGTAAAGACCGAGAAGGTTTCGATTCTAATGCAGACTATTATATTTTAAATCCGTCCTTTTCAGGACGACCAATCTTATTTTGAGAGAGTTTGTTTAAATTGAATTTTTCTAAAATCTTTCCAATTGGCTGACAGCGGTGGCTGAAACAATTTTAATTTTCTCTTCGTTGAATACCTTGAGCATTGGGCACAATTTACAAATGGCTGCCGTCACAAAAAATTTAAACACCGGTGGTTAATAATTCGATCGTCTCTTGATTGATTAAATTTTCAGCTGAAACTTTTGCGCTAATCTAGATGTTTTTACAATTTCCATTTTATTTACTCAACAACTTGGATTGGCTGACGAATACGGTGATGTTTGTGCGGTTGAGGTTCAGATTATGGGTACTCGCACGCTCTTGATCTCATTGTACATTTCACCAGACACCACAACTCAGCAGAAAAAGTTCTTCATAGTGCGAAATCTGATGTTGTACAAGAGAACGACTATACCCATTATCGTGACCGGTGATTTCAACCTAGATGTGGCGAAAGAGAAGAACATTGAATTCATCGACTTCATGAAGCAATATCTCTGTTTAAATCTGGATACAAACCCCGCTCAATCGACCACTCTCGGTGGGACATGCTTAGACCTGACATTTACACGCAATATGCATGTAAAAAGCAAAAGATATTGTTCGTACTTTTCATACCACCGACCCATACTGTCAATACTTACAGTACCTAGCGGTGAGTTTGCTAATAACATAGTAGCAGTATTTTACCAATAAAGTTTTGCAAACTTCTTTCAGGAGCACAAGAATCCCTGCAGCCCGTTGGTAACTAACATCGCTACTCAACTATTTTTCCTGCAGTCGGGGCACCTTTGCTGGTTGAGGGTCTTGGCTCTCCTTCAGTTAAGCTCTGCCTTGTTTTGCCATTCCGATGAGTACACTGATCGCTTTCATCGCTTTCATGGCCATATATAAGAAGCGTACGGCTTCCATCACCACAAGACCGCACACCATTGACAAACTTTACGCATCTTATGACAAGGAACTGGACATTGCCGATCAGTATGGTGATATCTGCGCTTCAGAGTTATTGATACGAGATACAGCCACGCTGCTCTTTTCGGTTTTCATTTCACCTGGTATGATTTAAATTTCTTTGTTTGTTCGATTTATTGTTCAACACGTTATATATCTTTATTTATGATACATTTTTAATATGGTTGTTTTTGTCAGGTCCAACACTCAAGCAGACAAAATATTCTATAGTAAGCAACCTGCTCAAATACACTCGAGGTATGCCAATTATTGTAACTGGCAAATTCAACGTTCCAGAGTCAGATAACCCTGCCTTAGTCGATTTCATGAAGAAATATCTTTATCTCAACTTGGCTTCGGACTGTCATCAAACACCTACTCATGATGCAGCTTGTGTTGCTTTAACATTCACTCGTGACCTCCGTTTGCAATGCAAGAGATATTTTGCATATTTCTTGAATCATCATCCAATGACCTTGATATTCAACCATTAAACACCTGGTAATGACAGACAATGGTTGTCATAACAATGAGCAAAACTATAATTGATTAATGAATTTATATTCCCTAACAGATCCTCAACCATCTTTTACGCCAACAGGAAAGTGGCCCTCTTAACCATCATAGCAAATACAACTGTGGCCGTATCATCATTGAAACCAAACGGCCCTTTTCAGGGCCACCAAACACTTTCTAAAGAGTGCACAACAGAATTTTCTAACATACTTACTTTCTTATGCTGGCATAACGATCTATGAGTACTACACCCACGCTATTTTGATCAGACTACACCTTACGGCAAGGATAAGGGTCAAATGAAAATTTGAAAATAACTGAAACACTTTGCACCCAAATAGCATTATCATTTCTCGATAGATTTTCGAGATTTTTGCTTTAATAAATTGGATTCGTTCGGAATTCTGGTGACTGATAACTATCAAAACTATAATTGATAATTTATTTTGAATTCCCAAATAGACCCTGAACAATCTATAACGCAACAAGGATAATGGTCTCCAGCTGGTCGGTCATACGCACAATCACTACAGGCAGCACAACCGTTGCCCTTTCATCATACCAATATTAAAATCAAATATCCCTTTCCACGGCTGTCAAATATTTTCTAAGCAGCAGATCATAGAATATTCTAACATACTTACAAACTTACTTATGCTAACCCAACGTTCCATTAGGACAGTACCTGCGTTGTAATGATCCGCTACGAAACTAACGAAACTAATCAAACGGCTTAACGTAGTCTACGTCAACCGGTCGTGTGTTATACACAACCCCACTGATTTTTTTTCTCTTTTTATTTTTTTCTTTTTTATTCTTTTCTTTCCCTAAAAACTTACATTATTACATTAACTATTATTTCTCTATCCCCACTTTAAAAACCAAAACCTACTTTTCTACAAATCAAAAACGCGCCCCCTTACTCCCCTCTCCCCCCCCCTTCCAGACCCACAATTTTCACAAAAAAATACACCAAATAATTCTCTTTTCCACAATTATATACATCTTTTTATACACATCATCTTTTTTTATATTATTACTTTTTTTTTTTTTTTTTTTTTTTTTCCCTTTTTTCCTCAACTACCTTTTATTATTAAATATTTTTTTTACATTTTTATATTTTAATTTTATTTTTTTTTTTTTTTTTTTTTTCTTCTTATGCTCAAAAATTACTCCATAACCATTTTTTACAATTTATATTTTCCCCTCCCTCCCCTTCTCCAACCCCTTTATTTTCTTCCTCTTTTCTTTTTCTTTCTCCCCCCTCCCTCCCCTCTCTACCATACCCCCCTCTTTTCCTACTTCCCCCCCCCCCTCTCTCCCTTTTTTTTTTTTTTTTTTTCCCACCCTTTTCCCTCCCTCCAATTTTTTTTTTTTTTCCCCTTTTTTCCCCACACACATCCCCCCATTAAAATAATACTCGTAAAATCCTTGAGTAACATTAGAAATGATCCTTTCAGCAAATGTAACAAATAGGTTTGTAGTATACAGAGTATGTGTGAAAAAATGTTAAGATGCTCTATTCTTAACATTTTTTCACACATACTCTGTATACTACAAACCTATTTGTTACATTTGAACAAAGGATCATTTCTAATGTTACTCAGGACATAATTTATAATACTGGTTTCGATAACTGTTACAACAGTCCACATTTTCAAACCAAACTTTGCGCAACACAGCCATTTAATTTATTTTTTTCATTATTATGTTACTTGAATTCCTAGGTCTGCAAATTGATGAGTAGACACCTGGGATGGAGCGTGCGATCCCGCAGCATAACTATGGTCCTCACAAGTTCCTACCTCATGCTTCCACGGGTCAGGAGATGACAAAGACCGCCAGCTAAGGGGTGCGTACTTAGCTGGTAGTGCAGCCTGGGCACTGTTGTTCTTCTGACAAGGAGCGCTAAACAGCGTCTGTCCTGGCATCAAGCGGTTGAGTAAGAAACGCTGTATCGCGTCAACTATACATTAGGTGGCAGCCGCACCCAGGCGATGTAGGCCACTTAATCCCGGTAATATAACATGCTGAAATCTTACCCTACCACGAAAAATGGAAGTATTCTTTATAGGTAAAGGGCGATACGGTCAAAATTTGGTCAATATCAACTTGACGTATTTCTTTCAATTTTGCATTTAAAAAACCTGAACACCCCTCATTTTGAAGGTGTGTGTGTGTAGAATGTTGCTCTTATTTTGATTTTGGAATTCACTCTTCAGTTGTCAAAATACCGTCCAAGCAAGAAGAGCAGCGTATCAAAATTTTGCTCGCGCATCGCGAAAATCAGAGCTACTCGCACGCAAAGTTGGCAAAATCGCTAAAAGTTGCCAAATCAACCGTTACAAATGTAATTAAAGTGTTTGGGGAACGTTTGTCGACAGCCAGGAAGTCTGGATCGGGGGGAAATCGAAAACCGGAAGCCGCTGAGACGACAAAGAGAGTTGCCGGTAGTTTCAAGCGAAACCCTAACCTATCTCTCCGAGATGCCGCAATTAAGCTGGGTGTATCGTCTACAACCGTGCATCGAGCCAAAAAACGAGCCGGACTATCGACTTACAAGAAGGTAGTGACTCCAAATCGCGATGATAAACAAAATACGACGGCCAAAGCGCGATCCCGGAGGCTGTACACGACGATGCTGACGAAGTTTGACTGCGTGGTAATGGACGACGAAACCTACGTCAAAGCCGACTACAAGCAGCTTCCGGGACAGGAGTTTTATACGGCAAAAGGAAGGGGAAAGGTAGCAGATATTTTCAAGCACACGAAACTGTCAAAGTTCGCAAAGAAATATCTGGTTTGGCAAGCCATCTGTACATGTGGCTTGAAAAGCAGCATTTTCATAGCTTCCGGGACTGTCAACCAAGAAATTTACGTGAAAGAGTGTTTGAATAAACGTCTGCTGCCTTTCCTGAAGAAACACGGTTGTTCCGTACTGTTTTGGCCGGATTTGGCATCTTGCCATTACGGTAAAAAGGCCATGGAGTGGTACGCCGCCAACAACGTGCAGGTGGTTCCCAAGGACAAGAACCCTCCCAACACGCCAGAGCTCCGCCCAATTGAGAAATACTGGGCTATTGTCAAGCGGAACCTAAAGAAGACCAAAAAAACTGCTAAGGACGAGCAGCAGTTCAAGGCAAACTGGCTTTCTGCGGCGAAGAAGGTGGACAAGGTGGCTGTACAAAATCTGATGGCAGGAGTCAAGCGTAAGGTCCGGAAATTCGGATTTGGAAAAGCGGAAGCCTAACTGAATATTTTTCCTGAATTTTATACTAATTGAACTTGAAAAAGAAATTTAATTTGATTTTTTAAATAAACGATTTCACCGATTTACACGCGTTTTCCCTTGACCAAATTTTGACCGTATCACCCTTTATATAATTTCAGATCAACCATGGAATTCACAAGTGTTGTATAATAATTTTGAATTTTTTTCTTTCCCCGTGGCTATGATAATGCAAGTCCTTCTACAATTGCAGCAGGATCAGTAGACATGCAGGCATTACAAATATAATTGTTATTATCATTTTATATTATAACATCCCTTCACAATATTATTCAATGCTATTTCCAGCTTCGCATTTGCATCGTTGTAAGTAATGGCCCACCTAACTCACGTTGTGTATTTAAAAAGATAGGATGGTTTTTACATTTTTTTAGAAAAAGGATAATATACGACAAATTCTACAAAAAAAAAAAGATATTCTTCGTCCAAATTAGTTAATTCTAAAACTAACTTTGTTTATGAGCCTACCTTTTCTATTTTACAGACATAAAGAAACATTTATGGGACCAGTAGGAAAAAAGAGTTATCGGAGAATTTCCTGTCATTCATTTTTAATTTTTGTTTTGTTTTGGATTTATTGAGTTTCCGTTTTTGGGCAGTAGTCATACTCATATTCTTTTTAGAGTTTCAATCATCTAACATCGCAGCGGAAGAGGCAAATAACGGCATTTAATTATTATGAAAATTACGGAATCTGTGGTAGGCTTTTGCACTTATTGCTGAATGTATTTTTCATTTCCGGTTTACAAATGGACTATTTACCAATTCTGAGCTGATCTGATTCATGCAGCGCTGTGTGCCGTTTGGCTAGTGTTTGATTTTACATTTCAACCTTTGTCATTACTTGATCATAACTCACAATATCATTATAGTTGGTAATATTGTTTTATTGATTTTACTTCGAAGATGATTAAAACATTACTTATTGTTTGCCCATTTATCTTTAACTCCCTTCCAGTTAAATCTTCCCATTCCTAACTCGGTAGCAATAACTATTAGGTCAGCATAAATAAAAGCGGACTGCTATTATAAAATCAGCATCAAGTAGCAAATAGTGACCATGGCAACAGTAAATTAAAATGTATAAATGTTAGATTTTTAGAATTTCAATAGATTTAATAACCCTTTTCAGGATACCTCAAATCAAGATTTTGGTGAAATGCTGCTATCGCTGAAAACGAACGAAAACGTGCTTAAGCGCAAACCACAGAACTCTACACTTTAACATTTTACAACATTTCTTGCATTTCAGGATCAACCGAACGAAGATCATAAATAATAGATTTGAATGCTTGTAGTATTTTTTATTTACATAAAGATATGCACTATTATATGAATATTTCATGGGAATGGGAGGGACCATCAGGGCACCCGATTGAAGCACTCTGGATGGGGGAGTGGGAATGCCAACTCCCCATTGCTAACAGTTTGTGAATAGAGGGCGGGCTCTTCTCCCCGCCCATTGGGGCATCCTCATACTAGATAGCTTGCTCTTTTGACCAATTGTTCAATCTTGTTGTTGAAAGGAGATTCTTTATATCCCTGTGGATACGTATAAGTGATGTTGCATATCGATCCACCCAACCCGTTTTTGGCCCTTCATACAATGGCATGATTAGGATAATCAGTGGCTATTAAAGCTTGATCAAGTCGGACAGAGAGGAGAGCCCATTGCTGTCGGACTTATTTTCCGGGCTACAATGGGTGGTAGTACATATCATACATCATACATTATGTTAGTTGAATTCCTTACGGAATACACACGTCATCACTCTATGAAAAATTACAGTGTCACAAATACAGTTACAAAGGTACCATCTCACATGCATACACTTTATGGGAAAAGAAACCGTCACAAATCCAGCAACTAAGACAACAATCTTCACCTTAAGGGCTTACGCTGAAGCATTCTCGATGGCAGCCATTACCTCAAAATTTAGAATTTATACAATTTGGAATCTGTACTAGGTTTTGAATATTTCGTCACATCAGTTTGTATGCTTACTTGCTGTGTTCAATCTGATGGAGTTCGATTCGATGTTCATTCACTAACAATCGAAAAGTATATAAATTTGAAATAGCGAGGTAAGTTTGCGAGAGTGAGATAAAAGATAGGAAAAAAATACATTGAGCAGAAAGACTTGTACTAGTGCTACTTGCTCCTAGTTGATTTCAGGTTAGTAGAAAAACAGGTCGATGGTTAAAATAACTTATAATTGTCATCGTTGACCCTCCTGCACGTGATTTATACACTGAGAGAAAAGATTGGTGAACGCAAACATTATCTAGTTTCATTTAACCGGATTTTAACGTTGAATTGGGCACAAACATCATATAAGTTTGATTTGTATACCCACGAAGGTTAAAACAAACTAAAATTTTGAGTAATTGTTTCAGGAATTAAGCAGTTAAGTTCAGCTGACATCCGTTTGTATTTACCATTATGTTGGTTGTTTCATTATGACAGCAACGAAAACAATCAGATTTTTTGGTTGATTCTACCAACGCTTAGGGTTTTTTTCAAACAAAATTTAGTATGATTCAAACTGAATTCCTGTTTGAAACAAACAAACGAAAATGGCTTAAACAACAAACATATCCGTTTAATTTTTTTCTATATTTTTTCTGTAATTTCCAGAAAATTTATTTGAATAAAATGCTAACAAACATAGAAAAGTGTAGATTTACATTTATAGACTCCTCTCAGTGTAAGAGACATCTACAAATGTTAATGAGAGCCTTTCCATAGAATACTCTAGTATACTATAGTATGGTTTTTTTAAGTAAAAATTTTGTTTATTGCAACATTAAATGGTTCGGAAAATATTTTTGTAAAAACCTTATTCTACAAGAAATGCATTTAGATAATCAAACAATCGATTTATTGTGTGTAAAATAAATGGAAATAATACACAAATATGTTTGAAATCATCAGATAATCAAAAAAAACCAGTTTTCTTCTGGACAAAACAATTACAACTTCACATACTGGTCACCAGCTTCTTCCCCATTTTCAATACTTTGTTGCAAATCCCTTATTGTCGATAACAGCTTTGCACCTTTGGGCATGGACTGGATCAGGTTGTCAATTATGTTTTGTGGAATCGCTGCCCAAGCCTTTTGGATTTCCGCAAACATTTGATCATTATTTCGCACACCATCACGATTGATTCTTCGGTTAACGATCTCCCACAGGTTCTCAATCGGGTTGAGATCAGGAGACTGTGGTGGCCAGTCCAATAGCGAGATGTTGTTATCGTTAAACCACTGTTTAACCACTTTGGCGGTATGTTTGGGGTCATTGTCCTGTTGGAATATCCATTTTATTGGCATATTCCATTCAGCATATGGTAGCATCACGTCCTTGAGGATGTTATTATATATGAACCGATCCATAATTCCATCATTTCGGTGAATCGGACCCAAACCGTTCGCAGAAAAGCATCCCCATACCATTACATTGCTTCAGCCATGCTTTACAGTCTTTTGACAGTATCGCGAATCCAACCGTTTTCCAACTGGTCGACGTACGCGGCTCATTCCACCACTTCCGATGATGTTAAACTTTGACTCATCGCTGAACAGTACGGAACGCCATTTCTGAATGCTCCAGGTTACATGAGATTGAGCAAACAGGAGCCGTTTCTTCTGGTTCTTCAGCGAAATCAAAGGCTTCTTCGCAGGACGACGGGAAAATAGTCCAGATGCAATGGCACGTCGTCTGATTGTCCGGTCCAACTCGTGTAGCTCCAATTCTGTCTGAATCTTGAAAGATGACTTGCAAGGATCTTTCATGATGCATCTGGCAATCATCGAGTCGTCTCTGGAAGTCGTGGACCGTGGTCTTCCACCGCGGTGATCCGCGGCAACATTTCCTGTAGAGCGAAATTTGGCACACAGTCTCGATATGGTCGATTTATTTAAGCGATATTTGTCACAAAATTTCTTTTTGTGACATTCCGCCCACGTAATCATCGATTATTTTCTTTCTAAGTTCCAATCTGAGGCTGTCCCGAGCCATTTTTGCACTTGATGTTACGAATATGAAGATGATTTAAGTTTTTGAAGTTCTTTATGAATTTTGCACAAAACCTACCTTGGTGTTGCCGACTAACGTTGTAAACACAAGTTTTGCAATGAACCGAAACTTTTTCCACGTATTTATCAACGCCCTGACAGTAAAGAACAAGATAAATCGCAAGGTTGCGTTTGGTTTGTCCAACTCAAAATGGCACTTGTAAACAAAGCTCTGGCTGCGTACTGTCGATGAACAACTGGTTAACCGTGCAATTATGTTGCTTTATACTAGACTCCTGAGCCGTCATTTTTAGTATGTTACTTCGTTTCCATTGTGAATTTTTGAAGTTTATCAAGTCATTTTATCAATGTGCGAAATCAGTTGCATATGTTTTGTCCAATACTGTATAGAACAAATTATATTGTTGGTCAAGATACAATGTTGGAAGTTATGTATAACGTAGAGAACGGAAATAAGAACAATCGTCGCCACTTCAGTTTAACAGTTCTGAACATGTATCGAGATATGTGTATCTCGGAGATGAAATATACAGCTTTCAAAATGTATACTTGTTCCAGTTCAGCTATCGTTCCAGAAACCGTATTTACTTATGCGGGTTATCCAGGGATTTCACCGTAAACAGTAATATTGTCAGAAATTTAAGCACTGTAGCCTTGCTCAACTATTTTTTTTTTCGCAAATATGTTTCCTTAAACCACCAACTTTTTTTCATCACCAACAACATTAATACTCACATCTTACCTTAGAACAAGACTACAATGCATGCAGCGGGACGGGATAACAGAAAATGTAATAACCCAAAAAAAAAAAATTGTATTTCAAACCAATTTTTTTGTTATTTTTGCTTCAAACAAAATATCAGTTTGATTTAGCTTGGGTTGAATCAATCTAAAATTTTAAATAGATTCCCTGAGTCAACGCAACCTGTGTCTTGGTAATAATAAACCCCTTTCAAGGTGGAAACAATAACAAATATTAGTTGAGAACAACCATATTTGGTGTTGTATTGTGGTCATATCTTTAGGTAGAAACAACCAACCTGTCTGTTTGTTTCAAAACAAAATCGTTGGTTTAAAAAATCAAACCGGATTTTTACAACAACTAGCATTTTAGTTTGAATATCAACAAATAAGTTTGTTGTTTCAAACGGGACTGTTATTTCTCCGTGTAGTTGGCTCAGTCATTAGGTGCTTGCAACAGAAAACCTTTACACAACCTCTTCAATTTTCGTCATTGTCGCATAACGGCGCTCGTTGCCAGTCATCCCGTTAGTTCCAATTTTTACAGGCATCAATTCTCGCTCCATAAATCCTGCCATAGTAAAATGTAAGTAAGCGCTCCAGCCGAAAACATGTCATTCGTGAATGTAAAAATAAATTCCTTCGGGTTTCGATTCCAAAGACCCAAACGGAAACCGACACTAGTCATATCGGAAATTAATGGAGCGCAAACCTTCCGCAATTCATAATTCTTGGCCCGCTCGCGATTGTCGTTTTACTGCATTCTGGCTGCTGCCTCGTTCAATTGCCGGTTACAATGCAGTCCCAAAACAGGACGATGCTTGGTGTACTTCCAAAATAAAAAGCATCCCGTTTACACACCGGTCCCTGTTCACCAACTGGGTTATTTCCTCCTACATTTTTTTCTATCTCGCTCTCTTTCCCTCCACTATAAGGCACGACAAAAACAATGAAATAAATTTCATTTCATCACACTCCCGCAAAATAAACGATTCCTAGTTCTTTTCTTTTTCTTCTCTGCGACACCAAATGGATGGCTTACAAAGTGCGCCAAAAATCTGAACACAGCAGCCTGCTTTGCTTCTTCTCTGCCGTTGGGTCGGAAAAGCAGCGTTGGCCTTCAGAAAGTAATTGTCCTTCGGTTGCTTTCCCGGGTGAATGCTGGAAGGCAGATTTTTTGGCAAGATCTTTCCATAATTTTCCAACGAACGGATCGCCCAGGACAGTCGAACCACGCGGCCACTTTTTCTCTTCTCGGCCCAGCAATGTTTGCTCCTGCTATGCACTTATTCAATAATTGTTATTGGGCCGCTGCCGCTGATTCTTAGTGCAGTGAAACGACGGAGCTCGCGAAGATTTTTTTCAGCTTCGAATGAGGCGAAAAACGGGAAATGATAAAGCATTCCAGTGAATGGTTTATAGTCGGGAAATTTGGCGGAAATGCGCTTGTGGAAAGTAGGACGAAAACAATTGTAAATGCTGTAAAACGATTACGCTGGTATCGGGTGGCAATATATGAACAGATGACTCGATCAACTGTCATGGAGTCGCAAACAACTTTCAAATGACTCTTCCAAGGCAATGCGTCTTTTCTGCTAGTAATTGCTAACATAACATTTATATCCCTTGTAACCACATTGAACCCTTTTCGGTAAATCCAAGCACCACGCTGACCGAGACTCCATTACTTATAGCTAACAACAAATTCCAGGCCATCAAAGCCACAGGAAACATATTGAGCATGAAATCATGGGCTTTGTATGGCAACAACCAGCCAGCAACAATACCCGGTAGCAAACAACAACTGTTACCGCACAAATACTCCACAAGGTTTGCTGGATGGTTGGCTGGCAAAAATTAACATATAATATGAATATATTTTCAGCAACGACGATGATGCCGATGCCGAGGACGACATCGTCGACGACAACGACGCCCACCAACAACCGCCGACGGAATGCTGCTTCTCCGATTGTGGGGCAAATTTTTGAGCTGGTCTGTGGATTTCCCGCACCTCCATTTCCGTGATGTGGTGGAACGAACGTGTGCAAGTTTTCCTGCACCGAACTGGAACCGGTTTCTACTTTATGGATGTTACAAGCCAACTCTCCTGGTTGGAAGGAGATGTAAAATGACACATGAATATAAATTCTATTTATTTATACAGTATCTCCTGGGCTTGGCGCGCGGTAAGAGGTTCTCTCTATCGTCACTCGAAGGGAAATTCGGAATATGACTTTTATATGAGATAATATTCACACCTCCTCGTGCTTCGAGTAGTGCCAATTGAAACAAAGGATGTTTTTGCCACAAGTTGCCCATGGGGGTAATAGAACTATGCGAATTCATACGTAGAACACTTGTGAACTAATGCAATTGAAGTCTAGGAAATTCTAGCGAAAGTAATTACCCAGCAATACAAAAGGGCCTTTGATAACATGCAGCGTTGTTGGATAATTGAATCAATTGAAGTTGCCACGACTTCGTAATGGTTAAGTTTTCCTGTATAGGGGCATTAGGGCTAATTCCATAAGGCGGAATGGGTCAAAAGGCCAAAAGCCATGACGCCAAATGGGTCAGAAGGCCGCAAGCCATTAGGCCTAATAAGCTCTAAGGCCGACCTTAGGAATTAAATCTTTGCTAATGAATTTTCATGGGAGATTATTCATACTTTAAACCATTAGCAGTTCATTCTAATTTTAACCTGCTCAAATGTATGATGTGTATGATATGTACTACCACCCATTGTAGCACGGAAACTAAGTCCGACAGCAATGGGCTCTCCCCTCTGTTAGACTTGATCAAGCTTTAATAACCACTGATTATCCTAATCATGCCATTGAATGAAGGTCCAAAAAGAGGTTGGGTGGATCGATATGCAACATCACTTATACGTATCCACAGGAATATAAAGAATCTCCTTCCAACAACAAGACTGAACAATTGGTCAAAAGAGCAAGCTATCTAACATGAGGATGCCCCAATGGGCGGGGAGAAGAGCCCGCCCTCTATTCACAAACTGTTAGCAATGGGGAGTTGGCATTCCCACTCTCCCCATCCAGAGTGCTTCAATCGGGTGCCCTGATGGTCCCTCCCATTCTCATGAAATATTTATATAATGGAGTATATATTTATGTTAATGAAAAATACTACAAGCATTCGTATCTATAATATATGATCTTCGTTCGGTTGATTCTGAAATGCAAGAAATGTTTAAAATGTTAAAGTGTAGAGTTCTGTGGTTTCGCGCATAAGCACGTTCATTTTCAGCGATAGCAGCATTTCACCAAAATCTTGATTTGAGGTATCCTGAAAAGGGTTATTAAATCTATTGAAATTCTAAAAATCTAACATTTATACATTTTAATTTACTGTTGCCATGGTCACTATTTGCTACTTAATGCTGATTTTATAACAGCAATCCGCTTTTATTTTTGCTGACCTAATAGTTATTGCTACCGAGTAAGGAATGGGACGATTCAAGTGGAAGGGAGTTAAAGATAAATGCGCAAAAAAAAGTAATGTTTAAATCATCTATGAAGTAAAATCAATAAAACAATGTTACCAACTATAATGATATTGTGAGTTATGATAAAGTAATGACAGAGATTGAAATGTAAAATCAAACACTAGCCAAATGGAACACAGTGTTGCATGAATCAGATCAGCTCAAAATTGGTAAAAAGTCCATTTGCAAACCGGAAAGGAAAAATACATTCTTCAATAAGTGAAAAAGCCTAACACAGATTCCGTAATTTTCAAAAGCCTACCACAGTTGTAATTTTCGGCATTATAAACTGGACATATAAGGAATGCTAGATGTCATAAATTGAAGGTATGTTTCGTGTTTAAGCCAGATACCGTCTAAATCAAGTTTGTTGTATGAAAATGTGAAGGTCATGATATGATGGAAATAATACGATGTTGTAAAGAAATACTACTTAATGTACATATAATAATTAATTGCCGCTATTTGCCTTTTCCGCAGCGATGTTAGATGATTGAAACTCTAAAATAGCGAAAATTTTAACTTTTAACCTGCTCAAATGCATGGAAAACCATATTGATTTTTAACAAGCTCGTAAAATTTCGCTTCGTTTGATTTCAAGCCAAAGAAGGTGTAAACAACGTTTATTTTGCAATCTTTCTTAAAGAACACGGAAAAAATGCAACACTTTCTTTTGAGTATAATTTTTTATTGCATGGGTAAAAATTGATGAGATTCTGGGTCAAATTAGTTGAGAGTGTAATGTTTACATACACCCTCATTCGAAAATACCTAAAATTGAGTAACTTTTACCCATTTTCAAAAAACAGGCTGAAATGTCAAACCATGGGTAAGACTATTTATGAAAGTGGGTAAATCTCACTTTATTCTTCATAAATCTGGTATATGTCTATGGTATATGAAAAACCGTGATTAGTCCTTTAGAATTCAGGTAACTTTGTGCAATCTGAGAAGCTGGACATGGCAACGAAGTTTTATCTACAAACAATAGAAACTTTTAAAAATCTCAGACCCCCTCTCCACCCTCGTAGACTTTTCTCCATACAATTGTTGGAAATTTTGTCAACCCCCCTCCAAAGTCAACGTGTTTTATGCATAGCCCCTGAGGAGATTTTTGATTTGTTCCTGAAGCTTATCCAGAACTCAACTCGTTCGAAAACACGTCGAAAAGATTGTTTGTGAGTGCATCCATTATATGCAGTCGTCGTCGGTAAGTACCCGGGAGTGCATACTGGCCACGGCTGTCATCCAGGATCTATTGATTAACAAGTGCCTGGATGAAAACTTAAACATGTCGTAGCTGATGGGTGACATGGTGAGGGCGTTCGATCAGCGAAAGCTAGCCAACCTTTCAGCAGAGCCTGTTCGAGCTGATCGGACTGCTGGCCAAAGAATTCCCGAAATGCATGAACGATGCGCACCCGCACCGGGTTCTGGAGAAGAGCTACCCTTCGTTGATCTCGCTGGCGAATGCCGTGCAGGGATCGAGCTCCTATCTGGTGATCTCCCTTGGTGTATGATTAAATGTATGTATGCAGGTGTGTATTTATGAATGAATTATAGATAAATGAAAGGATGAACATTTTGGCTGGATTATAGTCTATTTGTTTGAAACGAATAAAAAATAAATAGCTTGTTTTCATATTTTACCCAGTTTCCATAAAACCCATACATTATAATAATAAGTAGAACTAACCCAAAATCAAATAAATTGTGGGTTCACCCAAATTTGGGTTTACACCCGGTTACCGAATTTTTAGTAGTTCCCATTTCTATGATTTTGGGTTAACTTTACTCAACTTTGGGTGAATCCGAATGAGCGTGTAGCCAAAAATCTGTCAAATGGTTATCGACATGGCTTCCAAGCAAGAAGTGCTGCGACAAAAAATTATGGGCGCGGTCGTGGAAAATCCAGGTCACAGGTGGATCGCACAACAGTTGACAATCGACAATTCGACCGTGTCCTGTGTGGTTAAATCGTTCAAGGATACCCAGACGACCCAGCGGCGAGCTGGCAGTGGAAGAAAAGCGACGACGACCAACCCCGCAAACGCAAGGAAGGGGAGGGATTACTTCAAGCGCAATCCGAACCATTTGATTCGGGACGTCGCCAAGAAGGACAATTTTTTCGTCTGGTTCATCTAGCAGACAATGAAGCGGGCCGGACTTCATGTCTTCAAGGTAAGAAAGGCGAACCGAATCGATAAACATAATACCAACGGCTGGATAGTCATGAAGAATATATTTTTTGGCTCAGGAAGTACTAGCACACCGGTCCCAAGCTCGGTCCCAAGCTTAATGATTCGCCCCTAACAACGTGGCTCACACCAACATATCCTCAAATATTCTGTCAAAATAACATAGCGAATCAAAACAAAAACAAGGATACTAGTACCGGAAGGTACCGAAAAGCGCAAGAGTACATTGCAAGGTGCAGACTGCAAGGAGTATTTCAGACCTAGGTGTTCTACAACAGTGAACCAATTTGAAATCGCTAGTTTCATATTGATTGTTGATAATACGGTGATCAAATCCCGTGCCAGAAAGCTATACCGCGAGTAGTTGGTGCAGTCGAATGCATCATGATGTACATTAAAGCGGACGCCAAGCATATCCCCGGCCTGGAGTTTCTCGTCGGCAAGTCCCGCCTGGATATTCCGGAGAAGTTCCAGAATAAGAAGTTCGTTAACTTTGCTAAAAAGTTCCACGAAGGTGTATAAGCAAATTTTGCAAAAATATAGATATGTGTTTATTTATTTCCGGAAAGTTACAAAAATATCCGACTTCAAATGAATTTTTAGTGATAATTTTTTTAGGTTTTTTTCGAGTAAACTTTAGAGTTTATATCTTATGAAATCGTTTTTCTTGATTTTTCTTGAAAAATTATTCCTTCTCAAAACCACGGGCAATTCTTTCAAATTTTAATACTTTCAACCTGCTAGTTAATATGTCTTATGGAAGGCATGATTTATTATTTCTTGAAATCTTCTAGACATGAAATCAATAAACTCTTTCTTTCAATCATGCAGCAGATCTTTTGATATCAAAACTTTTCATCTGCTTGCATGCGTTGTGGCAGATTGAATAAAGTATTTCTTGAAGAAAATTTGACATGAAACCTCTGAATTTTTTTTTTTTTTTTGACGGTTTATTTCTCGTTAATTTATAAGTTGTTTATATCAAGTTCAAAATTTCGTTTTCTTCTAGCAGTTGATGTTGGAACTTGATTTTTCTTTAGGGATTTGCAACTATTCTGAATCTTTTTCCTACTTTCGATCATGGGCAGCTCTTACCCATTTAACAACTAGTATTATAAGAATTAAACTTGATATCTTAGAACATGATATAATCGAACTTACTTGAGAGATTTTGCCCTCTTTGAATCATAATCAGTTCCTTAGAATTTTAAAATTTCCAATTTGCTAACATGTCTTTTGGGAGATTGAGCTTTGGTTCTCCAGTAATCTTTGGGACGAAAATTCACTGAATTGTCATGAGAGATATTTCCTTCTTTCGATCATAAGAAGTTCATTTTAATTTACGAGCTTTAAAGCTGACCATGCCTCGTTTAAGTTGTCTATTTTCGAGATTATAGCAGAGAACTACTCCTAGGAAACAGAAACAAATAGATAAATTATCATCCACTCAGTCAGCTTAGTAACCGATTTGGCCAAACGATTCAGCATAATGGCGTTAGACTTAATGGCATTCAGCCTAATGTACTATCACAAAATCTCACAACCTCCTAAAAAAATATGGCAACACCCAGAAAATAAACACTTCTTCTATCATCAGAAATTGCCTGCGCCATTGTTTATATAATATTTGTGACACCTTTGAGATTAGTCAGGGAGATCGCCAGTCGATCAGATTGAGAATTCTAACAGTTGAACTACAAGGTTATTTCTCTTAAGAGGTATATAACCATTTGCCAGGAAAAAAACAACGTTTTTTATTCTTGCAGTACATGCTTCTATGTACGTTTTTTGAACAAGATGCAACTATTGGAACACGATACACAGTGTAACAAGTTAAAACTGACTTGAGTTAGAAATTGCATGATTACATTATAGTGTTACATGCTAAAGCGTGGAAATATTTTTTGTAACTTTGTCGCGTCAGTGGGCAGAGTCAACGTAAGAATTTCTTTCAGTGTATGGCTTAGCTGTCAGTGACTCCTTTCACCTTCACGTCAACGTGCATTTATTTTACATTTAAATTGAAATTTTAAAAATGGCGTCTCAACCAGAGGACTGAAGAAAGCCTGCTACTTTTGATGTGGCGCTACACGCAAGAAATAACCGCAGTATAAACTACCATTTCGAGGGATAAATTAAGCGCAAACACCAACAATTTTCACCTGACTATAAACGCGTTTGATTTTACCATGCCTGCGATTAGATCGACCATGGTACGGTTGATATCAATATGAAGTCTGTCAAATATACCACAAATGTTGAAAGTTTTACCATAAACATAGTAAATTTGACTGAAATTTCATGGTAATTTTACAGATAGGCATAAGTCGGGTAAAATGGTAGTTTTTACTACAAGAATTTTTTCTGTGTAGTGACGATTTTAACATTTTAGCCTGGTTCACAATGGATTGTGTTGGCAAGCGTAATATCTTGTATGATGGCAGATATATTTCTTTCATTTGCATAAATAGTATAGTTTTGTTATATAAATCCAGAAGTTTCCATTTATAAAATCGTGAACAATAATCATTCGCTAATTGATCCTGACTTAAGCACTCTGACGCAGAACTTTGTACATTGTGAAATAAAATAGTTTACCACTGTTCAGAATATTGCTTCAGCGTGATTATGTCACTAAGAAATTCGAAAAGGCCTGTGTCAATTAGCGAACAGTAAGTGTATTTTCAAGGTTCGAAATAGCTGTAAAGCATAATGGTGTAAAATTAAACAAATATAATGACAAATAATTTGAAATAGAAAGTCGGTTAAGATCCTTTTGTATGATGTTACCAATAACGAGATCCTTCATTTATATGTGTATTTATTGATTTGGTAAACTTTAATTGGTAGAGCATATAACATTCTAAGCCAAATGAACCGACTCAGGGCCTTTCACCTGAATCATATGTTAAAATGTGTTATTTATTAAATTAACTTCTACTTTTACTACTTCGGAGCTGTTTATATTGTTTAGGATGAAACTGCATTTGTAAACAAACAATAATCGTCGATTTCTATCATATAAGACATCAATTTCGAAACATGAAAATTTGACGAGCAAATGTTTTTTTTTTATTTAGCTTAGTTTGTTCGTGAACATTAGTATCATTTTACGAGAAATCTTCAATTGAATTGTTTGCTTATAGAAACTGTTTCACCCTTATCGCAAATTTATCTAGATTTGTCAGCATGAAACAGTTGTTTTTTTTTTTGTTTTAAGTGTGCAAATATTCCATAAAAAAAAGAGTGCCGAAGACACCGGAACGATTTAACTTACTGGTGTAGTTCGAAGCGGATTTTGTATTAAAACCGTTTTATTTCCCTTTCATTTCGAAGTTTTAATTGTAAATCTCAAATACTATTAGGACTTCCGGCGTGAAATTTCCGAGAATTGCTTGCTCCATTGGATCCAAGATTGGAGCATCCATTCGTTAGCAATTTCAGCGTTGTTTGTTTTGTTTCGTTTGCGATTTTTGGTCTCAAAACTGGGCAATGAGAATTAACCTAACCTATACATCATACGGAAAGAGGACTCCCTCCAGTTTCACCTTAATGTTTACGGAAGGAATCCGACGATTAAACTCATCGCAGCCACCCTTACCCTCGCCTCAACACCGTTTAATTTATTTATTTTTTCGTGGAGCACAAAACAAAAACATTTACCTGATGTTCGCTGAAAAAAGGTGATAATATTTCTTCTACCAAGCTACTTTTATCAGTATTTTACTTAAAACACAATAATACCTGGCTGATAGACAATGAAAAAATACAATCGTTGTGATAACCACTGCACTAAGTACAACACGATAGATTTGTCTCTCGAATCAAGTTAACGACAAAACACGACAACTTCCGCCGCGAATATTGTGTTTGCTGCATATAAGCTTAAAAAAAAACCGAGCTGTCAAATTAGCACCACACGCAGTACCAAGTTTTCGGCTTCACGATTGTTGTCGTGGATGACAGCCGCTTCAGTGCTGTGATCTCAACAACAGAAGCTGCGAAATCTTATTTTGGACAAGTGGTTAGAAAATCCTAATCGTTCACAGAATACAATGACGGATTCGGTCGGGGTGACGCAACTAACGAATGTCATATGAAGTTTCTACTGGTGAAAATATACAAGAGGAAGCCCAACATATCGGTCAGAGAAGTTGCCAAAAAAGTGGATATAGCTAAGTCAACTGTGCAGGACATTATAGTGAAATGTGGACTGAGGTCATCTAAAGCCCAGACAAATCTCGCCGAGATGGTAAAGGGCTTTAAAAAGCGATAAGTCGGACCTGAAAGCTATATGATTTGTTGTTAACAAAACATACAGGTTACATCGTACAGGACGATGAAGTCCCACAAACTCATAAATCCCTGGTAATAAATTCTACACTACATTTTTACACTGCATTTTTGAAGGGAAGTTGTTTGATTTTAATTTTGTTCTGACATACTTGGAAAAGTGTTTAGGACATTATTTGATTTCGCTCTCTGTTCTGAAATGAAAAAACTCATTCAATTCGAAATTGATTGCGGAATTAAGCCGATCACAGATATTCAGATTGACACTTGAGTTTTACGTACTATAATTGTTATGTTTGTATTCTCCGTGCGTGGAGTAACGATTATGATGTAGAAGGACATGTTCGCTCATCACCATGAGGCCCCGAGAGTGGACAGTAATGTTTTCTAGAACTGAAAGATATGAAGAGAAAGTGTTGATAGTTCTATCAGTGTATGGCAGGTTGTGAAAATTGAATAGAAGTATTGAAAATTGAGCGAAGGGCTTGGATATAAATAGTAGTACTCGAAAAAGGATGCATTCTTTGCCTCACATCCCCAATGCAGGGTAGGCAAAGGCACAGACAAATCCGCCACCTTCACAGGCAAAATATGCGCGCTTGGTCGTGCTTACGTTCTACCTATTGCTTGTAATGGTTCTAGCTCTAGCGGTTTTTTGTACACATTCCTCCCAGAACTTCCA
The DNA here is from genome assembly GCA_024533555.2 of Aedes koreicus. NCBI lineage: Eukaryota > Metazoa > Arthropoda > Insecta > Diptera > Culicidae > Aedes > Aedes koreicus. The sequence goes on along the minus strand of JAHHFK020001980.1, from coordinate 182,752 downwards.
TTAGCCGCAGTCAATTCTGGAATTTAGTTTCTAATTTACCGTCCCCTGTATTGTTGTATTACATAATGTATGAATGTTGGATGACCTTTGGCGATTGTGGTGGGAATTTCCACGTTTGTAGACATTGGCCGGGTTAATGAGCCCTTTCTCATGGCGTTCGGCCCAATGGCATTTGCCTAATGACCTTACCGCCGGATGCAACAAATACTAACACATCGGTCAATAAGTCCCCGGCCTAACTACCAGATGGTGCCACTAATAAAATATCCATATGAATTTTCAAAAGTACCAACCTTCAAAAGATTAGTGTCAAAATTTCATGACGTTTGGTTAATTATTTATCGAGTTACAGTGGTTTAAGTGACGCTACTTTTGTGATTCTTAAAAACGATGGATTCAAGGCAATTTCGTGTGTTGATATATCATTGCTTTTTGATGGCAAAAAACACCGTTAAAGCTCAAGCTTGTCTTGAAAAATGTTATCCGGAATCTGCCCCATCGAAAACGACCATCAAACGATGGTTTGCCAATTTCAAACGTGGTCGGCCAGAAAAGACGGAAAAAACATAAAAAAAACACAAAACAAAAACAAAACCCAAGCGCAAACAGAAATAACAAGAGATAGAAGACACTCACAAGGTAAAAAAAAAATAAACACCCACACCCACAAACATTTGGGTTGGAAAAAGCTGTTTTCCAAATGGGTGCCGCGTTTACTTACACCAGAGCAAAAAAAAAAAAACGAGTCGATGATTCAAAGAGCTGTTTGAAGATGTTCACGCGAAATAAGAAGGACTTTTTGCGTCGATACATCACAATGGATGAAAGATGCATTCATCACTTCACTCCGGAATCAAATCGGCAAACTGCTGAGTGGCGTGCAGACGGAGAAAGTCGTGCAAAGCGTCCAAAGACTCAAACATCGGCTGGGAAGGTAATTTCCTCTGTATTTTGGGATGCGCATGGAATTTTATTCATTGACTACTTGGAACATGGACTATAATATCGATTTGTTGGATCGTTTGAAGGGCGAAATCGCCCAGAAAAGGCCTCATTTGAAGAAGAAAAAGGTTTCGCCAAGACAATGCACCGTGTCACAAGTCAATAAAGACAGCCGCGAAAATGGTCGAAATGGGTTTCGATTTGCTACCGCATCCACCGTATACTCCAGATCTGGCCCCTAGCGACTACCGGTTCTTCGCAGAACTCAAAAAATGCTCCGAGGAAAGAGATTTGGCTCAGATGAGGAAGTGATTTCTGCAACTGAAGCATATTATGAGGGTCTTAATAAATCGTTCTACACCGGTGGGATCGAAAAGATAGAAACACGTTGGAATGATTGTATCACTCTAAAAGGAGATTATATTGATGAATAAAAATGAATTTTGGCAAAAAAAATGCAGTTTTAATGTGTTATACTTAATCTGCTTGTTCACATATTGAGATCGATTACATCCAACGCCAGCTATCGAACGTATCAGCGTCATGATTTTAATTGCCATCCAAACGGTCTTCCAGCTTGTATTATGCTTGAGTGCCCAATCTTCCAATGAAGTGTCAAATGTTTCGACATGTTTGCCGCTTGATTTATGCAACTTGAAATCTCTGGTGATCCGCATTTTGGAAATTGTCACTTTCAAAAAAAATCGGTCAAATCAGGAGTTAAGTAAAAAACAATAAATCACAGAGAAGAGTTCCTTTTAAATGCTTAAATAAGAACTCCCTAAATTTTTAATTTTCCATTTTTTCACGAGCTTGACAATGACGCAGCGGAAACAAATACGTATTGTCACAAGGTAGCCTACTTCTTTTTTCTTATGAACATTAGCAATTATGTTTTTGAATTAACTCTTCCAAAACAGAATGCCACTTCAACGAGTTACACCCCGTTCGCACTACAACCTACACTCCAAAAAATAGACACGTTGTTTCCACGTGAAATTTCACGTAACTTTCACCTGAACACGTAACCAAATCGTCTTCAGTAAAATCAGGTGAACATTACGTGCCAGTGAATTGTATTAAAAAAATCACGTAGCATATATGTGATTCTCACGTAGAATGTGGATTTACGTGGAAATCACGTAGCTCCTACGTGAATTCCAAGTATTTATTACTGGTTTATTACGTGCGTTTCACGTGGTAACAACGTGTCGATTTTTTTTTGAGTGTTTATTACGTGATATAGAGTATCTTGATATCAAACGACATGCACATTATTCCCAGTGAAAACTAGATGTATGGATACTGATATCAAGAAAGTCTATATCATGTAATATACGTTGCAGTGTGAACGGGGTGTTTATTTAAAATGAGTTTAAAAGTATGCAAATAATATATCAGTGTCTGGCCATTCACTCATATCATGGTGTGTTTCACTTATGGCCTATGGAGAGTTACCAGAGGTCATAATAACGGGAACGTATACGTATACAACTACTTCTCTATGCTCAGTAAGTAAAGGAGCAGCTACAAAACGCGATCACCAGTCCGGTCAGGGAGTTTTTCGTAAATAAAAATGTCTTGACTCCATAAGTAAAGGGTGTGATTGTACTTATGACATTATAAATTATTATTTTGTTGTATAAAATTATTAGAACAGATAATAATGATGCCAAAAAGGAAAAATATACCTCTATTTTATAGTTTTCAAAAGTAGGGTAGCGGAATGTAATGTAAGCCTAGCTCGATAAGTCGGCCAAATTAAAAATATGTTTTTAATTTGGCGATAATCAACTAAATCATTTCTTTAACTTTTTAGACATCATAACTTTACTGGTTAAGCTGAACAGACTATCTATACGATCCTAGAATGATCTAAATTTGGCAAAATAGAACCGTTAGACCGAGTTATGCAGCCAAGATGTACAAAAAATAGTCACACGTTATAAACTAACAGTTCACACCGTAGACCCAATGTAAGAAAAATATGTTTTTATATGTTCCTAACTATAACCTGTTGTATGAAGAGCGTAGTAATATTGTTGTTACTGGTAAAATAAATTAATAAAATTGCCTGATTTTCCGTTGTATGTTTTTCAAATTGCTCATCTTAACACAAACCAAAGAAGCAAAATCTGTGTTAAGTGAACTATAATGTTTTGATTATCGAATGGCCGATAAATCATATGTGAAAATCACTTCAGCATTTTTTGGCAGTTTGTTATAACTATTTTTGTGAAATTTTGTGTTAAGTAAAACGAATACAGCTGGCAACGCCTTAGATAAAAAAAAAAATCAGTAGAAAAACTATAAGGGACAGCCCAATGGGGTTGCGCAGCAATCGAATTTCCATACACGTCAGGGCCATCCGCTAATTGATTTGGATCAGTCCTGAAAAGGGCCAAGAAAATTCTATTGTACACTCCTTAGAAAGCATTTGGTGGCTCTTAATTATGATACGGCCCCAGTTGTATTTTCTACCATGGTTGAGAGGGCCCCTATCTCTAATGCGTAGAAGATAGTTATGGATCTGTTGGTTCATTGATTGTTGGCAAACTAATTTGGTCATCCTGAAAAGGACGGATTTAGTTGACGGGGGAGAAACAGTTCGCGATTGAACTTGGACTTTCTTTCTTGGTTCATCTCGTGGGATGATTGATTTTTGTCTCGTTGTCACGGGCGGCTTTTTCCCGCCAACTCGTAGGCTTCAGCAGCCATGTTTCTCGCAGCTAGGTTGACGGGAGCCTCGGCAACAACAGCCAACTGCAACAACGCCTCTCTGGGCAACGACTGCTCGCCGCCGCCAACTGCGGTCCTAAGACCACTGCACAGCTTAACGACTGTCGTAAGACTGAATCAAAATGTTCTGCTAAGAGCTATGAGGTAAAGGGGTCGGATGCTAGTGCACGAAAGAAGGCGGTACCAGCGAAGGCAATGTGATACAAATTGCACCAAAGGGGACGAAATTCAGTTATTGCGCCACAATAATTAGTTTTAATTACTGCACGCTAAACGGATGATTTTCTTAACAGAAATATGCCTTGATTACTTGCTATCACCAGCAACTAATCCGCTATGCACAACTAGGAACTACAACGAACTCAACCACATGGTCGGTCTGAAGTGTCGCAGTTCGGTTCGAATTATCCGTTCTAAAATTTCGTTCGTTGGTTGTTCAACGTTCTTTGTCATTTACTCCGGGACGCGGCGTTTAATTAATGCTATGTTCAGCTGGGACGCGGTGATTGAAATTAATTTGAAACAGCACTATAGAAAATTTTAACCAAATATACTCTTTAATTGGAAAATTGATTTCTTCGTCCTGAAAAGGACGGATTTAGTTGATGGGGGAGAAAGATGGTTCGCGATTGAACTTGGGCTTTCTTCTTGGTATTCTTGGTTCAGCTACTCGTCGTTGCGGGTGGCCATCTTCAGGTGACGTGGGATAGTTGATTCTTGTCTCGTTGTCACGGGCGGCTTTTTTCCGCCAAATCGTAGGCTTCAGCAGCCATGTTTCTCGCAGCGAGGTTGACGGTAGCATCGGCAACAATAGCCAACTGCACCAACGCCTCTCTGGGCAACGACTGCTCGCCAGTGCTGCTGCCGGCTACGATCCAACTGCAGATCCTACTCTGCACAGCTCCACGACCACCGAAAAACTAATTCAAAATGCGAAGGTGTACCCGTTATATAACATTTATGGCTGCCTAGGAGACGTTTGTTACTTAAATATGAAATCTGTGCTAGAAAAGTACTGTGCATTTAGTATATTTACTCTGAAAAAATCGACATTATAAGACATTACCTTATATTTGCGTTATTTTCAATAGTTGAATGTTATAAATCAATAAATTTAAATATTGGATCGAATCGTAGAAAATGTCCCGATCGATTGGTGCAAACATTTTGTAAATCGATCGTGAAATGACTTAGTTATTAACGTTCAAAACCTATATATTTTTCGTGACGCTCCAAATTTTCGCAATTTGAACGTGTACCCCAGTATTGAAAACACAGACGTAGTCCTACGTCAAAAAAAACGTACGAAGACTACATTTAATAACAAATCTATCGAATGGGACGACGTTGCATCCATGAATAGACCCAATTTGGTGCTTATAGACCGATATTACATCCATAGCTCTCGCAAGTTTCTGACTTAATTAAAAGAGTTGTGTAAGTTTTCGTGATACATACTACCAAGTGGTTTATTGAACTTTTCTAAGCAAGTGTAGAACTAGTTAAATATTGCTTCTAGCTCAAATACTTATTGAGTTATATTAAAAAATGTAATTGATCGTTGCATATTCGGCTCCGTTAAGGGACACATACCCTATTCAATATGTATTCAATAAAAAGAGAGCCATTAAAAAAATCCAAACGTCCCTCCAACTTCAAATAACACAAGGTTTTTCTTTTATCTGAAGAAAGGGGGTCTATATGTAACAAAAAAAAATTAAATAAAATAAAAATAAAATCAATATAAAAGCTTCACGTTAGTATGATGTATGATGATGATGTATGATTTGTACTACCACCCATTCTAGCACGGAAACTAAGTCTGACCGCAATGGGCTATCCTCTCTGTTAGACTTGATCAAGCTTTAATAACCACTGATTATCCTAATCATGCCATTGTATGAAAGGCCAAAAACGGGTTGGGTGGATCGATATGCAACATCACTTATACTTTTCCTCAGAGATATAAAGCATCTCCTTCCAACAATAAGATTGAACAATTGGTCATAAGAGCGAGCTATCTAACATGAGGATGCCCCAATGAGCGGGGAGAAGAGCCCGCCCTCTATTCACAAACTGTTAGCAATGGGGAGTTGGCATTCCCACTCTCCCCATCCAGAGTGCTTCAATCGGGTGCCCTGATGGTCCCTCCCATTCTCATGAAATATTCATATAATAGTGCATATCTTTATGTAAATAAAAATAACAAAAATAACCATACAGTTACGATACAGTTATATAAAATAACATTAAAAACTATTGCCGACCATGAACCTTATTGTTTATGTATCAGATAAATAAAAATGCATATTATCATTACAATAGATCTACTATTCACCCCATAAGCTAAAAATTTCAATAGTTGTGAAACAATACAATCAATAGTAAACGATTAAAATTTGTTCGAGGGAAAATGATTTTTTCTATAGTTTAGATACCTATTGTAGATGTTTCAATTTACATTAGATTCTATCGTGGCAACAATAACTTTTATTGTCGTCTTATCGTCATGAACAATATTTTTAATTTTACATACTATTGATTCTATCGTATGGTTATAGTACATTTAATTGTAAATCTATGAGATTTTTTTTCGGATGGGGAGTTGGCATTCCTACTCTCCCCATCCAGAGTACTTCAATCGGGTGCCCTGATGGTCCCTCCCATTCCCATGAAATATTTATATAATAGTGTATATATTTATGTAAATGAAAAAAACTACAAGCATTCGTATCTCTTATTAATGATCTTCATTGGGTTGATCCCGAAATGCAAAAAATGGTTGTAAAGTGTTAAAATGTTGAGTTATGTGGTTCGGCGCTTAAGCACGTTTTCGATCGTTTTCATCGATAGCAGCAATTCCCCAAAATCTTAAGGCTTCACGTTAGTCTTGAAAAACTTATTTTAATTCTGTTAAAATTTTTCCGGCACCTAGGAATGCCGTGACGTCATGTTGCGTGTACGCAACTCTGGCGCATCGCTCGACAAACTGACTTGTTCAGAACGAATTGAACGGAATTAAACAAGATTTGAGATTTATCTAGAACACACATAATGGCACCCAGATTAGTCATAAACACAAAATTTCTTGTAAACATATATCTACATATATAAGTGATTGTGTCAGTGTGTGTTTTGTAGGTGGTTGTGATATAAAGGGGAATACAAAAAAATTATGGCCATTTTTTTAAAGTAACGTGCGTATACGCAACAAAGGAAGAAAATGGACTAAGCTTAGAAGTTAGCACCAGTCTTGATAAAAGTCATGCTCGTTAGGTACCAAAGCGTGGATTTTCAGGCAACATAACATTGTCTACCTATAAGTTCTATGCAAAAATCAAATGATAACTCGTGGCAACAAACATAACCAGAAGAATGAACATTCGATTTTCAAAATGCGTTGATATTTGTTTATGTAAACAGGTTCATTTTCAATATGAATTTCGAAATGTCAGAAATGAAATTCAATAAACCACAATGAATATCAATCAACCGTCGGGATCGGAAAAAAAAATGCAAGGGCAGAGGGTATTATTACACAACATTGCTAGCATGTATTCTTCTGGGACGATGATGAAGGCCCTGGTTGTTCCAGGGATTCAAAATCACTTAATAATAAAAAATAATTTAAAAAAATCATAACAAGAGATGATATTCAGATTTCGTCTAAGTCCAAGCTTACTGATTGATAATCAAAAAATCAGTGACAGCAGATTTTTTACCTGCACTTAGAGCCGACGTTATGCATTGTAGCAAACAAAATTCAGTTGGCATAGAAGTGACAGCGGTAACCATGAAAACCCGAAAAGTAAACATCATCATTACACTGGGATAAAATCATTTTCACTTCTCATGGATATAATTGGGATATTATTCATATTGGATATGAAAATACAAGACACTGGTTAGCACACAACACTTGAATATTCTTTATTTATACATCACACAGATCATCACAGACCTAATGACAACGAGTGAAAGGAAGTCTTTGAATTTTTTCTACATTTTTTACAAGATTTTAGAAGAGAAATATAATAATCTCAAGAAATACAAATAATCCAGTATGGTATAACACACATATCTGAAGTCTTATAAATAGAAAACAAAAAGCTCGCATAATATACAAAAAAAAATTACAACACTGAAGATATAGCAAAATATTTGGATAGGTACGATCAACTTAATAAAGCCATCAGTAATGCATTTGAAAAATATAATGCCAACACCACATTCGAAATAAAGTCATGTCTAAAGAATTTCTTCAATAAGGTAAAGACCAAATTAAAATCTGACCATTTTCCTTCAATGATACATCTAGCCGAAAGTGTCAAAGATAGCTCGGTAGAGAAATCTTTATGACATTTTTTGAAGAAAACCGCAAACGCGATTGCATTTTATCCAGATTTCTCGAGGGATATTGGAGTAAATCAAGTTCAGGTGCAGGACATATTGAAGGTTCTAAAGGATTCATACGCCTCAAAGGGTTCTTGATACTGACGGCATTCCTCCACTATTTATGAAGAATCTAGCAATGGAGCTCACTTCTTCATTATGTTGGCTCTTCAATATGTCATCAGAATTTGCCAACTTCCCAATAATATGGGAAAGCTCAGTTTTAGTGCCAATCTTTGAATCTGACCGAAAATCTGACGTACGTAACTATCATAAAATAGCATTCCGAAACTTTTTGAAGCAATTGCCAACAAAAATTAAATTCCTGCAAATAAAATGCAAAAAAATAAAATTACCGGCTGGCTGGCATGCTCCACGACTGCTTTAAGGGTGGTTCAACTGTAACAAATTTGCTTAAATGTATAGACTATTCATTGAATGCATTCGATGATGGCTACCATGTAGAAGCTCATAACAAGGACTTTAACAAGGTCGTATTGACATTCCAAAGCTACTTTTCAAATTACAAAACAATACAAATTGAGCCATGACTTTTGAGGCGGCTTCAATCATATTTAACAAACCTACAAAAAATACTTATTAGGTGCACAACGAACACCAACCCAAAAAGGAAAAAAAAACCGAATGGAAGAAGAAAATTACAAATTATATATGATAAATGACGATTTTTTTTTCTTCATTTATTTTCCGTCGGCTTATTTACTCACAACGTAATGCCAACCATCGACGCCAGGAAGACGACTCTACCACCTGGACCCTACATATCGCACTCATCAACACATGAGCCGGGACCAACGGCTTCAATTCCCTTCCGAAGGAAGTCGTGACAAGATTTTTTCGCCTCAGAAAAAAAACAAGTGAACAAATGACGATTGTTTGGCACAAAATCAGACATTTTCACACAACCAGAAGTATATAATATAAAATCAAAATCACTGAAGTGTCAAAGCGGTTTGTTCACCATATGTATAACCTCGGTTCCTGACGTTTCGATGTGTTAAAATCGACCAGCTCTTACTGCTAGAGCCTTCTACTGACAAACAGCGAGAACTTAGTTGCGCACCTAATAAATTGAATGGAAACAAATCAAATCCAATTCAAGTCAGCTCAGTGTATCTCATGGCTCTCATTTGGGACCCTTCTCTTCATTCTGTACGTAAATGTCATTTTCTTCTTTCTTATAAAAAAAAATAAAAATTCTAATCTACGCCGAAGACATGAAGCTATTTTTGGAAATATGAAATAAAGAAGACATCAACATATCCCAGAATGAAGTACACTTATTTTACCCATGGTGTTAAAAGTCTATTATAACTGAATGCTAAAAAAAAATGCAATTCAATATCATTCAGCAGAAAAAGAACAACTTCAAACATCACCATTGTAGTAAGAAATCTAAATGTAGAAAAAATGGAAAGAGTTAGGGACTTATTTAAGACTGCGAACCGAGGGGGCTGCAACTCCCACGATGAGCGTTAGATAAAGGCTCCCTGGCATGACAATTTCCACGATGATGACGATTTTATTTCTGCTGAAAGCATTTTATGCGATTAGCATGATCAATCGCGATGAGAGCGCGATGACGATGCGATCAGAATAAAAATTATCGCTGACAGAATGGAACTGCTCGAAAAATTTGACAACCAGAACTGCCAGAAATAAAATGACATTTCTCGCTTCAAATATTAAATCAGTAATATTTTCTCCTGACATCGTAAGAAAATCGCAGTTTTCACTATCCATTCTTCGATTTTTTGTGTGCCTTTTCTGCGTTAGGCCGCTAGGCGAGTCAACGTCAGTTCCGTGTCCGTGTTGAAGAAAGTTGACCGTTTTCTCAAGAGCACCATACCAACCCTCCTTGAAAACATGGTCGAGAGAACAGGCTCCATAAACCAGCCCCTGGAAGACCTCGCCGAAGAGCAAATCAGTAGAATGGAGGCTGGTATATGTAGATTTCCAGAGCTCGTGAACCTCCCTGCAGGAAACCTAGTATTACGGAAGTATATAGAAACCAGAAGATTTTAATTTAATGAGTGGAGAGAGAGAGCCTTGCTGATGAAAATGGCTGGGGCAGTGAAAGCAAAAGGCTGGTCTTTCTTTGCTAGAAATAGATCCCACGAATAGGAAATGCAACGGACAAACTTGTCCTAATAACTAGGATCAGTGACGACTTAGACTAAACAGAAATCAGAATACCCATCATGCTTTATTTAATACGAGACCATTATCAGAGTGATAACAACCTTTCAGACTTTAATACATGAGACAGAAATCATAAAGAAGCATAGACATAAAACAACATCCATGTAAAAGCAGTTGATACTAGTGCAATTCATTCGTAGGCACTCTTTAGGGATGCAACCAGCAGAACAATCCTGTGGCTAAAACAGAATGTTTTTGGATTCGGAACTCTTTCTTTATTACGCATTTATAATTCGTATTTTTGTCACATAAATTGCTACAGAAACAATGGTACTGAATAATACAACAATCTACGACAACAGTTACACGAGATATGCAGATTCAAACTTGACAAACTAAACTCATTCGATAGTCAAACGAAGATAGTAATGGTTTTTTTTAGCACCGAAACAAACGTAAACAAAACTACTGATTTTGTTACGGGAAACTTGCTTGCTTGGATTCACTTGCTCGAAATAATCAAAACAATTTTCGACACTGTTGCCAGAAAAGAAAAGGGTAGCTCGAATATGAATGTCATAGCTGCCAGACATCCATAACTCTGCTCGCGATTCGAGTAAGAATCGGTGACGATGAGACGCGACTACGCGATTAATTTCGCGATTCATAATACTGTTGCGATTAATGGCGATAGTGGAAGCGATGGTTTTTTTGTGTGAATTTGATAGGGATTTGCAGCGATCCAATGTGAAATCGCAAAGTGGCGTACCCCTCGAAAAAAAAAGACAAAAAATAGACAAGACCCCCAAAAAAGAAAAACAAAAAAAACTATAAAAACCCCACCCAACAAAAAAACAAAACTATTCAATGGTTTTAATTCTAACCGCATCGCTCCGCAGCGTATTGATTCAGCACCACTGTTACCAAATATATTTCCCACATTTCCCATAAACCCTCATCCCACAAATTATCCAAAAATTTGGCCCCAAAAAATCACCCGCTCCCCTCTAAAAACAAATCCGCAAAAAAAAATACAACATTGAATTAATTTTTAATAACGAAAAATAACATTGCTGAATCCCAATTTACTTTTTCAAACTATTCGTTTTATTTTTAAATCCATATTTTATTCTTTTCTTCTCAATGAAATATTTTTTCAATTTTAGAAAAAAAAAACTCTAACTGAACATGTACTAGTTTACATCGGTTGCTCAAATAGAGAACAAGTATTTTTATTTTTTTTGCCATCATTAGGACCTTTTCGACTTTTCCTTGCAGCTTTGCTCCATCGTACAAATTTTTGTAGGACAGTAATTTTTCGTATTTTTGAGCAAACTTTCTTATGATTCGGGATAAAAATTGTTCTACAAAATCCGGTCTTGTGAAACCTTTTTTTTTTAAATAAATGTTAATTGAGGTTTTTCCGAAAAACTGGTAACCCAATTTAATTTTTTAGATTTTCGATCATATATTACATAAGATCTATGCGTGGACAAAATTTCATAAATATCTGACGCGATTCGGCCCAAACCTGTTCGATATTTAAAAAAAAATCCCCTTGCGACGAGGTTAAACATAGTCTTATTTGGAATTATCTTAAATCGAGGATATCTTATATCGAGGTAAGAACGGTTAGTTAATAATAAAATGTTAATTCAGAGAACTAAAGCCTCCAAATTACACTCAATGATAGAGACAATTGTATAACAATAATTACGAAGACCTTCACAGAAATTTTCACTGATAGCCAGAAAAGAATTTATTTTTAGTGATTTCTTTTCAAATGGTTTCGTTTTGAGCAGTGGGGGTAAATGTAAATTTTTCGCAAAACAAACGCCTACTGCGAAATGTTGCGCATCACTAACAGTTTATATGTACACTACCGTGAAACGCATATCAGTCCCATCTTTGCTTGATTTCCTATTCATATGGGACTGATATGCGTTTCACGGCAGTACAGTTCAAGCAAATGCAGAGGATAGAAAAAAGAAAGAGAAATAATCGCACTATTTTTGCTGAGAGTATCAAAATGTTCAGAAATTGTGTGACTGTATTTGTTACTTTGAATGAAAATATACTTTTCTTTAATGTATATAAAATGAAAACTTGGCTTTGCAAAGTTGATTCGATTGAGCCTGAACAAATAATTAAACTTGTTTAAAAAAATTAAAAAATAATTTTTAATTATGAGTTGCTAGTATCAATTATTATAATTTGCATCCATACCATAAACATCATAGGTAAGCAATAATAAGCCAACAATCATCGAGATTCTGAATGACATAAATCTATGTCTAAACTTTTTGAAACCCATCGGCTGTTGGTAAAATAAATGTTTCAAGGCCTGAGAAAAAAGTACAAGAATGTCATGACATTTTTTACCATGAAAGTTTACTTTTGCGTGTGTTCAATTTGGCCGTGATGAAAAATGTTAAAAGGTATGGACATAATTTTAAAATACAGTACATTTACAACCACTGGTTTTGAGTGTTGAAAGACATCTACTTAAAATAAGTTATTTACCTAACAAAGTTATTTCTCGCCTCTAGATAAGGCGCTATAAACTTGGCAAATTATTGCCAGACTTTTGGTTCAAATGCCAAAAGACCACTCAAAGGCAAAAGAGCATTTCCAGCCAGATACCCTAAAAATATATTGATTTTGTCTCGACAGTTTACGGTTTTAATGAAATTTTGTCCATGTGTAAGTTCATACCCAAGATAACATTTTTCATAAAAAATCCTAAAATTTCTTGGACAAATTTCCTATTAGGGTTTATGTAAAATATGAATTTTATTTGTTTTCAAAATCATAACATGTTAACGATAACTCTGATCAAAATGTCGTTTGAAAAGAAATTTTTGGTCATTGAGTATTCCTCAAGAAAAAAAAATGAAACTAAAAGAAATTAAATTCATGCTACGCAACATAAAACATTGATTTTTTCGGACCCCCCCTCGGTCACTTCTTTAATTTTTTAAATTTTTGTTTTCAAATTTTTATGGATTTGTTTTAATTTTGTGAAATCGCGTATTTTATAATATAATTTTACCAAAAATAGACTCTACGTATTCAGTTTTAATGAAAAAGCAAAAAAAAACTATTTTCGTAAACCGAGCCGTTCTGAAGTTATTGCGAATTTAATTAAAAGGAAATTTGGTTGTAACAATATTTTCATCCATTTTCAAATGTTAGTCGCGATGTCCACTAAAAAAATGTATGTTACATGATAGTATATTGAATAAGAACCAAATCTTTCTCAGACATGGAGACTGTCAGCCGCAAACTGATGCTATCTGAAGTAAATGATTAAGTTCAAAAGTTCTTTTATTTTTACAGTTAATACGGTTTGTTAATACCTATATTGGGTTAATACCTATGTTGGGATTTTTTAAGCCTCTCGTTAAAAAGACAGCAGTCAGGTAAATTTTTATTTACACCCGTGTCTGGAACAAATTTCTTATAGGTACATTTCAATACAATGGAGTCTGCCATATATTTGAAATGAAGATAGGTACAAAGTCAACAATGTGCTATAAATTGGGAATTTCTTCACCTCATCAATTCATTGCTTTTCAAGTTAAACAAGCAAATTTATTTTCAAACATGGATAATACTTTCAAGTGTTGTAAACCTCTACCCAAATCGAAGAAGTGTGGTTTATAGACTACAAACTTGACAGATGGTGTTATTGGAAAATTAAGATCTTTAGGTTGTAAGATACCATTGGATAATTCCTTCCCTTGATTCGAAGCATTAGAGCGATTTCAGACACTCTTTCTGGAATCGTTCTATTTCTTTGAGCTCTCTCTGCGGCACATGCTACGCAGTTGGCCTGGCCGGAGATAAGAAAAATGATGCATTCAAGAAGTTGTCATTTTCCAGGATGCTTTCAAGAATTGGCTGTGTTAGTGTGAGATTAGATTAGATTAGATTAGACTAAGTTATTTCTCGCCTGTGCTCAGAATATGTCTACAGTCAAATGAAATGGTAAGATATGAAATAACTCATAACTCACTAACTCATAACTCATAACAATAACTCATCAACGTTCAATAAGGATGCAGTATTAATAACACCATCTGGACGACATTAGCGAATGAAACTCCATCAAAAATTCTACCAGGTCTACCAGGTTGAGATATGAGATTAGGTTATATTTTGGTCGTTCCATTGCGACATTCGTCAGGAAGAATTCATCGTTATCACTTTTCGAGGGTTTAAGATCAATCAATTTGACTTTTCATAAATTAAATTTCGTTCCATGCAAACCAAATTTGTAGCTACAATGAAGTCAATAAATGCATAAATTCCAAATTATCATAATCTCAAAGCTGCCAGCAAGCAACAATCGTATTCTCTGTCAAAAAATCAAACTTCACCCAATCTTGGAGCCCCAACGCAGTGGCACATCCTCTTGTTACAGCGTTTGCATTACAACTGTCGGAACTGTGTGCAATGGCCGATGCGATGCGCTACTGCAATTCCCGAAGTCAGTCAGTGCTTCTGCTGTTCTGATGGCAGAAAACAGGGGAAAAACTAAAGCTCTTTTTCGTCCCCCCAAACCGAATTCGAGCAAGCCAGAGAACCGTCGTCGTCGGAGTCGACCGTAGTAATCGTGGCGCTGGTGCTCGTTGGTAGCTAGCAACTAACAGCAAGGACGACGAAGGCAGCGACGCCGCCAACGGGACGATAAGGACGATGATGACGTCGTCTCTTCCGTCGCCGTCGTCGTCACTTTGCTCTTCCTTTACGAGGGATTTTTTTCCCCATGTTACATCCATGGGGCATGATTCTTCACTGACTTCGTCCTGACTGTTGAGGTTTTTTCGCTTCTCAATGATTGTGTCATTGCAAACGTTTCCCCCCAAATGGAGGATCCTCAGTGTGGGTATATTTACAAGTTGAATTCAGATAGCGGTTTGGCGGGGAAAGGAAATTACTTTTTCCCTTGTGGAGCGAGGACGACGTTGATGCAGTTGCAACGCGGTGCATTGCATTCAAGGCACACAGTAACTTTATGAATAGGACCTGGTGGTCGTATAACTATTTTGCACGTTGTCTCGATTGTGGAGGGATGAAATTTCGATTTTCATTTTCAAGAGAGCTCCTTCTCGGGCTCTAGTGAATTTTGTTCGTCAAATCGTTAGGCTTACCTTGTCCTCGACGGTGGTGGCGGCGAACGACTTCAGCGATGATGAGTTGAGGTTGAGGGCTTTTGGAGTCCCGTTTTTCAATGGGATGCCCTTGCGGCGGCTCTTTCGGGAATTTATTTTTGTTTCAATTTTAACTTACTATCACACTATCACTTGACGGAGCTAGAGGGTGCTTTCAATTGATGTTCATCAACGCTTCGTTACTAAATTTTCAGTTGGGGTTCTGCACTACCGTAGCACTTGTTCACAGCTAAATTCTTGTTTTACTTTCACTCAACCGACACAACTTGACACAAATTTTCTTTCCACAAACGCTTGTCACTGTTTTTCACTAAAAGCAAATGTACGATTTGCAAAGGTATACAATTTTTTATACAACGACGACAATGACACCAGCTATGTAACACGCATAGACGACACACATGGAAAAGGACGAGGACGACAACGACGATAACAGGAAGCGAATCAACACCGACCGACCGGCACTAACTGCTAAAGCAGGCAAGTGCTTCTAAATCCGAGCCAACCTATTTATTCTAAACACTTTCTTCTAGCTGTAACTAGTTACAATCACTATCACCAATAATCACTTAATCACCGTTCAACCTCGACACGACAATTGTCTACGGCAGGGAAATAACTTTAACTTCAGCCTAAATTCACACCACGGAGAGCGTCAAACAATTGCCTTCTGCACCGGTTGGCGTCCAAACAGGAAATGCATCTACGAGGATGCTATCTGGCTGCACCGAGCTGCTACTGCTGCACTGTTGTGTAACCCGATGGAAAACAATCTCCAACCAATGGTCTGATCTATCTGAACGGACAGTTTAGGACCCCGCACTATCAATAAAAACCAGGAACCAGGAAAAGGACTCGACCTTACGGCTTGGAATCTCGCGATGCACTAAATAATGACTTGAACACAACATTACTTTAAATGTACTGTGAATTCTCCCATTTTACTAACGACACACTCCGGGACTTGGCGCGATTGCATACAGTGCGGCGCTCTGCCGATACGACCGACGACGCCTGGATGTATGTAAAAACACTGTAGTCGGTGCTGGTTGCCAACTACTTCCTCGTTTCGTCATCGGAGCGCACTCAACTTGGAAAATGATGATTGGGCGCTCTCACTCACTCGTGTGCACTACCCCTAGCACAGAGCAACAACAACAACAAAAAAGCCAGGACTGCACATAAACATCGGCAATCCCACACGGAAGCGATCGGGAAAAGCGCACACAACAATTACAAAAGTTACCGGGACCGGGCCAGGTGGAGCGGCTTCCACCGTTTCTGCATCTCTATTTACTCACCAATACATCCAACCCGAGTCAGCTACTGTGAGTTGGTCGTGTTCCAATGCACATGGTTGGTAAGCTTCTCATACCCTCGCGCCCTCTTGTAGTCAGTCGATCTACTGCCGGTCTGCCACCATCAGGCGCTAAAGGAAAAAACAAACTTTACACAACACCGCACTCGGGGAGTACCGACGGCGAAAACGACTTCGACGAGAACCAGGAAGCGATGCGCCCATGTTGCATACCATGCACAAGTGCGGCCCCTCCGTTTGCCGATTACAGCCGAACCGATTGCATCAACTACGACGACGGCGACGAATGCATCCGAGCGGCTTACGAAGCTGCACTCCCATGCAACCTCGGTCGAAGCTCGTTAAAATTATCGTCCTCCATAACATCCACCATCTCCACTCCGGGCCCCTCCCGGAACTCAACGCAAACAATATGCGCTGTCTATTAAAAGTACATATATTTTACTCCGAGCGAGTAAGGACCAACAGCCCACTACTGATGCAGTACCAACCCGGCTGGTTTGGGGGAGGGAGATCCTGTGTTTACATGCGCACCAAGACCCACTCACCCATCAGCACCAACCGGAACTCAAATCGTCTGCTAATGCCGTCGCCGCACCAGACCTACCTCAACACTCAAACTGTAACCACACTCACCACTCAACCACCCACTCTCTCTTTTCCATCCTCTCTTGCATCAGCAACTCACTTGCACTCCTCAAAAAAAACACTGAGTTCCCTCAGTATCTCTCTTTCTCTTTCCTAGTGGGAGTCGACTACGGAAGTGAATCTTCCTGCTTCCAGCTTTTCGCCTCCAGAATCCAAAACGCACAAGTTTCACCAACTGCACCTAGTCCACCGACGGTAAACCACTGCAACCAACCCAACAAATCCAGCCGATAATCGCACCTTTTCACACCGAATAACCACCTACCGTCGGACGATAAACGTCAAACTGACTGACCCTGAAAAGGGACTTCACCATCCGATGCACACTTTCGTAATAACTTCTCGAGGGTGTTATCAGTAAATGTATGCATCACACGCGTGCCTGCATCGTCCGAGGCGAAGAGAGAGAATCCTTTCGGGAAAATGCAACTTACACTAATACCACAGCAGCTGTTTTCCACCAACAACGTGCAGATGGAGTGGGTTACATTTCCCGACGCCGATGATGGTCATCGATGACGATGATTGCAACGCTTTTTACATGCAAACACACGACAGGCGACGTTCAAATGGGAGGACTGCGGGGATTTCCCTGTCTGCCTTTTGCTAACTTCGAATCGCAGCATGGGTAGAATGAGGTTCCGACTCGGTGGGAACATCCAGTGCAAAATAGTGTGGAACTCGGTAGGCTTGTAACGACGTTCGCTTGTTTGTGGCAGATCCAGCAATGGGGTGCGATATGCCGGAAAAGGCTTTGATTCGAATGGGAAAATAATTTTAGATACAGATTGAAAATCTAGAGGAGAAAATAGCCCGGTGTTGTCATGGTTCATATTAGTGCGGTACTTGATTGAATATGCATTTGTAGTATGAACGATTAACATTTTTCGGAAGGACATTGATTAAAACAGAAATGTATCTAACAGGCAAACTCAATTCCAGGCATATTATGAAATTTTATAGATAACACAGCAAGCACATTACTAAAGAGCAGCACATTTTGGTTGATTTTCTAACTGCTCAATCAGTCTGCGAATGTGACATAGTATTAATATGTTCATCATAGCACGCTGTGCGTTTGACTGACATCTTTCGTTTGTTTACTTGTTTGCACGGTTTAATTTCTTCGCTTTCAGAATGTCACGCAATGAAAAAGACGTAAAAATTAAGGTTTTGGACACATGGCTTCGTGAAATCGGTGTAACTATGCGACAATTGACAAAGCGCTTTGAGATTCATCACGCGAGTGTAAAATCCATCATAACCAATGCTGGGGAACACTGTTCTTTGGATGAACTGGCAGGAACAGGCAGACAACCCGGATCTTCCAACCCTAAACTGGATCAGAAAGTGGTAGCTCTAATTCAGAAGAACAAAACAATGTCCGATACGTGATTTGGCCAGCTTCGGAATGATTCAACGTATAAAGAAACGGAACAACCTGAAGACCTACAAGAAGCAGAAAATTGTCAAACAAAGTGCAGAACAGAAGCAACGCGCAGCAGCGAGTGCCCGGAAATTGTATTCGCGAGTTTTGCAGCGACTGGATGCATGTATTTTGATGGACGAGACATATGTCAAAGAGAACTCAAACACCCTTCAAGGTCCACAATATGTGATGAAACACTTGTCCGGAACTTGATGAAAAGTGTTCGATCATAAATTTCATATTATTCTTGAAAGAATAATATTAATTTCATCCGGTCTTCACAATCTTCAAGCTCAATCTCGTACAATTGAGAATCATCCATTTGTTATTTTTGATAGAGTTCTTAATAGGCTCAAAACAATGGCACATTGCCTCTTATTCCGGTATGTTCTAATCTTAGAAAAAAAAACACTTGTTTTACTTGTTAGAAATTGTGGATTATTCTATTATTTTTCAAAATTATTGGCTTTCGTCTCAACAATACGGGTGATTGAACTGGTCCAAATGACGGTGCCGTATCTGACTTTTTCAAGAGAGATATGTTTCTTTCATTTCTTTTGAATCTTTTTATTTCCCCTGGCATCCAAATTGCATTGATGCAAATAGGAACATACTGTCGCAATATTAGAACAGAATATCACTAGAATAGGTCTGTAATATGACACGGCTAATCAATGTTAATCATTTATGTAAATGTGGGTGTGGGTGTGTGGGTGTTTTTTTACAAGTTTGATGGAAATCCTTATAGGGCTGCAAAATGGTGAGTCGACAACTGGTTAGTAGCGTGCGTCCCCGCAACATAGCTCTGGTCTTCACAAGTTCCTACCTCATGGTTCCATGGGTCAAGAGATGACAAAGACTGCCAGCTAAGGGTTGCGTACTTAGCTGGTAGTGCAGCCTGGGCACTGTTGTCCTTCTGACTTCAGCTAGATTGAGGAGGAGCGTGCCGAGCGTCTGTCTACCAAGGAGGTGCGGCTCAAACAGCGTCTGTGCTGGCATCCAGCGGCTGAGTAAGAAACGCTGAATCACGCCAACTATACCTTAGGTGGCAGCCCCACCAACGCGATGTAGGCAGCGCGACCCCGGTAAGGTAGTATGCTGAAATCTTACCCTACCACGAAAAATGGAAGTATTCTTTATACGGTCCTACGGTCCTAATTTCAGATCATCCATGGAATTCCCAAGTGTTATGATCCTACATTTTCTATTTGACAGGCATAGAGAATCATTTATGAGCCCAGTAGGAAACATAAGTTAGCGTAGAATTCAAATTTCCTTTTGTTTATTATTTTTTAAATATTTTTCTAGTTATGATTTATTAAGTTTCCATTTTAAAGCAATAATTATACTAATAGGAAATTTATTTCGCCTTATCGGTTGCTTAAATCTTCTTTGCTTTTTTGCTACGCTGCCAGGTGATCAACTTTCTTTCATTATATCACGCTGAAAATTTTCCTTATTTCAGAGTTTCAATCAACTAACACCGCTGCGGAAGAGACAAATAGCTGCATCTTATTATTATAGTACATTATTTAGTATTTCAATACAACATCGTATTATTTTCATCATATCATCCTTGTTTATTATTATAATCACATTAAAATTATTATTAAAATAAATAAGAAATAATAATTAACTTTTATCTGCTTCAAGGTTACAAGGAAGTTTATTCCAGATAGTATAGCAATTGTTGCACTGTAGCTAAAAGTTCTTTTCTATTAATTCAGATCATTGGATATTATTATAATTAATAAATGCTTTTCAATTCTGCTGATTATGTTTATCCATATGTCATGAATGCATACATATTTTTTATTGTTTAGTGTATAATAAAAAGTTTTATGGATATTTATACTTCATATTATTGCGAAATAACCTTAATATTCCTAAGCTACATTCGGAACCAAAGAGGCACCAAGCAGCATATTATTATCATATGCCAATTAATATTTTAATTTTTGCATCATATTATTTTATTTATAACCATATTGAAATTACAGGATGACGAATTTCAACTATGACATATTTTTATGAATATTCTTGTATATTTCGTTGCTGTAATACATACTACATTTATTGCATATTTTGACATATTATTTACATTATATATAATAAATACTGGGTTGGTAGGGAGCATTAGAGTATCATTCAAACTGAAACTGGACGGTGGTTTGATTGACTGCCTGAGTCTAGGAGGGAATAAACAGTATCATTTTCTTTATCCTACCGATTCGATTGTGATGCTGTGAATTCTACTCCAACAGTTTCAGTGAGGGTGACGCGCCTTTCCAAACAAGCCATCCTGTAGAAAGCTTAATAAGTATTGCGAATTGGGTTATTCGAATTTGGGATCGTATCGTTGGCAGGAGATTCTTAATTTCCCGTGGATTTCGCGTGAGTGTCTCTGCTTACGGGTCCACTCCTCCGTTTTTGGCCCTTCATACAGCGATATTGTGAATTCAGATCGGTGGCTCAATTTGATCTTGCTATTAAGTGGAGCTGCATCCAAGCAATGCGCTAGAAGGAATGGTAGCTACCGTACATACATACATACATACATACATACATACATACATACATACATACATACAGTTTGATGGGAATCCTTACACCCAACACAGAGGCCTGTACTTGGTCATCGTGCACTGTCTCAAAGTGTAGTCGACTTCTGATCCCACTAAAACTCGTGTCCTTGTTGCACCATCAGAACCCGTTTTTTGGGTTTTTGCGCTTTGTCGCGAGTGAATCGATGATTATTAGCAGTTTTGAAGCTCGATATAAAGTCGCCACATAACGGGGATTTGCATTATTGGCAGAGTGTAGAGTGAAAAAAAAGAAGACTAGTGCTATGTAGAGAACGGCCATTTGCAGGTCGGAAGCAGCAAACGAAAACAACGCGCATGGGCGGGTGAAAAGCTTGCACATAATTTTAGGTGCATTCACCTCGGGGTGTACAGAGTTTTGTTATGCAGGTTGCATATCTAGAGGGCGGTTTAGTACGTTAATTTTTGCGCATATTTCATCGCGAGTGTATGAAATTAATCACAAATCAACGTCGAAGATTTTTATTTTAACGAATGAACAAGATAGTGTGAATGAGGAGGCGGACATGGGTGAGATGTATCTAACTATATAACAAAAATGTTATTTTCAAAAAATACTAAATACGTGCCTGGTTTGGAAATTTTAAATCTCCAAATCTGGAAGTGTGTTGCAGTGCCCTTATCCAAATGATATCGGTAATGTTAACATGCGGGGCTTATTCTATGTGAAAGTAACCTCGGAATGGGCGTGACTCTCCAGACATTCTGAAATGGGTTGCTGGATCTGCAGTAGAGCTATCACTTTCTAGCTCCCGGATTAAAGCTGCTTCCAATGGTCACTTGAATGATTGTTGTAAACAGATTTCTTCCATAATATCATTGCCGGCCGATGGGTGTTAGATTGGACACACACACACACACACACACACACACACACACACACACACACACACACACACACACACACACACACACACACACACACACACACACACACACACACACACACACACACACACACACACACACACATGGGAGCTCCCACCCTCTATGCAATTGACTCGAGTAGTCCATAACGCTGGAACATCCCCCAAGACCGGCAACCCGCTACTCCGCTCAACCACTTGTTTCTTGATTCTCCAGCCATATTCGCTTAAGAGCCGACATGATTTGCGCAATGGCTCCGTTAATCGCATTCCACGCACTTTCGTCACGACACATTCTATAGACAGGATTAACTGGGCCAGTATCTGCCCCACTGATAGCAAGCTTCTCGATTCGCTATGATCGTGGGCAGTCAAAGACCACGTGCTCTGGTGTCCCTTGGACGACTTCGCACTCCGGACAGAAGAATGACGCTGCATATCCGAATCGATGCAAGTATTTCCTGAAGCAGCCACGGCTAGACAGAAACTGCATAAGGTAGAAGTTTACCTCTCCATGCTTCCATTTTAACCAGATCGGTTGATCCGGTATGATCTACACACACCGTCCATCGACCGCCCTCCCTAGTGTCCCATTCTCACTGCCATTCGTCCATCGACTTCGCTCTCCCCAGCTTCCAAACTCCTCTGATATAGGGTGTCCCAGAAAGGCTAAGCACGATTAGCATTTGATGCGCCATTGTTGCTTCCAGACTACGTTTAAACAGCTGATCATTACTGTGTATCATTGTTTACATTTCAATCTATAACGCTGTGAATCTCAAGTGCCGGTGCAGTTACTTTTCATAAAAAGCACTTCCCCCAAAAAGCACAAACAGATCGTGCACAAATGCTGAACTTTTCCCAACTTTCAATGAGTCAGTTGACGAAAATTAAAGGTGTGAGCATCGGTGCAGTTCGTAACGCGATTCGGATGGTGAGGAGTGTTCCTTTCAGGACAACAACAAATCTGGACGCAAACCAATCCCTGTGCACCAAAACCTGGACCGGAAATTAAGCAAGCGTTCACCCGTAAAAGGGCTCCGTTCGAGATGTGGCCCTAAAAGCTGGGAAGAGTTACGGTCGGTAATGGTCAAACTATTGACGATGCCGATAGGTCAATTTTTACCGAAAAATTCGGTAAAAACGCCATGGTTTGGCATGCAATTTGTGAGTGTGGAATGCATTTGTAACAACCGATACGGTGACTGCTGATGTTGACGTTCAGGAATGCTTAGAACGGCGCCTGTTCCCCTTGATCCGCAAACATAATAATCCAGTACTGTTTTGGCCGGATTTGGCATCAGTGCATTTCGCGAAGGACACGATAGCCTGGTACAAAGCCAACGGAGTTAAATTCGTACCCAAAAAGATCAATTTTTCAAACCGTTGATAGGCAAGACCAGCTCAAACTTTGTGGGCTTTGATAAAGGCATATTTGCGCAAAAATGTTGAGACAGCGGATTTCATCAAAATTTTTGTACTGAGACTGGAAAAAGTTTCAAGAATCATTGGACCACAGTCCACTCTTTGGAAATGTCACGTTGAACTGTAGAAGAATATTGTATAGAACATCTCAAAATATAATAGCCAAAGCTATCGAATTCGATTGCGTCGTAAGGGACGATGAAACATACATCTGATCATACGTCATACGGTTGACATTCGTCAAGGCTGATTTCAAGCAGCTCCCAGGTCAACAGTTTTATCCGGCAACCGGAAAAGAAAAGGTTCAAGATAAGTTTAAGCAGAAAAAATTGTCAAAGTCAAAATACTTGTTTTGACAGGCGACTTGCACCTGTGGTCTAAAAAGCGAAAGTTTCGCGGCAGCAGGCACTATCAACCAAGATATTTATGTAAAGGAATGCTTGCAAAATGCCTCTTTGCCATTCTTGAAGAAACACAGTTCCGTGCAGTCTTGGCCAGGCCTCGCTTTTTCCCACTACGGAAAAAATAGTATGCAAATCGTACCATAGAGAAAAAAAACCCTCCAAACTCGCCGGAACTGTGCCCAATTGAAAAATATTGGGCAATCGTAAAGAGAAACCTCATGAGAACTCAAAAAACAGTTGGAAGTGAAAAACAGTTCAAGGCAAATTGGCGTCCAGCATCAAATAACAGCGGTACAACACTTGATGGAAGGTGTTAAGCGTAAAATTTAACAGTTCATAGTTGGAAAATCGGAAGCCTAATAAAATAATTTTGCTGTGTTTTGTGGACGATGAACATCAAAAAGAAATAAAGATTAATCATTTATATAAAAAACTAATCAGTGTGCACTTAATCATGTTTGACCAAGTTTTGACCGCTCCACCCTTTATCCGGGTTGGCCTCTACAGCTTTTTTCGACGCTGCGTTTGGGACACCATTTACCACTTTTTTCACTTTCATGTCCTTCACTCTTCATGTTTACTTTCTCTCCGCCTTACTGGCCGTACGGTGTCGGTGGTCAGACAATCCGTCAACGATAATCTTCAACTTTTCTGGGCACGTTTCGGTGGGTACTACTGAGCCTCTGATTTTGGCCATCGCAACCCTGTATGCTTCTCCTCATGCATTTTCATCAGCATCGTGGCACAGCTCTTTGAAGCACACCTCAAGATTGGTAGAACTGGCCAAATGGTGATGAAGAACCCGGGCATGATGAACTTTGTTATTTGGAATTTATTGAATTACAACGATCTTTCTATATAGTTAGCCACTTTAATAATGAAAACTGCATTTATAGGTTTTCTACTGATCACTTTATTGAAATTAATCGTCCAAGGTGATTTCAAGACTACACTTTGATGTAGCAATAATATGATTTAACTAATGTACTAACTATCAAATCTGGTTGCACTGGCCATGCTCCATGGTTGTATAGGTAGACGCTATACAGTTGTTTTCTCACAAGCTTTTCAACTAGCTTTGTGCTATAAAAGCTTCTGTACTTGTATCATAACATTGTATACAAGATTCCGTAGAACAGTTTTTTATTTCTTTATTAATTCCAAATTTTACATTATTTTACATTCATACATTAAATAACCTTGGTGATCCTGCTAAGTAATTAACATTTCAACCTTAAATGCCATCATTTATATCTAATTGTGTTAATATTATTTTTACCTTGTCTATTCAGTATTTTTAACAGGGTTCCCCTTGCCTGCGTGTAAGAATAATTATTGATTTCTTAAAACTAGTTCTTATCTATAGAGATAATTGATCATTGCAATTGAAGACTGCAATGATTTCGGTCTAAAATTATGAATTATTTTGTTGGACATTTCTTCTAGAGTCTCAACGTTTGAAATTCTATTAAATTCAATAGTACTGAACCAGGGTGGCAGCTTCAAAATTATTTTCAGAACTTTGTTCTGAATCCTTTGAAGTGCTTTTTTCCTAGTAACACAACAACTAGACCATATTGGCACAGCATAAAGCATGGCCGGTCTAAAGATTTGTTTGAATATTAGAAGTTTGTTCTTCAAACAAAGTTTGGATTTTCTGTTTATAAGAGGATATAAACATTTTATATATTTATTACATTTGGCTTGAATGCCCTCAATGTGATCTTTAAAAGTTAATTTTTGATCAAGTATCAGTCCAAGATATTTTACTTGATTTGACCAAGAAATTGGAACTCCGTTCATAGTGACCATATGACTATTACTTGGTTTCAAAAATGCAGCTCTAGGCTTGTGTGGGAATATTATAAGTTGAGTTTTGGAAGCATTAGGAGAAATCTTCCATTTTTGAAAATAATCTGTAAAAATGTCCAAACTTTTTTGTAGCCTCCTGGATATAACACGAAGACTTTTTCCTTTAGCGGAAATGCCTGTGTCATCAGCAAAGCAAGATTTTTGACAGCCCTGAGGTAAATCAGGGAGATCTGAAGTGAAAATGTTATAAAGTATTGTCCCAAGAATGCTTCCTTGAGGAACACCAGCTCTGACAGGCAATTGATCAGATTTAGAATTCTGATAATTTACTTGCAAAGTTCTATCAGTTAAGTAGTTTTGAACTAATTTCATGATATAAAGCGGAAAATTGAACTTTTTCAGTTTCGCAATCAAATCTTCATGCCAAACACTGTCGAATGCTTTTTCTATGTCTAGAAGAGCAACTCCAGTTGAGCAGCCTTCAGATTTGTTTGAACGAATTAAATTAGTAACTCTCAAAAGTTGATGCGTAGTTGAATGCCCATGGCGAAATCCCAACTGTTCATCAGCAAAAATTGAGTTTTTATTGATGTGAAGCATCATTCTATTCAAAATTATTTTTTCAAAAAGCTTACTTATTGAAGAAAGCAAACTGATTGGTCGCTAGCTAGAAGCTTCAGCCGGATTTTTGTCTGGCTTCAAGATAGGTACGACATTTATCTGAAAAGTATGCCAGATGAAAACATCTGTTAAATAATTTTACCAAGAAAGACAAAGTACTCTCGGGGAGTTTTTTGATTAGGATATAGAAAATTCCATCATCACCTGGTGCTTTCATATTTTGAAATTTTTTAGTTATAGTTTTTACTTCATCCAAATCAGTTCCCCAAGAATCATCAAAAATATTTTCTTGTGAGAAAATATTCAGATACTCCCTGGAAACTAGATCCTCAATAGGACTTGTAAGACCCAAACTGAAATTATGCGAGCTCTCAAACTGCTTAACAAGTTTTTGAGCTTTTTCCGCATTTGTGAGCAAAATTTTATCACCTTCCTTAAGCGCTGGTATAGGCTTTTGAGGTTTTTTCAATATTTTAGAGAGTTTCCAGAAAGGTTTGGAACTCGGATCTAATTTTGACACATTATTTTCAAATTGTTTGTTCCTCAGGGCAAAGAAGCGTTTTTTAATTTTTTTTTGTAAATCTCGCCATATGAATTTCATAACGGGATCACGTGTTCTTTGATATTGACGCCTACGTACATTTTTCAGACGAATCAAGAGCTGAAGATCGTCATCAATTATAACTGAATCGAATTTAACCTCGCATTTTGGCACTGAAGCAGCTCTTGCTCTATTTATTGAGAAAGCCAGAGATTCAAGAGCATTATTAATTTCATTTTTTGTTTGCAATGGAACATTAGGATCAAAGTTGTATTCCATAAATGTTCGATATTGATCCCAATTAGCTCTATGGTAGTTGAAAGTAGAACTGATGGAATTAGAAATGATTTCATGAGATATTTCAAATGTAACTGGAAGGTGATCAGAACCAAAGTCAGCATGGGTAATCAATTGACTACAAAGTTGACATGAATCAGTTAGGACCAAATCAATAGTTGAGGGATTTCTGGCTGAAGAAAAGCAAGTTGGGCTGTTTGGGTATTGAACAGTGTAGTAGCCTGCGGAACAATGATCAAAAAGTATATTACCATTAGCATTGCTATGCGAATTATTCCATGAGCGGTGTTTTGTATTGAAATCACCAATATCGAAGAATTTAGACCTATGACGGATAAGTTTCTGGAGGTCACCCTTGAGCCAGTTGTTTTGCTGACCAGTGCATTGGAAAGGCAAATAGGCAGCTATAAAAGTAAATTGGCCAAATTTTGTTTCAACTGAAACCCCCAAAGTTTCAAAAACTTTGGTTCCAAATGATAACAGTTAATTATTGCGTACGTTCAGTTAGCTCCTGAGCATAGTGTTGACATATTGAATGTCAGATTGATCAATTGTGATACGATTGGTCAATCGTATCAGTGTTTATCAACAGAATTGTCAGTCAAGGCCGACCGTATCTGAGCAGCAGGTTATCAAGCGGAAGGAGTGGCTGAAGGTGCTTTCGCCGTTTCGTGGTCATAATGTATACCGAGACCTACTTGACGATGGACGGTAACTAGGGAAGGGAATGTCTAAGCCGCTGTTTTCTTCGGAGATTGCGGTGAACGAGAAGATATACAGTACAAAGTGTCAAACGGAAAATGCTGCCTGTATCCCCAAATAACATTGCTAAGGCCATCCTGCTTTATTATGTTTTATTAAAGTTGTAAGAAAGCCACTTGAAATAAATTTGGTTTTATTATGGCACCAAGAGGTGCCAATAGGCTCCATATTTTAGTCAAGTTTATGAGAACCTACACAGCTTGTTTACAACAATCTTAAAACCTTGTTTCTCATGTTTCTTTTACTCCTATCATACCATAATAAGACTTTATGAACTCGTAAAATGCTGTTTTGAAATGCCGCTTTAGG
The DNA here is from genome assembly GCA_024533555.2 of Aedes koreicus. Lineage (NCBI taxonomy): Eukaryota > Metazoa > Arthropoda > Insecta > Diptera > Culicidae > Aedes > Aedes koreicus. Next base: position 154,304 of record JAHHFK020001980.1, on the reverse strand, counting down.
ACTCATCGATTTTATCTTATTATGGTAAGTTGAAAAAGCATTATAAAACCACTTTGCCTCCAGTAAGTGCATTAAACGGTAAATTGGCATTGGAGGAAGTCACCATGAGGCCAAATAGTTTTATAATAGTAATTGCGAAGAAAAATTGGTTTTATGGTTTTATGGTTTTATGTTTTTTTTCCAATCGCCATATTGAAATATAAGAAATAATTGAAATGTGGAAAAATAAACGCATCACATTTTCAATGGCATGCAAATAAACTGCAGATCGGAGACCAATTTTGGCATTCTTTTAGATAATCTCACCCAATTCCAAGCACTTTCCAGGAAAATCATGATTAATTTATCGAATATATTTGTTTTAATTTGATTTATGTTGTTGTAAATTCGCATAATTTCCGAGGCGCAATAATTGTCGGCTCTTATCGTGCCAATATTTACCATAAAAATAATTGCGCATGTAATTTGGAGCATAATACGCTGTAGAAAACACAATTTGTTTTGGATTTTGTGCTATCAAACAAAATTTCCCGCAACACAAGACCTTTTTTTTACTGCTAAATGAATCAGAAGAGCAGAGAATCAAACAAAGCAGAACAACAAAAACCAACCTCGATTTCACAGTGAAATTTGACAGCAGTGGCCATCTGGCCACATTCTGGTTTTAATGGCAGCCAATAGGTTTTATGAAGGTTCTCAAGTGGTCATAGCATCTTTCAGCAGAACAATTTCAAAATCTTTATGTTCTCATAAAGGTTTTATTAAATTGTTTTCACAACCGTCTATAGAGTGGTCCATTTTGTATATTTTTTGTATTTCGGCTTTAGAGAAGCATAGAGGAGGTGCTGGTAGACAAAACAGTTTTGAATGTAGTTTTATCAACAAAGCCGGGAGGAGTGCTATACGGCTGAAATAAAGCTAAAATTGTTACTTGGGATCATGTGGTCTTCTGACTGGACAAGTCTCCGACACATTAATAGATCACTGCCCAAGTAACAATTTCAGTTCTATTCCAGCCGTCTAGCACTCCTCCCGGCTTTGTTGATGACACTACATTCAAAACTGTTTTGTCCACCAACACCTCCTCTATGCATCTTTAAATCCGAAATATGTACAAAGTGGCCCACTCTATAGACGGTTGTGAAAACAAATTAATAAAACCTTTCTAAGACCATAAAGATGTTGAAAATGTGCTAGTGAAAGATGTTGTGACCACTTGAGAACCATCATAAAACCTATTGGCCGCCATCAAAACCAGCATAGGGCTGAATGGCCACAGCTGTCAAACTTCACGGCGATATCGTGGTTGGTTTTTGTTGTTTTGCTTTGTTGCTCTTCTGATTCATTCAACAGTAAATAATGGCTCAGAAAAAAGTTCTACTGTTGCGGGAAATTTTGATTGATAGCAAAATATATAAAACAAAATGAGTTTTATTTATAGCGTATCATGCTCCAAATCATATGCGCATTCAATTTTATGGTGAATATTGGCACGATAGGAGCTGAAAATTAATGCGCCTTGGAAATTATGCGAGTTTACAACAACAAAAACAAAATTGAAAGAAATATATTCCGTAAATTAATCATGAAACTCCTGAAAATTGATGGAATTCAATAAGGTTATCTAAACGAATACCGAAGTTTGTCTCAGATCTACAGTTCAATTGTATTACATTTAAAATTGGGTTTATTTATTTTTCCACATTTCAATTATTTCATATTTTTCAATAGGGCGATTGCAAGAAATCACAGTTTTGCCAAAAAGCCAATTTATCTTTGCAATGGCTACTATAAAACTATCTGGTCGCTTGGTAGCTTTTCTCAACGCCAGTTAGCCGTTTAATGCATTTACTGGAGGCAAAATGGTTTTAAAATGCATTTTCAACTGACCATATTAAGATAATATGAATGAGTCCTAAAACGGCATTTCAAAACAGCATTTTATGAGTTAATAAAGTCAAAATAAAACCATTGATAGGAGTAAAAGGAATTTTAAAAGCCAAGGTTTTAAGATCGTTGTTAAGAAGCTGTGTAGGTTCTTATAAACCTGACTAAAATTTGAAACCTATTGGCATCTCTTGCTGCCATAATAAAGCTGAATTGATTTCTAGTGGTTTTCATAAAACTTTAATAAAACTTAATAAAGCTGGATGGTTTTGGCAATGTTACTTGGGTGGAGATGGATATGGACGGACTGAAGATAAACGTTGTACGGAGTACCTACAACTGTCCCAACGTCCCCCAGTTGCGACAAAAAAAAAACACTTTTTGGGGGAACCTCAAACGAAGAATCTGCTCCAACAATTTCCTATCCAAAACGGAGGAGCATGTCAACATACCGACATCCATATTTTCACCGGCCATGGCTAAGGTTCCGGCCAACTGCCATAAGGCCTCCCGGCAAGGTGTCGATACTGATTTTATAGTGCCAACGGATTTGGTCTTATGAATGAGAAATACTATAGGTGTTGGCCTACATCTACCCGGCTATGTTCCCGGCAGTAATCAAGCGCCTCTTTGTGATTTAGGATATGCTTTTAAGAGACTTTAATATATTCCGTTCCGTAGATGGTTTTTTTTAAGAGTTATGAATCAAATATTTTAAAATGTTTCATACGCCTTAATGTAATGTACAGCGAAAATAACTCTACGAGGCATTCCGTGAGACGTTTCTCAGTAGATCTGAAATCTAAATGTTAGGGGCTGTTAACACTCTCAGTTAAAGGGTGTTCACGATGCTGAATGTAAGTAAAATTTCTCAAAGAGATATGTGTCAGGTCTACTGAGAACTGTAAACTTTCAAGTTAAAAAGAAAAATAATAAGCAGATTACAGCTATCACGTGGAATGCCCTATTCCCATATAGTCAACCCCATTCGACTTTCACGTCCTGTAATGAAAAGCCCCGTATAATCGTGTAATGCTTGTAAAGTTTTCAATGCATCGACACTCTCTGATGCTCTCGGAACCATCGGAACCACTCACTAACACATACACAAAAAGAGCAAAAAAAAAGTTCCAAACAGGATAGAACAACACCACCACAAACAAGGAATGTAACTCAGACTCGACCTAGATCCTTTCGTGTCTACTGTTGAGCGTCTCGCCACATTTTTCAAGTGCCACACGTGCCTTGCTGCCTCCGGGTAGACAGTTTATGACCAGTAAATGCTAAAGTTCAATTCCTCGCCGAGGGGCTGGTCTCTGAATACGGTTGGTATTTGAGAAAACTCCAGTGTTACATTCAAAAGCCCCTCGAAGGCAAGCGATGCAGAATTTCCATCCTCCTCCTCTGGAGCAGACCACGAGGAACGATGCGAACGATGGCATCGGCTATGTAACGACTCCGTTGCTCTCGCCCTCTTACATTGATCCTACGGTGGGGTGGGTCAGGTTGGAAAACTCTCAGCCTCCTTCCCTTTCCAGACGCAATCAGTGTTTGATGTAGTCGTGTGGAATGGGTGGGAAGGTCCGAGGGATCAACTTGCGTCTCTGTTTTGATTCTACCTTTCTTCCATTACTGCTCGCTTCAAGAACGTGGATGGGGTTTACCTACTGATGGTGACGAAGATGGGAGGACTGTGTAGTGATGAAACGACTGATGATGATTGCGATGATGGAACCTTTCCATAGAAACGGCGATGCAACTGTTGCCTTCATCGAATGCCTCGCTGTGGGTGATAAGTGCTGTGTTACATATAGCTTGAAAAGGACGGGCTGCAGTTGACGGCTGCTGGGAATGCTGAGAGAATTTTGATTTATGTTCCACTGATGCAGTGGACATTCCGTGCTTACTTCAAAATTGCTATTTTAAGAAAAGGACTGATTTGCTTTCTAAACATGGAAATTGTTCGCAGTAAGAACCGTATCGAAAACAAGTTAATCGCACATTTTTATTTCAAATCATACTAAAAATGTTGTTTTATTTAATCAAAAGATTGATTTTTTCTTGTTACTACGAACATTGTGAAGACCGGAAGAAATTAATATTATTCCTTTACAGATGTTAGAACTTTTGAACAAACACTTTTCATCACGTTCTGGACAATCGTTTCATCAAAAGCATTTTTTTTTTTGTGTGGCATTTTGTTTTCTCTGATGGCTGTAAATGCGAAGGGAAATTAGAGCAATAGCTTTCGGAGCGTAGTATTTGAATAGAAGGGTATTGTTTGTGTTCCGCACCAGCGTTCTTTGGAAACAGATGAAATGTGTTTTTGGTTTGTCGTGAATTGGTAATTATAGTCGGGGATTTTGTTTTAAAATCGAATCAAATCAAAATTTTATCGTGATTGAATTTTTAAATTCTTTTAACAGGCCTGAGTTTTGTCTTAAGTAAAGCATTCCTACGATTTAAAAGCATTTTTTTTACCTCTAAACAAAAACTGCTGCCACCTACCGTGCTGGTTCATAGGTTGCGGATAATGGAAAAGCCTTCGCAGGTTTGTTGCAAATAATCGATAAAAAAAAGTCGAAAAATCAACTTCCTCATTTTACAATAAATATATTTTTCTAATTTTGTACACTATTTGAAATTTGTTTTTCCAAAATTTTATGAAGATTTGATGAACACTGTGCTCTCTACAATTTTTCAAAGTATGGGTCCTAAATGGCCGTGGTTTTTAACTCCCATATAAAATGTATGGAGAATCAGAAAAAAAATTTAGCTAAGTTTTCAAATGTGAGCACACATGCGCACATACACCATAATAGGCTTATTTTGAAGATTTTTTACCAGCTTTTCGAAAATGTGGGTTTCATCATTTGCGCAACTACGGTTCTGGGAGGACAGAGTCCTGGAATGTCTGGGAAACCCTTGAAATTGATAAATACATAAATCTCATTCTAGATTACCACGGTCTTACCCTTCTTACAAGGACTTACTATATATATCTTGGAAAACTGACTTTTGATCCAAAGCCTGGAGGACCGAGTGTGATATACAACGAACTCAGCTCAATACACTGAATGCCTGTGTGTGCGTGTGTATGTGTGTAGGTAGTGTATGTGTGTAACGAAACTTCTAAGTCAGTTTCCCAAGCAACTACTGAACCAATTTGAATGAAACAACCACCAAATGAAAGGTACTGAGGTCCAATTCATCGCTTTTTAAATTATTTGAATCGGTTCACTGGTTCCGGAAATACCCCCGGGGGAGCGGCCAATTTTGGCCTAAGAACAAAACCCATCATGCGGCACCTCAAATTACATGCGAATTCAAAAATAAGTCCAATGGATCAAAAGTCCAGAACTACATTGGCCTCATCCGGGTTGATGTTCCGGCTACTCCCGGGAAAGTGGTCACAATCAGTTTTGGATCGAAACCCACCATGTGACACATCAAATAACACGAGAACTCAAAAAAAAGTGCAATGGTGATAATATCAATTTTCCTGGACCATAATGACAACGTCCGGGTTATTATTCCTAGTACTCCCAGGAAAGTGTTAAAATGCTCAGATCGCACAATACGTGGATAAATTTAAGTGTTTATTTTCAAATAAATTTACATGCAATGTGAGAACAAATTCACTGTTGTAACCAATATCTGATTTCGACTGGTTACTGCATGGTCTTCCTGATCATCCGGAATATCTGCGGAATATCACTTTCGTTCTAGAGTAACACGATTTTTACCATACATTTTTACAAAGGAAAAATATAGATTCCTTAGAAAACCGATTGCTGATGCAATGCCCAGGATTCTTAAAGGGAAACGATCCTGCATCCTCGCTCCTTGGAAAGATGCACTGCCGCTTCGCACTTTCAAAGTAATAAATTTCAGTTATTGTTGTAGTTTCATGCGTTAAACTTATTTTACCATGTTTGTTGCGTCGTCAAAAGCATGCGGATGAAGTTTTGTTATTGTTTATTTGATAAGTTGATAATTAAAACCCAAAAAATACAATCCTGACTAGCTGAGTCGAATGGTATATATCACTCAGTACTCCGGGCTCCGGATCAAAATTCGATTTTCCAAGCGATCTGTATACCCTTCTTTTGTAAAGAGGGTAAAAAGAACGAAAACACATATTTTAATAAATCATTACAATCATTATAATGACTTAACGTTATATCGTCGGATTTCTTTAATTGAAATGAACATGAAAATGTAGTCGACACTAAAATAATAAAAACTTGACATTTCTCAAATAATTTCAAATATTTTTTTAAATATTCATACTAGTTCTTAAAACAATAAAACATTATTTGTCATATATTTTTCTTATAAAAAAATGAAAATCGGTCCAATGGTTCAAAATTATTTGAGAAATATATATTTTCTAAAATTTCGTTTTTTGGACCACCCTATTTAAAATGGATCACCCTAATGACAAAATAAAAAAACGAGTCATATATTTTTCAAAAATGAACAAACTTACCTAGTATTGCAGAATTCTAAGATCCACTTCATCTTTTTGGTTTCGAATTGCTGAATTATCAAATTTTACGAATGTTCCGGAACTTCCGAAAGACTATAACACGGCCACTTAGAGCCGTAAATTGTTCTCCACATCGCTTTGATTCTTAGATTTTATGTACAAATGATTTTGAAAAGAATCGTATTGCTTTAGGACGATACAAATGAATTCACCATTTCATCGGATGTGGAATCAAATTGCACCACTTTTAAATGGCTGTAACTTTTTACCCGTTGGACATTTTCTATTGAAATTTTGGGTAGAATTAGTTCAATGTGTATTTGTTTACGCTGTGTAAGTTTCACTAGCAGATGCACAATTGTTGCGAAGATGAAGTCGGAAGAATAGCAGCGGTGCAAAGAAATTTTGCGCACGTACCTCGAAAATCCGGATCTTTCTCATCGTGCCATCAACAGGAAGCTGGGAATGGTACATTCTACGGTGTCTCGTGTTTTAAATCGGTACCACGAACGTTTGACCATCGATCGGAAAGAAAAAAAGTGGCAAAAATGGATCTCCGTATAGTGTTAAGGATCACAAGCGGGTAGTTCAAGCTTTCAAGAGGAATCCCAACAGTTCAGTTCGAGATGTGGCGAAGAAACTGAATCTAACCAAAACTTTCGTGCAAGATGCGAAAAAACGTGAAGGACTACACACGTACAAAGTCCAAAAGGCGCCTAATCGCGATGAACGGCAGAATACGGTAGGTAAAACACGTGCACGGAAGCTCTACACCCAGATGTTGACGAAACCACATTGCCTCGTTATGGATGATGAGACGTATGTAAAAGCAGACTTCCGGCAGCTTCCGGGGCTCCAGTTTTTCACTGCTCATCATAAATTCGATGTCCCTGAGGACGTTAGAAAGCAGAAGATGTCAAAGTTTGCCAAAAAATATATGATTTGGCAAGCAATTTGCTCGTGTGGAAAGCGGAGCACCCCATTCGTGACAACTGGAACGGTCAATGGGCAGGTGTACCTAAAGAAATGCCTCCAAAAGCGTCTACTTCCTCTTCTGAGGTCACACGATGGTCCTACGATTTTCTGGCCGGATTTAGCCTCGTGCCATTACTCGAAAGAGGTTTTGGAGTGGTACAAGGCTAAGGAGGTCAATTTCGTGCCGAAGCATCTCAACCCCCTGAACGCACCGGAACTGCGGCCAATTGAAAAGTACTGGGCCATCATGAAGCAGGCACTTCGGAAGCATCCTAAGGAAGTGAAATCGGAGGAAAATATGAAGAAAAAATGGATTGCCACGCAAAAAAAGTTGGTCCAAATGTTGTACAGGACCTTATGAGTAGTGTAAAGAAGAAGGTTCGTGCATTTGGATATGGAATTGAAATTGAATAAAACAAACATGGGAAAATATTCATAACATGTTTTATTTTACTCCCTGAAAGTTTGAAGATGATTGGTTGAACGGGCGAATTTTGCCGAATATTTGTGTGTGTCGCAATTTGATTCCGTACACCCTTCCCCCCACCCCCCCACCTCATCACCTCAAAGTAATCCCCCCCTAACGGACCCCCCGCCTCACACATCTCGCCCAACCGTTCTTCCAAACTCCCAACAAGCTTTAGTACTATTCAGTAAAATTTGTGCCAGTTCTCACTGAAAGTCGTCCTTCGAGTTGCAAAGTAATTGGAGAGATTATGTGCTTTAAGTGCATGGATTTCGGTCACCAGGCGAAGAACTGCATAGGTCCAAACAGATCTGATCTGTGCTGGAAATGCGATAGAAGGGTCATTTTGCAAGAGACTGCACAAAGCAACCATGCTTTGCATGCATGGCAAAAAGGAGGATGGAAACACATGACAGGGGGCTTCAGAGGCCCAAAAAGGCAACAGCAGGTTGGCAGTAATGGAGGTAACCCAAATTAACCTCAATCATTGCGACATAGCACAGCAACTGTTGAGGCAGTCAACAACAGAAACAAAGTGTGACGTCACAATCATTAGGGAACCGTATCATGTTCCTCCCGATAACAGAAACTGGGTTGCAGATAAAGCGGCGATGGCTACGATACAAGTGATGGACAGATTCCCCATTCAGAAAGAAGTGTCCAGTTCAATTCGCAGGATCTTTGCATGCAGCTGCTATGCACCCTCAAGGTGGACCTTAGAGCAGTTTCACCAGATTCTGGATGCACTGACCGAGAAACTCATCGGAAGAAAACCGGTTGTCATCGGAGATGACTTCGATGCTTGGGCTGTGGAATGGGGCAGCAGATGAACCAACGGCAGAGGCTTTGACAAAGTTGGAAGTTACAGTATCGAACGTAGGTACCGCCAGCACTTTTCGCAAAGGACGATCGATGTTACCTTCTTTAGTCTGTAGCTAATGACAAATATAAACTGGAGAGTGTGTGAGGGGTACACCCATAGTGACCATCTGGCGATCCGGTATAGCATCGGCCAGCAAAATCCTGTCGCAATACGAAAGACAAATAGTTTGGAGTGAAAGTGGAAGACAAACGTTTTCAACAGGGAACTCTTTGTTGAGGTACTTCGGTTCGACAACGAACTCACGAACCGTAACGCGGATAATCTGACGAATACGTCAGTAAGGGCAAGCGACGCAACCATGCCGTGGAAACTGGAGCCGAAGAACAAGCAGCTCTCAGCTTAATGGTGGAAAGAGCAACTCAGCAACATCAACGCTAGTTGTCTCAGAGCCAGAAAATGTGTTCAGAAATCTAAAACCGCAGCAGACAGAGAGGTGCACAGGGTGGTGTTCCGAGCGGACAGAGCCGAATTAAAACGAGAGATTATACTGAGCAAGACGAACTGCTACAAGGAGAAGTGCCGAGCCGCTGATGCCAACCTCTGGAACGACCCGTACCGTTATGTGAATGCGAAGACCAAAGGCTCCACGATGGCTGCAGAGCTTTGTCCAAAAACCTGAAGGTAGATGGAGATTTTCCCGACGTTCGATGCAACGACGTGGCCACGTACACCTTACGGCGAGGAAGAGAGAAGTAACTCTGAAGGCACGCAAGTGTCGTACGAGGTGCATGTGGCAGTGGTGAGAGGGCATAAGGTGAAGAAGGCACCTGGACCGGATGGAATCCGTAATGTGGCTCTGAAAGTGGCCATTCAGGCATTTCCGGACATGTGCTGCATAAATGTCTAGAGGAAGGCCATTTCCCGGACAGGTGGAAAATATTGCGGCTAGTGTTGCTGCTGAAGCCATGTAAGCCTCCGAGGGATCCAGTATTTTATAGGCCGTAATATGCCTATTGGATACGCTCGGGAAACTTCTGGCGAGGATCATCCTCAACAGGCTGACGTAAGTTACTGAGAGCAACTACGGGGTATTGAAGATGTAATTCGGTTTCCGGAAAGGGAAGTCTACGGTGGATGCTATTCGAACAGTGGCCGAAACAGCCGTATAGACGTCATAATATAAGCGGAGTGGCGATCGATATTGCACCGTTGTATCGATCGACGTTAAGAACACCTTCAATAGCTAGAGCTGGGAGGCTACTGCCGAGTCTTTCAGATTCAGAGTGCTGATCGACGAGACCTCCGTGGGGCGAAAATCGGTGAACAGCACGGCGGAAGCTCCGCAAGGTTCCATCCTTGGATCAACACTTTGGAACGGGATGTACAACGGAGTGCTGACGCTAAAGCTGCCCAAACACGTAGTGATCGTTGGCTTTGCGGATGACATCGTATTATCAGTAAAAGGCGAAACACTGGAAGATGTGGAAATGCTGGCGACCGAAGCAATCGATATAATTGAAAACTGGATGGGGAAGGTCCATTAATTATGTCACGCAGTAAGAGGGGAGGAGGTTTTGGTAAAACGTGACCAGATGAACCAGCTCATACCGGATCTGTCGATCTGGATGAAAAGGAAGCATTGAGAAGTATACTTCAACCGTATTCAGTTGCTGTCTAGCCATGGTGGTTTTAGGCAATACTTGCATCGATTCGGACACGCAGCGTCACCCTTTTGTCACGTTCATAGAATGTGTCGTAAGGTACGTGACAGTGATTAATTAACCCTCCGTAGTTGTATAGCAGATCCGTAGTCGGGGACAGTCGATCATCGTTGTGAACTATCTCACGATGTTCAGTTTCGGCCCGCCTCATACCAATTTACTACGTATGAGTAAAAAAACTAGAAATTTGAAATCTTATCATCCCCCCCCTGTCAATGCGAGATCGTCTCCTTGCCAACAAGGTGTCAGCGGGGCAGATACTAGCCCGTGCCGTTAATGTCGTTCATAGAACCCCCTACCCCACACCTCCTTGGGTTGCCCCGGCATTTTTGTGCCGGATATGAACCCGTCCAAGTTGCGTCGGACGACTTCGCCCCATTGAAAAATTCTGCGCAATTTTTGAAAACGGAACTTCGCAAACATTCCAAAACTATAAAAACAGAGCTAGAATTGAAGAAAATTTGGCGGCAATAAAAACTAATAAGATCTCACCCGAATTGCAAAAAAACCGAAACAGTTTTATTGGATGAGTATATATGTGTGGCTTTTTAGCGAACCCCCCCTATAAAGCTAAATGGCTCCATAGTGGCCAAATGACCAAGACTCCCCATGAAGTAATACCATTGGGCAGTCCCGGGGGGGGGGGGGGGGGAGGCATGGTGGCGCTGATGGCGCGACAAGAATACGGGTTTTTGTGGGATCAGAAATCGGCCTTTTCTCAAGGGTGACCCTGACCACACTCTGACATCGTGCACGATAACTAAGTGCATGCTTCTGTGTTGGGTAGTCCATAAGTTTTTCGCTAAAATTGAAAAAAAAACAGAGGCCCCTTTTATGGTTTAGTTCATGAGGATTTTTTTTAAAAAACACACGCACACACACATAAGTTTCATAAACTTTAGATCACGTAGAGTCAAAATATCTCGAGTCGATAAATTGGATTGTCTATCTAGAGCCCAAAGGGAATCATAAAGCTACAATTTGACTCCACAAGACCAAATAACGTGAACTGCATCCTGCTAACCTTGTCCACATCCACAGAGATTGTTTTCTGCATGCCCACCACGGAACAAAATGAGGCGATACATCACACGAATGAAGTCTCGACCCAAATTCAACATCCTGAACTAACATTTCTTCGACACCTTGGGATGATAGAATGTAGCAATCGACCCAAATCTCCTTTACTCCATTTATACTGCCAGCTAACAAGTGATCTCTGACGAAAAATAGAGAAAAATTCGTTGAAGACGATTTGTCGATCATAAATTTCACCTTTCATTGCGCCATCTTTTGCAAGCGAGTCCGCTTCCTTACTGCCTGAAATCGAACAATGAGATGAGATCCACACAAAGGTGGTACCACCTTACCCCTACGGAAATCATATTGAGTATCTGAAAGCAGGTTTTTCGTCTTAACCCATTTGTCCAGACCAGACGGAAAAGAATCATTTTCTCCAACAACTTTCGAATACAAGATAACATCGCGATGGGTCGATAGGAGTTGTGGTCGGACGCGGGCTTACCAGGTTTTTGAATGGCAATAACTCTCACCCGTCTCCAATCATGCGGTACAAACTGATTAAAAAAGTTCAGCATGCGACGTCTGGAAGGTTCTGAAGCAACTTGAACTTTCATTCGGCCAGCACCTGGAGTCGTTTTGTCACACGGCAGAGTTCAAGCATTAAAAAGGGTTGGCTGATCTCATCTATCGAATTCGTGGTTTCGAGAGGAATCAACCGTGCCGGCACAGAATCTGGACATACTGAACTCATGGATGTTTACCCCATTTGAATTGGAAAGTAAAAGATAAATTTTCACCGTATCCCACATTTGCCTTATTTGGATAGGCCAATTTAGCTCCACCAGGTGTTGCAATGTGTTTTCGGCGAAATAAAATCAGTAGGCCAAATTTGAAAATAAGAAGAGGTTTGGATCTTTTAACATGATCTCAATAACCTGTCAATTTTCAGTTAATCTATGTGAAGGTTATCCAAATAGATTAAGATCTGTAGCATTGAAAACTCATTTTTTATGGAGATCCGTTCAAGGGAAAAAATAAATGTACGAGTTGTACTTAATAGATCAATAACCGGCTTCGAAACCCAAACAGAAACACGTCGTTCAAAGTTCTTCAGCACAAAGGTTGTACGGGAACAGACCAAGCATCTCTTCTATAAGCACATTTAAGGAAAGGAAAATTTTAGCTGCCCCACCGACTCTTGAACCGTGCAGTACACGGTGGCATGAACCGTAGAGGTAATCGTTTCTCCTTTACATCCTCATCATGGCTACACGGGTAAGTGAGTGACAGTGGCCTTCTGATCGAGAGTATATGCAATTAACCACCATCATATGCACCATACCTTTGCAGAGTGCGATGGCGTGGGCACCAATGTTCGGCAAAGACTTTGCGTCTTGTCAGCTACGGAGCTTATCGTGTCGTCATCGTCATCCACTTTCTGCCGTCAAGAGAAGAGCTCTAATATTAATAAAACAAGCATTATCTACTTCGCTGGTTCGAGCACGTGTCCAAATTCGTGGATACGAGACAGTCAGCCATTATCAGTAGTCAACGATGGTGTTTGTTGGCTTGTGCAAGCCAGTAAATCCTGCTTATTGAATTAACAAATGTGTGGATTTTTATAGTCTGTATGAAATTCTTTTTAAAGGAATACGAGACATAAATTTATTTCAAACTTTAAGATGTCAGGAAGATTAGCATTTAAAAAAGACTTTGGTTTTGCCCTTTAAACCTGTTGCCATTCGACGTGTTTTCATTCCACTTCAATCAAAGCGCATAGTGAAAATCATTGATGATTATAAGACAAAAAATCGAAAGGCAAAAGATTGAATGGAAAAAAAGGCCGAGTGGACAAAAGATCGAATGAAGAGAAGGGGGACAAAGGGTTAAATGGACAAAAACTCGACAAATCAATAAAATGTCGATATAACCCGAAAAACATAACAATTTCTAAAAATTCTAATGGCCGAATATCGCGAAGAACGAAGAAAAGAAAACATAAAATCAGATCGTCAGAGAAAATTTATAAAAAAATTTGTTCAAACTGATTTTATGTCACTGGGTATTGAGATACCATTATCTATATTTTCCTTCCTACCCTTAACTGCTCTTTCTTTCTTTTAACCAATCAATAGTTAAAGCAAAATAAGGTACTTGTGTAAAATAACCTGCTTCTCCAAAAGACACATGTCTCCCCAAACCAAAAAAGCAGTCCACTTTTGGACTACCAATACTAATTTCTATCAAGAGTTATTTTTCAAGTATTTTTGCAATAATCAAAACGATCAAAATTAGTGTTCTGTTATGACACTTCCGCAGTAATTGATTGAGAGTTCTTCTCTTTAAGCTCTTAAATTATTCAAACTATAAGATTTTTTTACATTCATGTTATCCTAGATGCTCCTGCTAAGTAATTGGCATTTAAACTTAATATGCTATGATTTATATCTAATTGTGTTAACATTGTTTTAACATTGTCTATTTAGTATTTTAAAGGGGTTTTTATGCCTATGTGTAAGAATAAGAGTTGAGTTCTTGAAATGACATCATATCTATAGAGAGAATTGATCATTGCAATTGAAGATTGCAATTATTTTTGTCTAAAATTATTATTTTTTTTTTTGACATTTCTTCTTGAGTCTCAACGTTTGAAATTGTATGTAATTCAATAGTACTGTGCCAAGCTGGTAGCTTCAAAATAATTTTCAGAACTTCGTTCTGAATCCTCTGAAGTGCTGTTTCCATATTGGCATATTGCTGACCATATTGGCATAGCATAAGGCATGGCCGGTCTAAAAATTTGTTTGAATATTAGAAGTTTGTTGTTCAAACAAAGTTTGGATTTTCTGTTCATAAGAGGATATAAACATTTTAAATTTTTATTACATTTGGCTTGAATGCCCTCAATGTGATCTTTAAAAGTTAATTTTTGATCAAGTATCAGGCCACAAAATTTAATTTGATTTGACCAAGAAATTGGAGCTCAGTTCATAGTAACTAGAGGGTGTTTCGATCAAAATTTGGTCGACTTAAATTTGACGCATTTCCTTTCATCGTGCATTAAAAATGTTTGCACACCCCTCATTTTGAAGATGTGTGCGTGTAGCATCATGCCTCTATTTTGATTTTCAGATTAGCACTTCAGTTATCAAAATGTCATCGAAGGAAGAGAAGCAACGTATCAAAAGCGAAGATCCAAACTACTCTCACGCCAAGTTGGCGAAATTGTTGAATGTGGCTAAATCCACTGTTACCAACGTATTAAAAAGGTTCGACAGCCAGGAAAGTTGGATTGGGGGGAAATCGAAAGCCGGAGGCCACAGCGACGACAAAAAGAGTTGCCGCTGTTTCGAGTGGAACCCCAACCTCTCCGTCCGAGATGTCGCAAAGAAGCTGGAAGTGGCGCCTTCAACCGTGGTCAGAGCTTAAAAACGAGCTGGACTGTCGACTTACAAGAAAGTGGTGACTCCAAATCGCGACAACAAGCAAAACACGTCGGCCAAAGCACGATCGCGAAAGTTGTACACGACGATGCTGACGAACTTTGATTGCGTGGTACAGGACGATGAAACTTACGTCAAGGCAGACTTCAAACAGCTTCCTGGACAGGAGTTTTATACGGCAACCAGACGGGGAAAGGTGGCAGATATTTTCAAGCAAATCAAACTGTCAAAGTTCGCGAAGAAATATCTGGTGTGGCTTGAAGAGCAACGTTTACATTGCGACCGGAACCGTCAACCAGGAAATTTATCTGAACGAGTGCCTACAAAAACGTCTACTGCCTTTCCTGAAGCGACACAATTGTTCCGTTCTATTTTGGCCGGATTTGGCATCTTGCCATTACGGAAAAAAGGCCATGGAGTGGTATGCTGCCAACAACGTTCAAGTGGTGCCCAAGGACAAGTACCCTCCCAACACGCCAGAGCTCCGCCCAATCAAACAATATTGGGCCATCGTCAAGCGGAACCTTAAGAAGACTCAAAAAGCTGTTGTGAGCGAGAAACAGTTCAAGGCAAACTGGCGTTCTGCGGCGAATAAAGTGGACAAGGAGACTGTACAAAATCTTATGGCAGGTGTTAAACGAAAGACCCGGCAATTCGCATTCGGTAAAAAGGAAGCTTAGCTGAATATTTCTCCTGTATTCTGTAATAACTGAACTTGAAAAAAAAATTTGACTTATTAATAAAAACTTTGATCGACTCTCACACATCACTGTTTGACCAAATTTTGATCGGAACACCCTTTATATGACTATTACTTGGTTTAAGAAATGCAGCGCTTGGCTTATGTGGATATATTATAAGTTGAGTTTTGGAAGCATTAGTAGAAATCTTCCATTTTTGAAAATAATCTGTAAAAATGTCCAAACTTTTTTGTAGCCTCCTGGATATAACACGAAAACTTTTTCCCTTTAGAAGATTTGTCTGTGTCATCAGCAAAGTAAGATTTTTGACAGCCCTGAGGTTAATAAGGGAGATCTGAAGTGAAAATGTTATATAGTATTGGCCCAATATCCCTGAGGAACACTAGCACTAATAGGCAATTGATCAGATTTAGAATTCAATGCATGAGTTTATATTTTGTGGGACAAGTCAAGTTGTGGCCTTAGGGTCTGGAAACAAAATCCAAGGCGCTTTCGGACTTACTTTAGCATTCAAAAATCGGACCTACTTCAGTGTTCAAAAATACTACAAATTAGTAGAAAGGTTATCTTCTTCTTAAATTCAACTTTATTTTCATTTCATTTAACAATAGGAGTTGTTCCTTCATTTTCGTGAATTTGCTTTTTTAGTTTTCTGCACGTTTTGTTGGTTTCATTTAACCTAAACTAACCGTATTGGTTGTACATTTGAGATTTCACTAGTTAAAATTCACCTATTTCGTAAATAAAAGTGAATTTTGTGAATGATTTTATTAACGAATGTGAGCTTCTATTTTTCTTACCAATATTTCCAAACTATAATTCCCTCTCGTAGGTCAAATTTGTCACCTTGTCGATAGTGAGAGGGCTTATCTCATGCATGTGAGACCGTGAATTTGCCCAGTAGTGAAAGTATCACATTTTCTTATCATTTTTTCACTGCCACGTAAAAAACACCCCCCCCCCCCCAAAAAAAAATTTCTTTTTTTTTTTTTTTTTTTTTTCCTTTTTTTTTTTAAAAAAACAAAATTCCTTCCCCTAAAAAAAAAAAAAATTAAAAATTTCCCAAAGGGGGAATTTTTTCAGGGTAAATCTCACCTTCCCAAAAACCCACATACCCAAAAAAAGTTATTGAGACCCCCCAACAAAAAAATTTAATATAAAAAAAAGAGGGCCCCGGGGGGCCCCCTTAGGGAACACCATTGGAAGCAATAGAATAAACCTTTCCATGTGTTGCGGAATCTAAAACGCCGATTTGATAGCTCCTGTTTGGCAGCTTCAAAGCTACAAATCGTTTATTGAATTATGAATCTGGGTAGGATAACAAATTTAGATATAAGACTTACTTTTTCAGTGTTCGATTCCAAGCAACAAAGGTTATGGTTCTTGTGCTCGTAGGCACTAAATTATCTGTGACAACTAGCAAAGGGAAATTATAATAATTATAAAAACACTATGTCAATCTGAAAATATCGCTCACCTTTGAAATAAAATAAGCCTAGGTTATCTAATTTAGCTTTAACTACTTGAAATACACTTTAATCAATTTTAGCGAACATCTAATTTTTAGTTTCACGCTTAATTCAATAGATTTTCTTCTTCCTTTTTTCTTCTGCTCGGTTTGTCTAACGTTGACACATGTCATGCTGATCGTGAGTATTGGTCGTCATCTCCACCTACCCGTTGTGCCCAGGGAGTGTGGCAACATCACCCCGCCCGTGGGATGACCCATTTCCGGCACGGTCAGCAGTTGTTTGATCCTTCTCTTTTCCGCTAACGTCCAGCAAAGCCAGCTTAACCGCAGGTCTTGAATAAACGCCCCGAGATGTTTGAACATTCGCCCTCCGTACTTGCCCATCCGCACCTTTAATGACGTCAACAATACGCCCTCGTTCCCAGGAATTCCTGGTGTTCTCGTCAATCACTACCACTAGGTCTCCTGGCTCAAGTGGTTTCACCTTTTCGAACCATTTTGTACGCCGCGTCAGCATAGGCATGTACTCCAACACCCATCTGTACCAGAAGCCGTTGACCATATCCTGCGCAATCGTCCAACTATGTCGAAGTCCGCCACGTGCGTCTACTGGTGCTCCTGGAGGATGTTTTACTCCGCTGGATCCATACAGCAGAAAATGGTTTGGAGTTAACGACTCATTGTTGTTGTCTTCCACAGGTATATAAGTGAGTGGTCGAGAGTTCACCACACTTTCGGCTTCCAACAGCACTGTTTCCAGGACCTCATCGCTGGCGTGTCTTGGATATTCTGCGACAGTTTTCATCGCTGTTTTCACCGCTCGAACCATACGTTCCCAAGGCCCACCCATGTGGGGAGCTGCCGGGACATTGTAATACCATGTAGTGTTGGCATTGGTGAACGTTGTCGCACACTGCTTACTGATGTTTAGTAGCTTCTTCTTCTCCTCGTTCAGCCGTCGGCCTGCACCATGAAAATTTGTACCGTTATCCGTATACACTTCTCTGGGAGCACCTCGCCTTGCAACGAAACGTCGGATGGCCATGATGCAAGATTGAGTAGATAAACTGTGAGTCAGCTCTAGATGTACCGCTCTGACAGTGAGGCATGTGAAAAGAGCTACCCATCTTTTTGCCACACTCCTGCCTACCTTAACCTCCAGTGGACCAAAGTAATCCACGCCTACAAATGTGAAGGCTCGAATAAATGGAGTTAGGCGCACCCTTGGCAATGGTGCCATTATTGGAGGTTTAGGAACGGCTTTAATGACTTTACAAGTCTGACAGTTTCTTGAAACCGACTTGATTAATGAGCGTAGTTTGGGGATATAGTACCGCTGTCTAATTTCGTTGCAAACAGTCTCGTTGTTAGCATGCAGGAAGCGACGATGGTAACTATCAACGAGAAAAAAACGTTACTCGATGCTTGGTGGGTAGGATTATCGGATATATTGCATCGTAGGTTGCATAAGGCGCTGCTTCGATTCGGCTTTTGAAACGAATAACCCCTTGATCATCCAAGAAGGGAGTTAAACGGTATAACGGACTGCACCTCGACACCGTGCAATAATCACCTCCTCTTTTTAGAACCAACATCTCGTCCATGAAAGCCTCCGCTTGAGTTTCTTTCCAGAGGGTGTTTTCCGCTCTCCATATTTCTTCGCTCCGAAAACTGCATCTCGTGGATTCTCGGGCAGTCTTCTCCGCCAAATTTCAACTGCTCGATGAACGTAAGCCATGATATAATGGGATATCAACCCCAACGGATCGAATAGCTTCATGATTGTTTGAAGGACCTGCCGCTTAGTAGGTGTAGTGTTGGCGGACTGGATCGTCAGAGGAATCAATGCTGCCGTGTCGAACGTAACATTCGGAGGAGGGAATCCAAGTTAAACCTAGCACCCGTTCAGATGTCGTATGCTTGTCAGAGCACAGTTCCTTGTTATAGCTGCCGTCCGATTCACCTAGTGCCGAAAGTACTGCAGTGGAGTTCGATCGGAATTTTCGGATTTCGAACCCTGCAGCTGCGTGTATCATTTTCACGTTTTCAACTAGCTGTATCGCCTCCGCCTCTGTGTCCGTGCAATCGAGAAAATCATCTACATAATGGTTGTTAAGGATCGCATCCACCGCACGTGGGTAAGCTTCGGAAAACTCGCAAGCGTTTTTATTTTTAATAAACTGCGCCGAGCATGGTGAGCATGTGGCGCCAAAGGTAGACACATCCATGATATACGTTTGAATGGGTTCATCCGGACTATTTCGCCATAAAAAGCGCTGCGATTGTTTATCTTGCTCCCGAATCCTAACCTGGTGAAACATTTCACAAATGTCCCCGCAAATCGCGATATTTCTTTCTCGAAACCGAAGAAGGACTTCGGGTAACGAAGTGAGCAAGTCCGGTCCCTTAAGCAGAAAGTCGTTGAAGCTCACCCCTCCCGCTTTAGCGGCCGCATCCCAAATCAAACGGATTTTACCAGGTTTTTTCTCACTGGTGACCACTCCAAGTGGAAGGTACCAGACTCGTTTAGGATCTGCTTGTTCCAACTCTGCTATAGACGCTTTATGTGCGTAGTGTTTAGCTTCATACGCTTCAATCTGTGCTTTAACTTTCAATTCCAGTTCTGGGTTCCGTTTCAGGCGTTTTTCCAGTAAAAGCAATCTCCTAGTAGCCATAGGTAGGCTATCAGGGAACGAAACAAATTCTGTTCGCCATAGCAAGCCCGTTTCGAAGCGACCTTCTATGCGAATTGTAGTTTTTTCCAGAATATCGAGTGCTCGCCTGTCGTCGTCTGCCTCCAGCTTCCGTGTAACTGTTGCTTCCTCTACCTCGAAGAAACGCTTCATCAAGTCGTGCAGTGACTGGTTGGAGACGACCTCACTATGGTGAAAATTCAACTGCCGCATCTTGTTGTGATCATCGCCTGATCCTTTTCCATATGCACACCAGCCCAGTCTTGTTTTGACGGCTACTGGTCCTGTTTCTCCACCTTCACGTAGTTTTAGTGTCGTTAATAGACGCACATGTTCTAACCCGATTATCATTCTCGGAGTAACCTCTGAGTAGCTTTCTAGAGGAAGTCCTTTCAAGGACTTTTAAGGAAATTGCTGGACTAGACATTTGTAGTCGAAAGATTGTTTGGGAAGCTGCAGACCATCATCCAATAGCAAACTTCTTCTTTTGTCCTCTGCCACAAATCGTCACTTCGATGCATTTGGATTCCTTTTCCTCCCTGGTTATGTTACCAGTCCATGAAAGCCAGAGGGACGACGCCGGCCCATCTACTCCCAACTGGTTAGCAATTCTGGATTCGAGAAGAGTTGAACTAGAACCCTCGTCCAGGAAGGCAAAAATATTTACCTGTCTACCATTCCCAAAAATCGTTACAGGTACATAACGGAAAAGAGCAAACGATTGATTGAAGTGGTGGTTCTGTTGCTCTACTCGATGGGTGTTGCTTGCCGTCGACGCTACTGGTGCCACTCGATCGGTGTGCAAAAGCTCGTGGTGACGGATACGGCAACCGTCTTTGCCACATTCCTTACTTGAGCGGCATGGCCACCTGCGATGTGGAATTAAGCACGTCCGACAGAGGTTCTTGTGGCGAATGGCTTTCCAACGCTCGTCAATATCCAGTTCCTTGAATTTTCGACAGTTCGATATCTGGTGATTTGTGTTTTCGCAATACGAACATCCTTTGGCGACTGAAGACTTGTCCATGTCATCTTGCTTCTTATCAGGAACTAATTTCGGTGTGTCTTGGGTGTGGACAAAAAGCTTTTCCTTGTGCTTATCTACACGTTTCGCGGTACTTTGTTGACTTATCTCCATGTTGAATGAAAGGTCGGACGCCAAGTTGACCAGACCTGACATAAAGGCATTGAATGTCGCCAGGTTAACATTCGAAACAGCGCTTTTGTAGTAACCCCACTGCATTTTAAGAGTTGTAGGCAACTTTTCCACAAACTCCTGCAGAAGCATGGGATTGGCCAAATGAAACTGCTGGTCGGAGATGACCATATGATCAATTAAGTTTTGAACTGCTAGACCGAAGGTGATGATCGAATTGAGATTCTCTGCCTTAGGGGAAGGAGTGTTACGGAGCGAGTTGATCAGCACTTCTGGTCTTCCATATAATTTGCGAAGTGTCTCGATTATAAACGGAACCGACGCCGGCAATAGCAGTCGACTCCTGACAGCTTCCAGAGCACTTCCTCGTAGACAACGTTGCAGTCTTGCTAAGTTTTCAGCGTCGTTATAACCGCATACATCGGTAGTGTTTCTAAATGAGCTGTAGAAGATTGGCCAATCTTCTGGGTCCCCTGAAAACGTAGGCAATTCTCGTGGCATTACTTGACGTGCTGCCATCTGTGGTCCTGTTGGGCCCAAAGATGAAGGAGGTGGCAGGTAGTTCTGTGTACCGTACATACCACTACCTGGCGGTGGGACAGCGAAGACACCTGAGGTCGAAGGAATAAACGATGGACCCGATATGTGACACGACATTGAGGTAGGATACTGGTTTTGTTCCATGCCAGATTGACTTACTATGCCAAACTGATTACTGACGGGTATGTCGGTATTACAAGCTGTAATTGAAGACGAACTCGACACTGGGTGTGGCATTCGTAGAGCAAACGTGCTAGGTTCTAAACCGGATTCAACGGTTGGTACTGAAAACCCACTATTCCAAGCTGTTGATAAACTAGTCGCCGTCGTACGAACTTGATTTTGTACAAACCCTATTGGCTGATAACCATACTCACTATTAAACGCCTGAGCTACTGTTGCGTGATGCGGTGTGCTGTGTGATGTAAATACGGGTGCTGTATTGTTTCGATGAACATAATCCGGCGCGGTTACTGTACCTAACGGTGCCTGTGAATATACACATGACGTTGCAGGTGTTCTCACGGTCCAAGGCATCGACGACCTATCGACTACTCCCACGGGTCTCGCTGACTGGTTGAACTGGACTTTACTCTTAGACTGTGCCATGCTGGTGTGTTGATCCAAGTGATGATTTTCGGAAGCTCTTGTATTTCCATCAACTAGTGGCCAGATATGCGACTGCTGAGGTTGTGTTAAACAAGGAGGTGCTGATGTGGTGATGGCAGTAGGCGAGATTAAGTCTGTCATCGAAGTCCGACCTGCTTGTTCTGAAGTCAAGGTTTCTTGGGTTTGATCAATCGCAGTTACTCGCTCCAGACTCTTCAAAACAGACTCAGTTTTAGAAGTAGGAACTGCTGAGTTTTTCTCCTGCGATACAAATTCACCTGCCTTACCTTTGACTTCTGGGACAGTTGGAACTTTCCGGGGTGGATCAATAACAGGTTTGTTGATGTTCTGCATTTCCGATCCATCATCTAACCACTTTTCCAGCCTTTTTTGTTTGCACCGTGCGCTCACTATACTTTTTTTGCTCGCATCATCATCTTCACCCAACTTCATCAACAAATCAAATTTCGCCTGCAAGTACTTCTCTTCCTCTTCCAGCATTCGCATTTTCACCTTTTTGGTCTCCTCTAGCAGATCCAGACACATCTGTATTCTCTGAGACCTTTTACTGGAGGCCGACGTGTTGACCGAGCATACGGACTCGACAGCATTTTTATTTTTACTTTTGACCTTAGGGATGGCTCCGGTGTTTTGATCGGATTCGGCAATGAATACATGTTCCTCCAATTCCTTATTCTCTTCACCCTCGGGAGTAGCATTCAATGGATTTGCGCGGGCCTCTTCTGTGCAATTAACACATACAAACGATCGATTTGTATCACTGATGGAGTCAGTCACGCCAGCACATCCGTAATGCTCCCAACCATCGCAGCAGTCACAGCAGACCATGTTGTCCGCCGAGTCCCGCCTTGAACATTTCTTGCAGGAATGTTGTCCACTTGCACTCATTGTTAATTTTTCTCATGCAATACTGCTGCTATGAAAAACTTTGAAGTTATTGTTGCGGAATCTAAAACGCCGATTTGATAGCTCCTGTTTGGCAGCTTCAAAGCTACAAATCGTTTATTGAATTATTAATCTGGGTAGGATAACAAATTTAGATATAAGACTTACTTTTTCAGTGTTCGATTCCAAGCAACAAAGGTTATGGTTCTTGTGCTCGTAGGCACTAAATTATCTGTGACAACTAGCAAAGGGAAATTATAATAATTATAAAAACACTATGTCAATCTGAAAATATCGCTCACCTTTGAAATAAAATAAGCCTAGGTTATCTAATTTAGCTTTAACTACTTGAAATACACTTTAATCAATTTTAGCGAACATCTAATTTTTAGTTTCACGCTTAATTCAATAGATTTTCTTCTTCCTTTTTTCTTCTGCTCGGTTTGTCTAACGTTGACACATGTCATGCTGATCGTGAGTATTGGTCGTCATCTCCACCTACCCGTTGTGCCCAGGGAGTGTGGCAACAGAGGATTCGAAATTTTTAGTCAGAGAAACGAAAAGTCGTCGTGAAAATATCACCAATAATCTCTCACATACATGCCATGAGATACTAATACCTTCTTTTCTTCTCAAGAACGGCTGTGAAATGGATCGATTGATGTGCGAAGGACCTGCTCAGCCCTAGAGAAGTATCATCAGTTCTTAATAAGTATAGATGAAATCAAAATTGTCAAACTATCAAAAACATTCATCTTTCTTAAGAATCAAACGTTATAATACAGTCACTACTAGTTTCAAATCACAAACAAATTAAACATTTCAGATCATTTTGTAGCAACGCGGCCATCTCAATCCAAAAAAAAACACTACAAACCACTTACCCCAACCTAATCCTTATCACCTGCCATGGCGTTCAAGTAGTCCGCATAGACCAGTTCGCCGTTACCCTTCCTAACCCTCGGCTTTGGATTGACTTGTGCTCTCATTGCCCCACCAAACGCTGCAAAATGAAAATGAAAATGAAAATGATATATTAACTAACTATAATTGTTTTGCAGTTTATAGATGCAACGTTAAGAAGTAAGTTTGTCCATATCTCAACTCTCTTTGGATGAGGTTTTTGCCTCTGAAAAGGGCCGTTTTTCTTTTGCCTGAGTCGAAAAGATGCGAATTTAGTCTCCGAAACCATACAGCGTGCGCCCTTGTCACGCTAATAAAAACTAATGGTTCGATTTCCACGCTCGTGTCTGGCGCAACAGCTGAGGCCCGTCCCCCTTTGTAAAATTTGTTTCTCATTGCCTTCGTGTTAACACCTTCCTTTCATGCAATTGTACCCGATGCTATTATATAAAAGGGGCCCGGCATGGCGAGCTGCCATCACTGATACATATCAGCTTATATATAAAGCATATAAATGCTTCCGATCTTAAATCAACAATAATATCCCGTGGACTCAAAAGGAATTTCATTTTAAATACACGGGAAATAGACTAATAATCACAAACACCGAATGAAATCAATTGATGATGTGATAAATATGGTATTGATATAAAAGTAAATTATTTCAAACAATATTGCAGTGTACATTTTTGGAGTAATTCATGATAAGGGCCTAAAAGTTAATTGTTAACAATGACTTTAAAAATTTCTCACGAATCACAAGTCTCTAACGAAAACCAACTGCACCATATAATAGAACAAACATTTCAGATGCTGCTTTCAATTCAAGAGAGTGTTCTGCGATTCGTGAGATATCTACGTTTAAAGTCATTGTTTACAGTTGGTTTTAAGGCCCTAATGTATGTATGTATTTAGGAAGCCACCATCGTTGCGTGGGCCTTGCCCTGCATGCGGCTCCAGAAGAAAGATCATGCTTTGTTACCGTTCTAAATTCAACACACTGCTGTATGAAGGGCCAAAAAGGGTTGGGCAAGCCCGTAAGCAGAGACACTTACTGCGAAATCTGCGGAAATAAGAGAATCTCCTTCCAGCAGTATGAACCAATAAAACGAATAACAAAATACGCAATTCAGTGAGGCTTTCCACTAGCTGGTTTGTTTGAGAAAGGCGCCTCAAATTCATTACAATAGTTGGAATGAAATGTACCAATCATAAATGATAGACACATCCCCTCCCTCGAAAAGCTATGCTTTGTATCTACTTTGCATATATCCATTCTCATTTGAACTATTAAATCGTTTCATGGGGTAGAGCTAGTATGTCAAAATTAAGAAAACTCCAAATCTTGCAGAATCGATGCCTTCAAATTATTTATAAATTACCATTCTTATATCCTAAAGCTCAATTAAACACCGGTTTCGCTAACAAAATCTTACCAATTCTTGGGTTATGTGTAGAGCAAACCTTGTTAATGGTTCACAATATTCGACATAACCCGCAACGGTTACATAACCTAGCAATGAATACGTCACCTCGGATTTACAATACCAGGCAAATTAATCATCTTTCGAGATCCCACGCGCATTCGGTTTTTGGTCAAAAATGGATTTCATTTATAGGTCCCACAAAAAAAAAAACCCACCCAGCGATCTTCAACAAATAACAAATACTTCCTCTTTGAAATCAAAGATAAAACACTTCATGCTGGAGCGAATTGTTCAATTGTTAATTTGATGTATTTATATTATTATTGTTTTTTACTCTTATTCTCATTAGTTTTTCTTTTTTTGTTCTTACCTGTCATCTAATGCAATGAATTTTTTTTTCGGTCAGATTTCTTATACATATACATATTTTGAAATTGTTGAATTTAATTGAGTTGCGCTTCTTTCAAAGGGTTTTAAACCCACTAGAAGCACACACATTGTTTTGTTTTGTTGTTTAGTCTCTTTGTTCATTCAAATTTAAATGTTGTCAACCATTATTAAATTTTTGTTGTTTTTTTTTGTAGTTTATGGTTGATTTTAGAATGTCCACTACCAGGGAGCTCAGTCTAGAGCTCTTTGGTGTGGGGTAAGCGGAGGGTCACTCTAAATATCCTAAAAAAAAGATACAAACAAAAGATAACTGTTAAATGCACAGCATGCTGTGATAAGCACATTAAAACCATCGTGAAACGCCATTATTTGTCGATAGCTTATATCCGATCCATTCCTTGCATATTCAAAATCAGCTCAGATGGTTGCAGGACAACCGATGAATCAGAGTGCGTGAATGGTACCACCCACCGTACTTTAGGAGACCTGTTGTACACTCAGCGAAATAAACTTATGATATTCATAAGATTGCATTATGATTTTTTGCCATACGAAAACTGTATGAATTTCATTAATTTGCATTATGAAATATAATGATGTTGAAATAATAAAAATATGGAGCAACCTAGAATCAAACCTTGAATGTTGAAGTTGCCGATCCAGTGGGTTGACCACTAGCCTATATCAACGCTTGTAAACAGGAATGGCTCGTTTCAAGCTAAATTTATTCATTCAAAAGCATCGTTCATAAGTTGTACCTTATGAAATTTTTAAGCTTATTTGCCTGGTTTTATGAGGCTCTACGCCGTTTTTGTTTCAAGGCTATGACTTTGCTTACTTAATTATCCAATCTGAAAATAGAAGTTATATTTTAAGAAAAGCGACCAGTTTTACCCGAATTCACGACAAATCACATATAACACCGGTCCTTCACTGAGAGCTTTATCGTTTTCCAATTGTTGCTCGTTTCTTCAAAGCACAAACATGTTGAAACTTCGTAAAAAAAATCATACTGCTCACCAGCAACCGGAGCTTGTTTTCCTTCCCGTAAATAGAGTGAAGCGGCAGTGAAAATGATTGATGGTTTACAAATTGCGCATTTCATTGCAACCATTTGAAGACGAAACCCGATGACTTGTTTGGTGTTGCAATTGCACGCTTCTTGCACTGCATATCCCCCCTTCAGCATAGCCGCGGTATAATTTATCAAAATTTATCACTTTTCTTTCATTCTGCCCCCAAACCACCAATCCTGAACGGCAGTGAGGGTAGGGGGAGAATGGAATCCACATCAGGGATAATACGAGTAATAATGGGATATTTTGCTTAGGACTTCCTTGTCCGTCTCGGGTAAAAGTGCTCTGCCGCCTGTCCAAGTGTCTGCATGCCATCAAAGTTGAGCTGTTCCATGTATGCAAACAATTGAAATGCACTCTCATCAAATTCATCATCGCATCATTTGCTACCACCCATTTCCGATGAGACTCCGATTCTGGGACGAGGCGAGGTTCTGTGGAAAAATAAGATGAGCAACGGTCGCGTCGGTTCGTTTCTGATTAGTTTTCGTCAAATTCATTATTCCACTGAATGAAGGAATCTGAAATTTTATGGTGATTGATGGAGCGTAAACTGGCTGTTCATTGGATGTTTGGAGTTCGAGATGGGATTTGGTAGTTTGGTTTATGCATAAACCCTGAACCTAAAAATTTGTAGTCAGTCTTAGTAGAACGAGATAAACAGCGTTTTCCCAGTATGCACCTCCATAATGCGCTTCAAATTCCATGTTCAGTGAGATTTCAACGTCGTCTCTGTCATTCGGTATTGCTTAGTCGAACCACCCGATGATGATAAATAAGAAGGTATTACATGTGTTTGTATTTATTTATTTACAAGGATTATACAACAACAAGCATCGGTCTACCATCCGCCACCAACGTCACCACCTGTGTGTAGGGAAATTGGCCCATAACGATGTTGGCAAATGCAAGTGCGAGAGTGCATAAACATTACCGGTATTTATTACCTTGATGGCAGGCAACAAACATCCTAGTCGGGACTCGTGTGCCTTCAAGGGTTTCCCGATAAGCCTATTCTACCCATGATGCTGCTGTCGCTCGATGTTCCAACACAGAGCACTCCTAAGCTGACCTGAAGAGCAAGAGGCGTTAAGATTTTCCAATTTCCAGCCAGGCCGCTCTCAGCTGAATGAAGTAGCATTTAGGCTTCTTCAGTTTAGCAGTGCTCCCAGAGATAGTGTTACTGTTAAAAGATCACCTATTTTGGCATTAAAGATGGGAAAACCATAATGTTCATTGAGGCTCTTTAAGACATGGAACCTAACGCAAAATAAAGACCGAGATGCTAAGAGCTTTTCAGATTGATGATGTGCATTTATGCCACCGACTGATTCAAGAAAACATTTACGGTACTGTCAAACCGGTATTACGCGTGTACTCAACAGCATTCTCACTGTTGATTTGAACCGTTACGTAAGTCTAAAACAGTCAAATGAATAAGGTATGCACAGAAAACACAACTGAACAGAAAAAGATTATTGGTTATTGGTTATAAAGGTTATTGATCAAATGTATTACCCGTGTATTACAATAGAAACGTATTTTACAGCTTGAATGCTTTAATTTTTATAAGATAAACAGACATTATAGCCTGTCCACGTTAAATTTTGGACACTTTGCTTTCAGTTTAGATTTTGAATTATCGCTGAAACGGTTCATTTATATGACAGCTAAAACTCTCCATTTTATTTCGTGGTACAATATTCAAACGCATTTGGTACGAACGGCAGCAAAATCCAAATTTATCGATACGCGATCATTCCAAGAAACTAAAACTACCAAAAAGCACCATGTTTTGTGTTTGCAAATCATTTGACCAGCTCTCAATAAATGGACAAGAAGGTGGTAGAAGTATTTGATTTGGCAGGCCATCTGTAGTTGTGGTCAAAATTCAAAAAAAATCGTCTCTACCGGCACTATCAATAAAGATGTGTACGAGAAAGAATGTCTGCAAAAGCGGTTGCGACCGTTAATCAGAAACCACGGCGGTCCAGCCCTGTTTGGCTTGATTTGGCCTCTTATCACTATGCGAAATCCGCCCTGGAATGGTATAAGGTACAAGAGGTCAAATACGTGCCAAAAACAGCCAATCCACCAAACTGTCCAGAACTTCGCACAATAGAGAAATTGTACCGATGATTTCAAGAGAAGATGGAGGATCGTCACGGCGGGCGTATTTGAGGATAACGTACGGAACCTGATGGCAGGTGTACCACAGAAAGTTCGGGAATTTTACATAAAGAAAGATTAACATTTTAATCAACTGTTTCTAATGTAGATATAACTCTGTTATTGTGATATAAACAATCGGTTTCGTTGAGTTATGTGTAATTTTTGTTGCTGCTATTATTTTGGTGTCTGAAATTTAACGTGGACAGGCTTTACATTAAACATTACGCAATGTAAAACATCGTTGCGAACACATTACCCTGATCCGTTTTGGCACTCCATACATATTGGAGACTGCATGGATACACATTAAATTTACCTTGAACTGAGTGGTCACAGATTAGCTTATGAGTGTATGTTTGTCTTTGTGTAACTTTTGTGTCTGGAAATAGATTCATTAACCCTTATGTGATCGACAGGGTATCCGGGTACCTTTTCATGTTGTACATTACGAAATTTCATAGTTTATTATAAAACGGGAAGCTGAAATTCAGTGACATCTTAACAATAGTTGGAAGGCAACTTTTTGCATAAAAACCATTTGGTATAGAAGCAAGGGGGGCGAAGGGGGGGATTTCGATTTTTTTACCCCGTAAGTGATCAACAGGGTACCCGGGTACCCACCAAATTCAAATGATTATAACTCTGGCTATTATTGACCGATTTTAATTCTTTTGACACCGTTAGCTTCAAAAACTCATTCGCTTTAGATATATTATCAGCAATGATCATTAAATTCATCTGATTCCTGTAGATCCGGCTTTCCGGGGCTGTGATCCGGTACGGAGACACAGTTTCGGAACATTTATTGAAGTTCAAAGAATGTCAAAATCTTTGAAATAATTCCTAGAACATTTTTTTATTCCATTGTGGCCGTATGCCAACTTGTTCCTGAAACGGTCATTCTGTAACAGGTTCCCGTGGGGCCTAGAGTGACCATGACATATTTAGAAGGAAACCCTGGCAATATTGGTATCAAAATTCATGAAACTTCTTCAGTAGGATATTTCTCAACGTCTTTTCGGAACTGGTTCTCGTGGAGCCTCGAGTGGCCATGAACATTTTCAGAAGGAAATCCTGGCAATGTGGGCAATAAAATTCATTAAAATATCTTCAGTAGGATATTTCCTATTTCGGAAAGACAGGTCCGAGGACAAATTATCGGATGGCCACAAAACGTTGAGAAATATCTTACTGGAGAAATTTCATGAATTTTGATACCCATATTGCGATTTTTATGAATGTTTGGAGAATTCTCTGAACTTTGGAAGAATTCTCCAAAACTTCTTTGAAGTTCTTCTAAACTTCAAATAAAATCTTCCTTGAGCTACCCTGCTGAACTTTAGCGAAGTTCTCTCATCGAAGAACCGACATGCCAGAGAAATTCTCGGAATCCATCAATTCTGTCATTTGCCATCATTTGTCAAACGAGGTGAAATGTAAAGCGAGGAATATTAATTTCTACATGAGATTCTGTCTCAGCTCATAGTACAATGCAAACGGTGGGGGTCATGGTGGAAGTGCCTACCTTATTATAAAATGGCTTTATGGGCAACGAATATCATTACGATCATATGAATGAAGTTTGTATAGGCTGCTTCATTCGTCAGTGATCAACTCTTAAATTTCAGGGAAGTTCTCGCCTGATCTTCTGCAAAGTTCTCTGCTGAGCTTGTGGAAAGTTCCCTTGAAAGTTGCCATGTCTTCTGCAAAACAATTGGTATCGCAGTTTAAGATTGCTACTTCCAAGATATTCAACTTCCAACAAATACTACTTTCAAAAAGTTCTACTACCAAGAAGATCTACTTCCAAGAATTTCAACTTTTAAGAGGTTCTACTTCCAAGAAGTTCTACTTCCAAGAAGTTCTACTTCCAAGAAGTTCTACTTCCAAGAAGTTCTACTTCCAAGAAGTTCTACTTCCAAGAAGTTCTACTTCCAAGAAGTTCTACTTCCGTTACTTCCAAGAAGTTCTACTTCCAAGAAGTTCTACTTCCAAGAAGTTCTACTTCCAAGTAGTTGTTCTACTTCCAAGAAGTTTTACTTCCAAGAAGTTTTACTTCCAAGAAGTTTTACTTCCAAGAAGTTTTACTTCCAAGATGTTTTACTTCCAAGAAGTTTTACTTCCAAGAAGTTTTACTTCCAAAAAGTTCTACTTCCAAGAAGTTTTACTTCCAAGAAGTTTTACTTCCAAGAAGTTTTACTTCCAAGAAGTTTTACTTCCAACAAGTTCTACTACTAAGAAGTTCTACCTACCAAAAAGCTCTACTTCCAAGAAGTCCTACCTTCAAGAAGTTCTATTTCCAAGAAATTCTTTTTCCAAGAAGTTCTACATCCAAGATATTAACTTCTAAGATGTTCTACTTCTAAGATGCTCTGCTTCCAAGAAGTTCTACTTTCAAGAAGATCTACCTTCAAGAAGTTCTACTTTCAAAAAGTTCTATTTCCAAGTTTTATTTACAAGAAATTCTAATTCCAAGAAGCTCTTCTTGTAATAAGTTCTATTTTTATAAAGTTCTTCTTGCAAGTTCTTCTTGCAGTTCTTTTTTCAAAAAGTTTTACTTCCAACAAGTCTTCTTCCAAGAAGCTCTGCTTCGAATTAGTGGTACTAGTTCCAGGAAGAATTACTTCCAGGAAGTTCTACTTCAAAACAGTTCTACTTACAAAATGGTCTAATTCCAAAAAGTTCTACTTTCAAGAAGTTCTACGTCCAAGTAGTTATTCTGCTTCCAAGAAGTTTTATTTCCAAGAAGTTTTAGTTCCAAGAAATTTTAGTTCCAAGAAGTTTTAGTTCCAAGAAGTTTTACTTCCAAGAAGTTTTACTTCCAAGAAGTTTTACTTCCAAGATGTTTTACTTCCAAGAAGTTTTACTTCCAAGAAGTTTTACTTCCACAAAGTTCTACTTCCAAGAAGTTTTACTCCCAAGAAGTTTTACTTCCAAGAAGTTTTACTTCCAACAAGTTCTACTACTAAGAAGTTCTACCTACCAAAAAGCTCTACTTCCAAGAAGTCCTACTTTCAAGAAGTTCTATTTCCAAGAAATTCTTTTTCCAAGAAGTTCTACATCCAAAATGTTATACTTCTAAGATGTTCTACTTCTAAGATGTTCTACTTCCAAGAAGTTCTACTTTCAAGAAGATCTACTTTCAAGAAGTTCTACTTTCAAAAAGTTCTATTTCCAAGTTTTATTTCCAAGAAATTCTAATTCCAAGAAGCTCTTCTTGTAATAAGTTCTATTTCTATAAAGTTCTTCTTGCAAGTTCTTCTTGCAGTTCTTTTTTCAAAAAGTTTTACTTCCAACAAGTCTTCTTCCAAGAAGCTCTGCTTCGAATTAGTGGTACTAGTTCCAGGAAGAATTACTTCCAAGAAGTTCTACTTCAAAACAGTTCTACTTACAAAATGATCTAATTCCAAAAAGTTCTACTTTCAAGAAGTTCTACGTCCAAGTAGTTATTCTGCTTCCAAGAAGTTTTATTTCCAAGAAGTTTCAGTTCCAAGAAGTTTTAGCTCCAAGAAGTTTTAGTTCCAAGAAGATCTTCTTTCAAGTAGTTGTTTTACTTCCAAGAAGTTTTACTTCCAAGAAGTTCTATTTCCAAGAAGTTCCACTCCCATAAATTACACTTCCAAGAAGTTCTACTTCCAAGAAGTTCTACTTCCAAGAAATTCTACTTCCAAGAAGTTCTACTTCCAAGAAGTTCTACTTCCAAGAAGTTCTACTTCCAAGAAGTTCTACTTCCAAGAAGTTCTACTTCCAAGAATTTCTACTTCCAACAAGTTCTACTTCCAAGAAGTTCTGCTCCCAAGAAGTTCTACTTACAACAAGTTCTACTTCCAAGAAGTTTTACCTACCAAGAAGCTCTACTTCCAAGAAGTTCTACTTTCAAGAAGTTCTACTTTCAAGAAGTTCTACTTCCAAGAAGTTTTTTTTTGAAGAAGTTCTACTTCCAAGAAGTTATACTTCTAAGATCCTGCTTCTGATGTTCTACTTCCAAGAAGTTCTACTTTCAAGAAGATCTACGTTCAAGAAGTTCTACTTTCAAAGAGTTCTATTTCCAAGGAGTTTTACTTCCAAGAAATTCTTTTTCCAAGAAGCTCTTCTTCTAATGAGTTCTATTTTTAAAAAGTTCTTCTCGCATGTTCTTTTTTCAAAAAATTTTACTTCCAAAAAGTTCCAAGATGCTCTGTTTCCAATTAGTAGTACAAGTTCCAGGAAACATAACTTCCAAGAAGTTCTACTTCAAACCAGTTCTACTTACAGGATGATCTAATTCCAAAAAGTTCTACTTTCAAAACGATCTACTTTCAAGAAGTTCTACTCCCAAGAAGTTCTACTTCCAAGTAGTTATTCTGCTTCCAACAAGTTTTACTTCCAAGAAGTTTTAGTTCCAAGAAAATCTTCTTTCAAGTAGTTGTTTTACTTCCAAGAAGTTCTATTTCCAAAAAGTTCCACTCCCATAAATTACAATTCCAAGAAGATCTACTTCCAAGAAGTTCTGCTTCTAAGAAATTCTACTTCCAAAAAGTTCTACTTCCAAGAAGTTCTACTTCCAAGAAGTTCTACTTCCAAAAGTTCTACTTCCAGAAATTCTACTTCCAAGAAGTTTTACTTCCAAGTAGTTGTTCTACTTCCAAGAAGTTTTACCTCCAAGAAGATCTACTTCCAAGAAGTTTTACTTCCAAGAAGTTTTACTCCCTAGAAGTTTTACTTCCAAGAAGTTTTACTTCCAAGAAGTTTTACTTCCAAGAAGCTTTACTTCCAAGAAGTTTTACTTCCAAGAAGTATTACTTCCAAGAAGTTCTACTTCCAAGAATTTTTACTGTCAAGAAGTTTTACTTCCCAAAAGTTCCACTCCCATGAATAATACCTACAACAAAATCAACTTCCAAGAAGTGCTACTTCCAAGACAATCTACTTCCAAGAAGTTCTACATCCAAAAAGTTCTACTTCCAAGAAGTTCTTCCATGAAATTCTTCTTCCAAGAAGTTCGACTTTCAAGAAGTTCTACTTCCAATAAGCTTTACTTCCAGGAAGTTCTACTTTCAATAAGTTCTACTGCCAAAAAGTTTCACTTCTAAGAAGTATAACTTCGAATAAATTCTGCTTCTCAAAAGTTCTACTCCCAAGGAGTTCTACTTTCAAGAATTTCAGTTTTAAAGAAGTTTTACCTCCAACAAGTTCTACTTCTAAGTTCTACTTCTGAGAAGTTATATTTCCAAGAAATTCTACGTCAAGCCCACGTATTTCTACTTCCAAGAAGTTCTTGTTCCAAGAAATTTTACTTCCGAGATGTTCTACTCCCAAGAAAGTTCTATTTCCAAGAAATTCTACTTCCAAAAAGTTTTACCTTGTAGAATTTCTACTTTAAGGAAGTTCTACTTCCAAGTTTTCCTTGTTCGAGGAAGTTCTACTTCCAAGAAGTTTTACTTTCAAGAAGTTCTACTTCTAAGAAGTTTACCTCCTTGTAAAGTCTTCTTTCAAAAATGTATACTTCCAAGAGTTTTACTTTCAGAATGTTCCACAAAATTTCACTTGCAAGAACTTCTACTTCCACAATGTTCTACTTCAAACAAGTTTTACTTTCAAGAAATTCAAATTTCAAGAGGATCCACCTCCAAGAAGATCTGATTTCAAAATTTTATACTGCCACGAAGTTCTACATCCAGACAAGTGTTCCTTCAAAAGGTATACTTCTAAAAAGATTTTCTTCCAAGATTTATACTTCCACGAAGTTTTACTTCCATTAAGTTTTACTTCCAAGAAAACTTACTTCTTCCAAGAAGTTTAACTTCTGAATATTTGTACTCTTAAGAAATAATACTTGCAAAGTGTTTTACTTTCAGGAACGTCTATTTGCAACAAGAAGCTCTACTGCCAAAAGGTTTTTTTTTCTTCCCAGAAGTTTTTTTTCTAAGCATTTAAACTTCCGTAAAAATTGTAGCTGCGAAAAGTAATAGTTCCGAGACATTCTACTCCCAAGAAGCTATTTTTTCAAAAAGTTTACTTCCAGGAAAGTCTAAATTTAAGATGTTAACTTCTAAAATATTCTACATTCAAGATTCTGTACTTCAAAAAGCATTCGATCTGATGGATTTGAAATTTGGACTCTTTTTCGCTTTGTTTTCCTCGGCAACATACCTGAAAGCAATTGCATCATTTAACTGACTTTTGTCACCTGGATTATTTTGAAGTTATATTGCTAAGGCCTGTTCAGCTTTTATAAGTACCTTGTACATCTGCATCTTTGCTGTTTTGTCCTGACATTATGTTCAGCTGCAATGAATAATAGCTACTGATGTTTATATCCGTACGATCACTGTAAGGAGCAGTAACCTTTAATAAAAACTTGATACTAAAGGGCGATACGGTCAAAATTTGGTCAATATCAACTTGACGTATTTCTTTCAATTTTGCATTTAAAAAACCTGAACACCCCTCATTTTGAAGGTGTGTGTGTGTAGAATGTTGCTCCTATTTTGATTTTGGAATTCACTCTTCAGTTGTCAAAATGCCGTCCAAGCAAGAAGAGCAGCGTATCAAAATTTTGCTCGCGCATCGCGAAAATCCGAGCTACTCGCACGCAAAGTTGGCAAAATCGCTAAAAGTTGCCAAATCAACCGTTACAAATGTAATTAAAGTGTTTGGGAAACGTTTGTCGACAGCAAGGAAGTCTGGATCGGGGGGAAATCGAAAACCGGAAGCCGCTGAGACGACAAAGAGAGTTGCCGGTAGTTTCAAGCGAAACCCTAACCTATCTCTCCGAGATGCCGCAAATAAGCTGGGTGTATCGTCTACAATCGTGCATCGAGCCAAAAAACGAGCCGGACTATCGACTTACAAGAAGGTAGTGACTCCAAATCGCGATGATAAACAAAATACGACGGCCAAAGCGCGATCCCGGAGGCTGTACACGACGATGCTGACGAAGTTTGACTGCGTGGTAATGGACGACGAAACCTACGTCAAAGCCGACTACAAGCAGCTTCCGGGACAGGAGTTTTATACGGCAAAAGGAAGGGGAAAGGTAGCAGATATTTTCAAGCACACGAAACTGTCAAAGTTCGCAAAGAAATATCTGGTTTGGCAAGCCATCTGTACCTGTGGCTTGAAAAGCAGCATTTTCATAGCTTCCGGGACTGTCAACCAAGAAATTTACGTGAAAGAGTGTTTGAATAAACGTCTGCTGCCTTCCCTGAAGAAACACGGTTGTTCCGTACTGTTTTGGCCGGATTTGGCATCTTGCCATTACGGTAAAAAGGCCATGGAGTGGTACGCCGCCAACAACGTGCAGGTGGTTCCCAAGGACAAGAACCCTCCCAACACGCCAGAGCTCCGCCCAATTGAGAAATACTAGGCTATTGCCAAGCGGAACCTAAAGAAGACCAAAAAAACTGCTAAACACGAGCAGCAGTTCAAGGCAAACTGGCTTTCTGCGGCGAAGAAGGTGGACAAGGTGGCTGTACAAAATCTGATGGCAGGGGTCAAGCGTAAGGCCCGGCAATTCGGATTTGGAAAAGCGGAAGCCTAACTGAATATTTTTCCTGAATTTTATACTAATTGAACTTGAAAAAGAAATTTAATTTGATTTTTTAAATAAACGATTTCACCGATTTACACGCGTTTTCCCTTGACCAAATTTTGACCGTATCACCCTTTATTTTGTTATTTGTTGATTTTTTGAATATCTCCTATGAATTTCAGATCACCCTTAAGTTTCTCATTCTCGTAATTAAGTCGGATAAAAGCTGATTCGTAGTAAACAAACGCCAGTTTAGATGTTTTGGCTCCTCATTTAGAAAACAACACTCAATAACGATAAACCTCCACTGCCAGCACTGTCTCAAGACACTTTATAAGACAATATCTGAACTGGAAAAGGTTGCAATAACAACATCCACACCGTAACACCGAATCCAAAGCAAGTAGCATTCCCCGGCCCTGCAGTCACACTTACTGCATGTCTGGGGTAGCGGATCCTCTGAGAACGATTATTCCGCAACTGCCGACCAGGGCAAGTGGCTTCCATCTATGCAACCCGGTGCTCCGAATGGCTACAATGCATTGCAAGGAGAGAGGTACGTGAAGAGTGTTATGCATTTTTGATAGTGTCGTCGTTTTCGTTCCCCAAGAAATCCATTGATGCTTACCTTCTCTGGAAAAGGATATTCTCTTTCCCGGAACCCTATCTGCCAGCAGCAAGCAAAGGACGGAGACTCTGGAGCAATTGCTTGGAACTGCTTGCAAGGGAACAATTTACAGATTATCAAGCTTATTATTGCTTCGCCAGGAATGTTTTGGAAATTTTAATAATTTATTTACTTAAATGTGAGAAAATTGAATTCCAGGAAGTTTCGCACTCCAGCCATAGTCGATCATCGTAGTGGCGAAGGCTTAATGGATGGATGCCAGCTGATGTCGTTCGTCGTCTTGCATCTCCTTGTCTAATCGGCTTCGATGGCTTGACGATGCTGGTTATTATTATTATGCATCATAGGGACTTAACTCAGCTGGTAGCGGTCGTAGAGCAAGTCGATGCTCTTTACACAGTTCCAACGACTCGCTGCTCCAGAAGCCAACAACCGAAATGCACTAATAATGTTGGAACACCCGAAGCGTAAATCTTACAGCACTTATCCCTCGCATTCAATCCGATGAGGACGGCCGTCATCGTCTTTCCGTAGGCACATTTGCGTATGCAATGTGGACAGTAAATTCCTACCCCTCCAGATGGTTATGGATGGTTAAAGGGTTTGGCCGACGTAACGTCAACAAATTAATTATTGGTAATTGGTAATTTCACTGGTCGTTAAGCTGTGATTATAATTATCGTTGTCATAAATTAGAAATTATATGTCGTTCTGTAGAACTGGGTGCAATGCAATCATGAAGTGGACGGTGCAACGGCAGTGTGGGCTGTGGGTCATCTGATGAACGCTCGATGGTCGATCGTAATGCGTTAGGACGCAACGTGTTGCCAAAATCGATTAACCGTCTGACAAAATGAACCATCCGTTAGAATCAATAGATATTTACATGTTGAATTTATTATTTTTATCGTTGTAACTACACTAATATTTCGATAGTATGTACACGACATAAAACACTTCCAAAATAGAATTTGGGCAAAGGACTAATCAATTTCACAAACAAAAGCATGCAGAAGACTGTACTCGAAGAAAATGAGACACACTAAAATGGTCGCCAAAAACACACTAGTTGGATTTTCTTCAAATTTTCAGGAAATAACCTACAACTCTTTGTTTAGGTTTATATTTCATTGGTTTATTGGATCTTTTCTCCATGATCAAATATGCCCAT
Organism: Aedes koreicus; assembly: GCA_024533555.2. Classification (NCBI taxonomy): domain Eukaryota; kingdom Metazoa; phylum Arthropoda; class Insecta; order Diptera; family Culicidae; genus Aedes; species Aedes koreicus. The sequence continues at coordinate 116,118 of JAHHFK020001980.1, read as the reverse complement.
ACTTGGTTATTGACACCACTCATAAGGTTTTGGGCAATAGTGGAGACGACTTTTATTGATAGTTTTACCCACTTCAATGCCAGCTTTTTCACGAATTAGTCGTCCTAAAACGGACGGATATGAAATGTTCCATGTTTGATCGGTCTTTGGACCTGGCGTGTGGCCCATTCACATCTTTACTATAATTGTGCGTTAATTCATTAGCCAGCAAAACCGCATCATATGTGCAACAGTTGTTAGCAGATAATTTGAATCAATTACAGTATGTCCCATAAAAAAAATGCGAAAGTTTTCAATACTTATTTTTGAGTAGCTTTAAACATTATTTTTACTGTTTCAATCCGTGTGTGAAATCATCTGACTGTATTCTCTGAGACGATGTAAACAAAACAGTGGTTCGCAAGTAACAAAGTTGGGAAACATGTACGCAAAGGAGGCTGTGACTAGTTTGCTGCTCGCCCAAAAGCCGGTAAAACAAATTGCAACGATTGTAGGATGCCACCTGGCTACCGTTTACCGTATCCAACGTTCACTCCTTGATGTACCACGTCCACGGAAGCCGGGAAGTGGCCGTCCACGGTCCGCTCGCACACCGAAGGTCATCAGATCAGTGAGAGACAAGGTGAGGCCAAATCCTATCAGATCGATCCTGAAATTGGCTAAGGAACTACCATGCAACGGTTGGTCAAACATGACTTGAAATTTTCGTCCAGGGCAAGAGTAAAGCGCCACTTTGGAACCTCAACACGTTTGGTGTCAGCATTAAAAAAGAAGCATACCATCATCGTATTCTCCAATGAAAAAATTTTCACCAAGGATCCCGTATCTAACACACGTACAGATAGGTTTATTTCGCCGAAGAAGATTGAGAATGTTCGAGAAAACGTGAAATTCAAGTTTACAACCAACCATACAGCCGGAGTCATGGTTTTCGGGGCAGTTGCGTCCAATGGCTTAAAAATGCCTCCAGTATTTATCAAAGCTGGATTAAAAGTTAATACCGTGGTTTTCATGAACATTTTGAAGGACCACGTTCTGCCATGGATTAAAGCCAACTTTGAAGCACACCAACACGTCATTTTCCAACAGGACGGAGCACCGTGTCATACCTCAAAAGGGACTCAAGCGTGGCTGAAGGAAAACATGGAATTTTGGCCAAAGGACATTTGGCCTCCTAGCAGCCCAGACTTGAATCCTTTGGATTACTCAACATGGGCATATGTTCAGGCTAAGGCCTGTGAACGTTCTCACCCCAGTGTTGGCGCCCTGAAAGCTTCCATTACCAAGGCATGGAACTCGATGACTGACTCATACATTGAGAAGGTATGCTCTCGATTCCGTCCCCTTTTGGAGAAGGTGATCGATAAAAAAAAAGTAGACATATTGAGTAATGTAATCATGAAAGGCAAATAAGGTCTGTATCCACATTAATCCGGACACCTTCAAATCATTGTAACTTTTGAAATATTGCATGTAGGAATGAAAAATTGCACTGTGGTATAGCTGAGAGTCTATGATGAAAAAGACTATGATTGATGTTTACATTTCATGTTTAGTATTCAAGATGGCGACGAAAGAAAAACAAGTGCGCGAGCGAATTTTGTACGGGCGTACGGCAAATCCTGACTTGTCAATACGGGACCTTGCAAAAACATTGGATTTGCCTAAATCCACTGTTCACGATGTGCTCAAATCATTTTCGGAACGTTTGACGGTGGAGAGGAAACCGAGAAGTGACAAAAACATTGGACGCGCTGATCCTGTCATGGACCGAAAGGTAAAAAGGATATTAACGAAAAACCCAAATCTCTCCATTCGAACGGTGGCTCGTAAAATAGGGATGTCGACTGGTTTTGTCCAAAAATCAAAACAACGTTTGGGACTTAAGTCGTATAAAGTAAAAACAGTTCCAAATCGCAACGACAAACAGAACTTGGCAGCAAAATCACGGGCTCGACGTTTGTACTGCGAATATTTGACGAAGTTTTCATGCGTTGTTATGGACGATGAAACTTATGTCCTGGAAGATTTCAAGCAGCTTCCAGGGCTGGCTTTATATTCTGCTATGGCCATTTCAGAACGAAGAAGGCATCGAAATTTCCCAAAAAAATACCTTGTGTGGCAAGCAATTTGCACGTGTGGCAAAAAGAGTAAATCTTTCGTCACTACAGGCACAATCAACAAGGAGATCTATCAGAAAGAGTGTCTGCAGAAGCGATTGCTACCCTTCATCAAAAGTCACAAAGAAAAACCTTTGTTCTGTCCCGATTTGGCATCATGCCACTATGCTAAAACTGTGATGGAGTGGTACCAAGCAAATCAAGTGAACATTGTACCAAAAACCTCAAACCCGCCAAATTGCCCAGAGCTACGACCAATCGAGAGATATTGGGCTCTGATGAAGCGGAAGCTTTCTGGAAAGAAGCAAGGAATCAAAGACATCAAACACTTCCAGCAAATTTGGACAAAGACGGCTTCTACGATTTCTGAAGAGTCTGTACAAACTCTAATGGACGGAGTTAAGCGCAAAGTTCGAAAATTTTATGCAAATACCGAATAACTATGTTTTGTCTTCACGAATTGTTAAAACATATCCCATGAATCTGAAATAAACAACAACGACGGAAATATAATGCGAAATTTATGTTTATTCATTTTTGAGGTGTCCGGATTATTGCGGATACAGACCTTAAACGATTCCCTCAATAAAATTATGATTTTTTTTATCATTTTCTATGAAAAAAACTTATTTGAAACTGAGGTATGGATTTTCGCATTTCTTTTATGCGACATACTGTACATAGTTCTTCGCGCACTTCTGTTCACCTTTGTTATCTTACAAGCAAATAAGTTCTTGACCAATTTTTTCCTATTTAAATTGGCGATCTATTAAATACTAAAGAGCTATTATCTAAGAGCCCTCCAAAGCATGTAACGCATGACACCACCCAATATTACTGTTATCGAAACTGATAACAAGTCACCCAGCCTTTCCGGATGTATAACAGTGGAAGTTTAATTTTATTAGAGAGAGTTATAATTCCCTTAAGCTTATCATAAAATATAATAAATACGGTGTTCGATTTTGTTATCTTAGGTTAACTGACGTTTATTGATTACTTCATATCTCCGTTGAAGCTATCCGGTATTTATGAAACCGTTACAATCATGATCTGTGTAGTTAATTTCTTATTAAGTAAATTATTACCTTCAGTACTGGCGTAATCCTATTTTAAACACTGGCCAGATTGCACAGTTATAACATGTTATAAGCCTATCTTAATGACTTATTTCTTGTTGAAATTTACATGTTATAAAGCCTGTACTCGAAAAAAATGCACCAGACAAAAGTGTTCGCCAAAAATTTATGGTCAGTCGGATTGTCTTGAAACTTTCAGGGAATGAACTAATACATATGAATTATATTTCGGCATAATTACTTTATTCAATTTCTTTTCCATCGCTGAAAGCCCGCACCTTTCTCTTAAGACCCCTCATTACATTTTGTGCAATGGTGGAGCCGACCTTTTTGGTCACTTTCGTCGATTCTTTCTTCAACTCCAGCTCATTGTTAAACACCTTGGACGATTTTCGAACTTTGGCCTTCATTATGGCCCAAAGTCTTTCCACCGGACGAATCTCTGGTGAATTTGGGGGTTTGCGGTTTTTGGTACAAAACCAACGTTATTGTCTCTGTACCAATCCAACGTCGATCGCGCGTAATGGAATGAGGCCAGGTCCGGCCGAAATAATGTCTCGCCTCCGTGGGACCGCAGGAAGGGCCACAGACGCTTCTGGAGGCACTCGGTGCGGTAAATTTCGCTGTTGATGGTTCCCATTTGTGATGTACGGTTTACTCAGTTTACCGCATTGGCATATGGCCTGCCAGAGCAAGTATTTTTTGGCGAATTTGTCCACTTTCTTCTTGCTTATGTCTTCTGGAACATCAAACCGTGATTTGGCAACGTAGAACTAGAGCCCCGGTATCTGCTTTGCGTCTGCCTTGATGTAGGTTTCGTCATCCATAACCACACACATCGGTTTCGTTAACCACTCTCGATACAGCTTCCTTGCGCGGGATTTGGCCGCCGTGTTTTGTTGATCACGCCGGTTCGGTGCCTTGCGGACCTTGAATACACGAAACCCAGCTCGTTTCATGGTTTGCTGAACGAACCAGGCGGAACACTTTGCCTTCAGAGCCACGTCGCGAATCGAAAGGTTCGGAATACACTTGAAATAATCCAACACCTTCCGGGCCTTCACAGGGTCAGCTGTCTTCGATTTTCTTCCACTTCCAGCCCGCCGCTCGGTCGTCTGGGACTCCTTAAACGATTTTACCACCCGAGTCACAGTTGTATGGGTGTTTCCCAGTTGTCTTCCGATCCATCTCATCGTCGCAGTCGGATTTTCCATGACGGCGATTTTCTTCTTGTTTCGAAATTATAACCACTGAACCGATTATTATGAAATTTTTCACGTATGAAATTGACTCCAAACTAGTTATACTCAGATTTTCATCAATTTTTAACAACGGACAAAAAAGTTACACACGGATAAAAATGGTGCATTTTTTTCGAGTACAGGCCTTAACTCTGTAGTTTGAATTTTGTGAATTTAATGTTTACAAACTGCAAGAAGTTCTTTGGTATGAAGCATAGTTTTCACAATAGGCTATGCCAAAGATTAAGCCACTGCAGATTGTGGATTGATAAAAAAAAAACTCACTACCTTAGGCACCAATAAATTAACTTAAAAAAAAGTGATTCAAAATTAATACAGATTTGATTAAATTGGCTGCATTTAGCTATCGCAATAGCTAAATATATTGTGTTCGTTTGATGTTTCCGCAATCCTCTTGATGATTGCTGGGTGTGTCTACGTTAACGGAGAACGATTCGCCAAAGGGTGTAACAATTACATTGAGCTTTATGACAACGTTGCAGCTTGGACTTCTTTTTAAGCGTTTCAAGCTTATTGCTTTCGCAATTAGCTTATTACTTGCTTTCAACTTAGTGTTCTAAAATGCACTTCCACAGTTATTAATTAAGAGCATTCGACGCCCGGTACCATTTTTCCATTTTTGCATAAGTATGATTGTGTGGCAAGTACAATTATACTCTATGCCCAGGGAGTCGAGAAATTTTCCTTAGCGAACAATTCCTAGACCAGACCGGGAATCGAACCCAGCCACCTCCAGCATGCTGTTGCTTTGTAGCCGCGCCTTTGCCGACTGAGCTAAGGGCACCCAGCTTAGACACGCAAAGTTGAACCTCGGCCCAGTAACGATCTGAGTTTATTAACATTGTGTGTCTGTGTGTCCAATCTAACACCCATCGGCCGGCAATGGTATTATGCACAGAAAAAAATTATTAATTTTAACTAGCGTGTTAAATTTCCCTTCGTTTAATTTCACGCCAAAGGAGGCGTAAACAACAAAATTGTTTGCAATCTTTCATGCGCCATACAACAATGTTTGCATTCTTTCATACAACAGGCTAGATTCAGGCGTTATCTGGCTTTAATTTACATGAAATATCCCATTAATTTCTGCCAAATCTAGCATTCCCTTTATGTGCATTAGATAACGCAGAAAATTCAATGTTTCTTTTTATCTGTGTGGAAGAAATCTGTTTACAACAATCATTCAAGTGACCATTGGAAGCAGCTTTAATCCGGGAGCTAGAAAGTGATAGCTCTTCTAAAGATCGAGCAACCCATTTCAGAATGTCTGGAGACTCACGCCCATTCCGAGGTTACTTTCACATACAATAAGCCCCGCATGTAAACATTACCGATATCATTTCGATAAGGGCACTGCAACACACTTCCAGATTTGGAAATATAAATTGTCCAAACCAGGCACGTATTTAGTATTATTTGAAAATAGGGTTATTGTTGTATAGTTATAATCAGATAGATCTCACTAATGGCAGCCTCCTTAATGGCACTAGCTTGTTCATTCGTAAAAATAACAATTTTCGACGTTTATTCGTAATAAGTTTCATACACTCGCGGCAAAATAAGCGCAAAAACTAACGTTGCTAAACCGCCCGTTAGATATGCAACCTGCATAACAAAACTCTGTACACCACGTGGTGAATGCATCTGAAATTATGTGCCAGCCTATCACCTGCGCATACGCGTTTTCCTCGTTTGTTGCATCTGACCAGCAAATGGCCGTTTTCTACACAGGCCGACACTACACAGATAAATAGCAACATTTAATTATGTGCGTTATCTAATGCACATAAATGGAATGCTAGATTTGGCAGAAATGAATTGGATATTTTATGTAAATTTAAGTCAGATAACGCCTGAATGTAGTCTGTTGTATGGGAGATTGCCAACATTGTTGTATGGCGCATGAAATATTGCAAACAATTTCGTTGTTTACGCTTCCTTTTCCTTTGAAGGGAAATTTACCACGCTTGTTAAAATTCATTATTTTTTTCTGTGTAGTCTTCATTTTTTCACTCCACACTCTGCCAACAATCAAAATCCTCGCTATGAGACGACTCTATATCGAGCTTCTTAACTACTAATAATCATCGATTCACTCGCGACAAAGCGGAAAAACACTCTAATTTAATAATTGATGCCCGAGTGTCACAATATTACCACTAATAACCAAAACTATGCTGATGTAACTCTTCTTCCGGGTGCGGGGACGAAGCACAAAAGAACAAAAAAACGGGCAAATACTACCGACAATCATACATTTCGGGAGGGAATCGATTGTTTCTACACCACACACAACAAACACAGAAAATATATATTTTTTATTTTTTTTTTAAATAAAAAAAAAAAAATTTTTTTTATTTTATAAAAAAAAATAAAATTTTGTTTGGTTTTTTTTTTTATCCTTGGATTGACTTGCGCTTTTACTCCCCCCCCCCTTGTTTCCAAAAAAAAAAAAAAAAAAAATATGACAAATGTAAAATATAATTGTTATCTTTAGCTGTGTGGTTTTATACACCAATTGACTTTGACTGTTTTTGTATCGTATAGTTCAACCGTGACACATGATTCATGAGTGTGCTACACAGTTCTTGTTGTACACTCAACGATATAAACTTTCGATATTCATAAGATTGCATTTTGATTATTTGCTATAAGAAATCAATATGAACTTCATAAATTTGCCTTATGAAATATAATAATGTTGAAAAAATAAAAATATGGAGCAACCTGGAATCGAATCTTGAACGTTGAGATTATGGTTCCAGTGACTTGCCCACTAGTATATATCAACACTTGTATATAGGAAAGCTTAAAGGCGTACAAAAACAACGTCGTGTGAAACAAAATCCATTCATAAGTCAGTCTTATGAAATTCCAAAGCATCGTTCATAAGTTGAACCTTATAAAATTCTTAAGTTATATTTTGAGGGTGTCAATAAAAAACAAATTTTTGCCCCCCCCCACACCACACAGCGACAAAAAAAAAACAAAAAAAAAACAAAAAAAAAAAAAACTACACAAAAAATATTTTTACAATTTTTTTCCCATATTTTTTTGTTTTTTTTTTTTTTTTTTTTTATTATTTTAAAAAATTATTTATTAAAAGAAAGCAAAAAAAAATTTTTATGAGTTTATATTTTTTTTTTTTGGTTTAAAATTTGTTTTTGACCCAGGGCCTAATTTCAATTTTCTTTGAATCAAATGTTAACGATATTAGTTTCAAAGCAATCATTTTTTTTGTTTTTACAATCTAGCTTCCATACGACTGGATATAGATTCAAAAATATTTTATTTGATTCTTGCTTATCGTTATTTGATTCAAATATTTTTTTTTACTTCAATTACGTGCTTCTTATTAAATCAAAACAAAAACGCTTTGACTCAAAATAAAATTGGATTTGTTTTAAAAATAATTCTTATTGATTCTAATGATTTAATTTCAGGTTTGCTTTGAATTTCTTTATTAAATCTGTTTATCTTTACCAACTTTTAATTGTTTTTTTAAAACAATATTTATTATGTTCATAAAATTGCTGCACCTAAATAATAATCTTTGCGTTCGTCATGCACTTTTCCTTTCCACCAAAAATGGCTGCTTTATCAGATCTTTCACCTTCTTCCGTTCGATGAATTTCAAAGTTTCGACGGTGTACTGGTTTGCTGAAATAAGACCAAAAATTAGAATTTTGAACACAAGTAATATAAATTTACATACATTGAAATGTACCGATAACTGCACCACACTGCTCGATAAAAATCTAATCTCCTGCGACGAGTGCATTTTGCAGTTTCCGTGTTATAAAATGGTGCGAAGAAGATACACACATGCACAAAGCATCATACCATTTTGGAAAGATTTTATTTCAAATCAAATGTAAATATTGTTGATTCAAATATATATATTTTAGTAAATCAACGCTGAGTGGTATTAAAAACAAATAAATATTTTTTTGATTCAACCATAATCATTTATTTGAATCAAAGCCCTCGTATATTTGATTCTAAAATGCTGTATTTCGCTGCGTGTGTAGTACGAAGAAGGAAAAATCTCGGAGTAAACGGAATTTGTCCCTCTATACATAACCTCTTAGTTAAGTTTATCTGTAATAAACAAGTAGTTAATTCATGATCATTTACATAATAACTTGACTAAACTTATTTTATTAATTTGTTAGATTTTGTTTGATTGGTTATGTATTATTTTATTAATTATATTGAATTATATTTAATGTATTATATAAAATCACAAGTTTATTAGTTTTTCGGGAAATTGTAAATTCAAGGAAATGTTTGTTTGGGAAACGGTACATTCGGAGTTAACCCAGGAGTTAATTTTTAGTTTAATGTTAACCAAGTTCACAAAATTGGCAATTGTTTCAACTAGAATTTTTTAATTGGTAACAAATTTTGAGCCTAAAAAATGTCTACAGGCAAAGTTAAAAGAATTGTAGTTTTTCTTTTGAAAATTTATAGATATAGATGATTAACATTAAACGCAGGAGTCCGATCAAAATTTGTTGTGGACGGGATGCGCGTGTCTGTCGGGATAGGCTGTGCAGGTGGTTGGGGTTGGATGGGGGTTGATAGTCCTTCTTCTTATTTTATCGTTACCTTTCCATGTAGTTTATAGCATGTATCCTCCATACCAGACAATAAATAAATTGAAAAAAAAATAGATAGGAAATAGAACTGTTCTTTTCCAAGTGTCAGATTACTTAGCCAGTGATTTAAAATATTGTTAAATTTGGGATGGGGATGGTAACTAGATCCAAAGCTAGAGAGTAGGCTAGAATTGAAAATGTTGTTGTCTAAAGCTAATCCAGTATTTTTTTTTTAAATCCTTTTTGATTCAAACATCATTACTTCTGGTTGGTACTGTTCAAGTTTGGTTAGGTTAGGAATTCGGAATTCGTAGTCAGAGAAACGAAAATATCGTCGTGAAAATATCACCAATAATCTCTCACCTACGCCCTGCATGCCATGAAATACTAACACCTTATTTTCTTTTCTTTTTTTATTGACTTCATGGTCGAAAACGGCTGTGTAATGGATTGATTGAAGTGCGAAGGACCTGCTCAGCCCTCTGCTACATGTGGTTTTTAAAAGGAAGTGATCATATCAATTTCAAGAAAAAGTACCCGTGGAGCATCCTCGAAAAAATCACAGACAGCACACAAAGATAAGTATATACGAAATCAAAACTGTCAAACTATCAAAAACATTCATCTTACTTAAGATCAAAAAGTTATATAAGAGTCACTACCAGTTTCAAATCACAAACAAATTAAACATTTCAGATCATTTTGTAGCAACGCGGCCATCTCAATCCAAAAAACACTACAAACCCCTTAGCAAAACCTAATCCTTATCACCTTCCATGGCGTTCAAGTAGTCCGCATAAACCAGTTCGCCATTACCCCTCCCTAACCCTCGGCTTTGGATTGACTTGCGCTCTCATTGCCCCACCAAACGCTGCAAATTTAAAATGAAAATGAAATATGTACGTTATTTAGTATTTCAGTACAACATCGTATTATTTTAATCATTGTATATTAATAAAATCAGATTAAAATTATTATTAATAAAAATAAATAACAACAGTTAATTTTTAACTGCTTCAAGGTTACAAGGACGTTGATTCCAGATAGTATAGCAATTTTTCTTACATTGTAGCTAAACGTTCGTTTTTATCAATTTTGATCATTGGATATTATTCAAATTAATAAGTTCTCTTCAATTCTGCTAATTATGTATATCCATGTATCATAAATACATACATATTTTTTATTGTTTGGTTTATAGTTAAAGGTTTTATGGATGTTTATACTTCATTTAATTGCGAAATGGTTTGGTTAAAAATGGTTTCACATTCCGGAGTTACATTCATCTATCAATGATTGAGCTGTAATGAGGCACCAAGCGTCATATTATTATCATATGCCTATCATTGTTTAAGTTATTTCATCATATTATTTAATTTATACCAATCGTTTCATCGATAAGATTACACAGTATACATTCATCATATAGCTGCATCTAATTATCATTATCATTGCATATCATTATCTGCTTCAAGGTTAATAAGGAAGGTGATCCCAGGTTATATAGATAATTTATTACATTGTATTAATTAAGGTATTTTTCTATATATTTACACCATTGGATATTATATTATTCCATTTTTAAAATTTATGAATGATCTTCGTTTTGCAGATTATACGTACCTATGTCATAAATACATACATATTTTTATTGTTTTACGAATAAATTTAATTTTTTTTTTTTTATTTTATTATAAATATCACCACCCTCACAAACCTACATCCCACACCCAGGGATCGGGTAAAAAACACCCACCAGCCGCAAAAAAATTATTTTTTATTGCATATTCTAATTATTTCATCATATTACTCTATTTATAACCATATTAAAATAACAGGAGGACAAATTCCATCTATGACATATTTTAATTAAATATTCTTGTATATTTCGTTGCTCTATTACATACTACATATAGTGCATATCATGACATATTATTTACATTATATACAATACACGGTGTTCAATAAGTTCGAATACAAGTTTTCATCATTGCGTAGGTATGCGCCATGTACATATTCTGCATTGGTATTGGTGTCAGCTTTAGCTTCATTCATACGCTACCGAATGTGCGCGGTGTTGACATTCTGTTAGTTGTTGTTTGTTTGTTACGCGCGATGAAAGAGTATCGGGACTTCGTAATTAAGCGTTTTTTTAACGGTGAGCGACCCGGCGATATATTCCGGCTGCTGAAATCGCATGGGGTCAAGCGGAACTTTGTCTACACGACCATCAGGCGATACCGGGAGACGTCCTCGACCAATGACCGTGCGAGATCCGGTCGGCCGCGTTCAGCGAGGACGCCACGGGTCATCAAGATCGTGAGGGAGCGAATTCGGCGCAAAAAGAACCGCTCAATCCGGAAAACGGCTGCAGATCTCAACGTTTCCATTGGAACCGCTCACACCATACTCACCAAGGACCTTGGTTTCAGGCCTTACAAAAAACGTAAGGTCCATGGCGTTTCGGAGGCTACCAGCAAAAAGCGGTTGGATCGAGCTAAGAGGATCCTCTCTCGGCACGCTGGTCAGGAGTTTGTTTTTTCGGACGAGAAACTGTTCGTGCTGCAGCAGCCGCACAATGTGCAAAATGACCGGGTGTGGGCGCCATCGAGGGACAGCATTCCTGAATCCAATATAAACATCCCTCGGTTCCAAAGTGCCGCGTCGGTGATGGTTTGGGGGGCAGTATGCAAACGTGGTAAGCTACCCTTGGTGTTTATTAAAAAAAACGTCAAAATCAACGCGGCGTACTACAAAACTGAGGTTTTGGAAAAGGTTGTTGCCCCCAGTCTCCGAAGCCTCTACGGCGATGAGCACTACGTGTTCCAGCAGGACGGTGCACCAGCCCATACGGCAAATGTGGTTCAAGCCTGGTGTCGGGACAATTTAACCGACTTTCTGGACAAAACTTTGTGGCCTCCCAGCTCCCCGGACTTGAATCCTCTCGACTTTTTTGTTTGGTCCTATATGATGGCGAAGCTGAACGAATACAAGGTCAGCACTTTGGATCATTTCAAGACGGTAATTCTCAAAATCTGGGACGAAATGCCCATGCAGTCCGTGCGTGCCGCCTGCGACGCGTTCGAGAAACGTTTGAAGCTCGTTAAGGAGTACAAAGGGGGGGTCATTCCAAGAGAAATGTTGTAAACGTTCCTTGTAAACATAGCTTTCAATAACATAAATCCAAAAAAATAAAAAAACATGTTTTCATTTTTTTAACAAATTTTGAAAGTGTATCCGAACTTATTGAACACCGTGTAAATACTGGGGGGGCACACGTTGGTTAGCTCCCCGAGGAGGAACGATCATTTTCTTTCCCTCCCACCGATTGTGGCCGCATTCACTCCACCAATCTTACGGACCCCCCCCAACCCCCCCCCCTTAAAACATAAATCCCCCATGGGTTTCGTATTGTTGATTGTATCTGGAAGGGGTTTTTAATTTCCCGTGGTTCCCCGTGGGGTTTCTTCTTTACGCCTCCCCCCCCCTTTTTCCCCCCCCCCCCCCCATTTGGGTCATTAATCCCATCTTTGTCTACTATTAAGTGGAGCTGCATCCATGCCAAGGGCATGAAGGGATGGTGGCTACCATACATACATACATACATACAGTTATTGTTTGATTTTTTTTCGCGAAAACGACGCAGCAAAAACCTAACTGTTTTCCTAAAACTGTTGTATCAAAAAACATAAGCCCTTCTCAAAAGTTACTCTCGTATACAAACGACCGTTCCTCATGCCAAAACACTTATACTGTTATTCTGAACACGTTTGTAAAGTTTCGGCCAAATAAAACAAAATTTTTCTTTCTTTTGTCCCCCCAACACCCATATATATATCGAATACTGGAAAAAGAAATTAGGCACACACTCCGAAATCACCATTCCACATTCCCCCCCCCCCCCTAAACACTTACTCACTTCAGCTTTATTCCCTATCGGAGGGACCCACCAAATTTTAGATCTCAAACACTTAAATTTTATGACGACTTAGATACACAGCAAAAACAGTTGTTGAATATTACACAGAATCAGATGCACATAGGTCATTCCATCGCTTGTGTAATGTTAGGTTGTCTGGATGTACACTGCTTATCGATGTAATTTGGTCGATGTAAACGAGACAACGTAACTCATCGAGACAACGTGAATCATCACGACGTACTTCATAGTCGCGACGTAAAGGGAGTAATGTAAAACTTATAGTGTAAATGGAATTTTTGGATATTACTCAATGAAAAAAAAAGGTTTACAGTGGAAATAAAAATACAAGGATGGTTTTATTATTGAAAACTAAATTGGAATTAAAAATCTGGCTATGCTTTCGATATATATGAGTGATGACATCTTGCGATTTCTTGGAATGGTACTGACATCCGGGCAAAATACAGGAACAAGATATCCGATTGATGTTCTGTGTAAACAGCATGTTCTATGCGAGTGCTGTCCAGTACAAATTCAACAAAATCGTAATGTGTTTTAGCAAGTGGCGGATCTGTCGTCTATTCATTCTTCTTTTTCTTTTCATTCTTGACATTGATATTGAACGGAAGCAGAAACTCTTCTTTCTTCTTCTTATTCTTTCCATCTTCACCCCCGCCAGAACCAGCCGCTCCACTAGCGAGCGAAGATCATCCACCACTACTTCCCCCAGATGATGCTGGTGGGTTTGCATTGCTTTCACCTTGTTTACTTCCACCAAATTTCCTTACCTTCCTCCATTGCTTGAATTATCGCAATTTTTCCATCTGGTTCATATTCTGCACCGTCGGACATGTTGAAGTCTTCAGTTTTGTCACTCGCATCCGAATCATACTCAGCCGGAGATTTTTCTCCGTTTCAGCAGCAAATTGCTCAAATGAACCGATTGAATCTGCAGTGTCGGTACGATTGCATCCGCTTACGAGCATAACATCGGTTCTTCGGTAGAGGGCGTCGATTCAGGTGACTAAACGAATCACCGCTCGACGAAATGTGGCGATCTTGGAGTTCTTCCTAAAATTTTAATGAAAATGGCTGATGAATAAAATCGCCATATATAGCTGCTGTACAAACCTGCCGTTTACGTCCGATAAACCGAATTCCCGGTGTTTTTCGTGGGATGTAAGCGATAGGATGTGCTGCAACAGTTCCGGAGAAACATCGTTGAAATTTCCTTCCTGATTTGGTATGGATGATTCTATGTCAATGTAGGATTGAATAAGTTCGGCAATGCAACTTCGAGCGTTATGTTCCAGATGACACGAATGGAGAAGGGCTAGAGCAAGAGCGGCTTGCTGTATTGGCGAACAGTTGAGTGGATTTACGATGCGGGTTACGACGGTGTTAAAGTCCTTTGATGCGGTAGCGGATTGTCCACCGCAAAGCAAACGTTCCCTGCCAGCTGCGGTTTGGTCAGTAATCCGACCAATTCCGACGACAGCAATCGAGCTTGCTGTGACAGTGGGTAGCGGCTGGTTGTTATTCTTGATAGTACTTGTGGTTGTGCTGCTACTACTGCTAATATTCTTGGAATGTCCCGGGGTGGTAGCGTCTTCATCGGTCCCTCCAGCCGAACTACTGGAAAAATCTACCGCAGAGAATAGTCAACGCAGCAAGTGGGGATCAGCTTCTAATCCACAATCATTCACAAACTGTGCTAGTTGACGACTGTTCGGGGCAAAGTTCTTCTTGCTCAAGATCGAAACCAGGTAACTGATCTGCGTTAGGGAGTATGAGCAGGGCTTCCGCGGTTGAAACCCTCTGCCACCAACTTGTTTGGATTGATATTAATGAACGACGAAGAAAATTTCCGGTGTTGTGAACAAATATCGAATTCGTTTTTGAACCTAGGTTGGAACTAGTTCCCGAACTTATTGTCAGCGCAAACCTCAACCCGATAGGAGTTACAAATAAAACCGTATACACTAAACCGTTTACACAAATATCCGACCCAATTTTGATACCCGATCCAGTTTGGAACTGAATCAAAAACGAATACGCAAAAAAAAAAAGAACAAGTTTGGCAATATTGCGAGATGAAATTATTAATTTTACATAAAAACAAAATGCGATAAAGTATCAAAGTCGTGTAATATTTAACATTTTTTGCGGAGTTCTTTATGTGCATTGGTTTTCGTGTAATATTTATGTTTTTAATATGTGATTTTTACATTCATACAACTAATAATTTTTTATGATGTAATTTGAAGACCGATGTTATATTCCACTAAGTGGATGTTATTGTGCATCGTATTTCCTTGATTACACCAGTTTTTAATACGTTAGAATCAATTACGTTGATGCATATTACATTTTTTTTTTGCTGTGTATCCAAACTACCCCCCCCCCAAAAAAAAAAAAATTTAAGCGGGTATTTAAATTTTACCACACAAAAAATTTTAGCTGTACATTTACTCGTACTCTATATATAAGCACTGTAAAATTAAAATCTGCTTCAATCTACTGATCAAATTTGTTAGGATTCGAAAAAGCAGATTATTTGTTTGATTTTTGTAATGCTCAAAAAATAAAATGAACAAATTATTGATAACAATTTATATTTGTTATTTTTTAGTTTTTTGTGAAGTTTTCTACAAGAAGCTTCCATTTGTGTTCAATAATTTATTTTTCACACATCGAAAGAGAACAAATAGCATCCAAATGACTCTTTTTCAGATGATTTCAAAAGAATCTGTGAATGTTTACCGGGCACTTGTAAACATGCAGGTTTCGGTGAATTTGGACGTATTTCATGAAATCGAACACACTTCCGCTGCGATTTCCACAGTCACACTTAATTGTTTCGAACGTTTTCAAAACGTACTTCAAAATTTTCAACTTTTAACTCCCGTACCTAACCGTACACAATATGGCGGTGACAGCTTTTTGATACTGCACTCCCGTTTCATTTAACTCAACTTTTGAGTACAATTGTACACCATTTCTTTTTCTCTCACAAAAAGGTTACTCAATTTTTGTAAAAGTGGATCTACTCAATTTTATGAGTAGATCCACTATTTACGAAATTTGAGTAACATTTCCGTGAGAGGAAAGGAGGTGGTGTACAATTGTACTCTAAAATTGAGTAAAACGAAACGAGAGTGTAACATGACAAGCTGAGCGGTGATGCTGAATTGTGTTGAGGTCATGTAAATTTCAAGCGTTTGAGTTGAAAAAATAAGAGCGTGTCGTATAATTACATGTTATCGATTGCAAATATGAATTCAGGCTAGAATATTATAATAAATGTGATACAGTTTTACATGAATAGAAAACACTGTTCTGCGAATAAGTAAGTCGACGATTTTTCAGTGTTGGTTTAGATTACATCAAAAGTAATTTTCATATTTTTATTTCTGTATACTGGCTACTTTAATCAATCGTTCGAATTATATATAAATCGACTAAAATAGATTGTCGCTAGTCGATAAATTCGGTTTTCAACTGAAACCATAATACTAATCGACTTCCCTTTTAAGTAATAATAGCTATGCAAACAGATAACAAACTATTTTTACCAGTATAGTTTGAAACAGACCGGCCCAGTTAATCTAGAAAACTCTAAATACAGAGAAAATTTAACAGTTCGTTCCAAATGCCAATTTAAGTTCCACGGCAATCATGATTAAATTGCTGATTGCAAGCAGTCCAAACTTTCCCATCAAAATCAGTAGAAAAGACACTCATGAATGTGTTACTCATGTTCTTGCTCGGCAAACATTTTTCCACTTTTACCAAACCGCCGCTCTGCAAAATACCTTTCCCCGCTCACTCCTCCAACTGACCTCGGCAAACATCACCTGGGGCGATTATCAAACTTTGAAACATTCTTCTATTGCCCATAGATACTTTCGGAGATAGTTTTAATGATGGACTTTCGCCTCGGTCTCGTTTCCGGTGTCCACCACCATCACCACCGGAAGAGCATCCTGTCGGAGAAAGCAGAGAACAGAAGGAATTGAGAAGCGTTTAGCATATCAAAAACTTTTCATCTATCTGTAGGATTCGTTTGAATATCTCGTACCGGACTTTTCGGTGTACGACGAGAGGACCGATGGCCCAACGCGAAGGTATGTTCTTCCAGCAGGAAGGCGGGGGGAAACTTTTTAAACACTCTTGGTGAGATTTTCTGTGATTAAAAGATCGGAACTGGACAGGTGAAATGGTGTTTCACTTTCTATTCAACTGATGAAGGTGATGTGTCCGCTTTTTTCCCCCTATCTTTTGTGGCATCAAGTTAGGGATTCGAATTTGGCTGCCGATCATCGTGGCATGTTAATTGCAAAACTTTTTTTGCTTCATTCGATTTCTAACATACATCTATGAATCAACGAACGATTTATTTGGGGGGGAAAATTAAACTCCAAACAACGAACCTTCTCCTTCCCCGGTAAACAAGCTTCCATTTCAATTCCGGTAGTAATAACTTTGAAATTGTTTTCCTTCTTCAAAAGGCAAACGCAAATTGCTTCCTGCCCGAGGGGGTCAACGAAACTCCTTTGCAAGCTAACCGGAAAGCTGTGTTGTAGCCATCCAAACCAAAGCGGTGGAAAATCTTCTTAAAACGAAATGTAAACAAAGCAGCAGAAAAAAAAGTAGTGAATATAAATACTATCGAAATATGAGAAGTGCAGGAAAAGGCAGGCCCGCAGGAAAATGTGTGTGAGAGAGAAATTTGCAAGAAAGTGTACGGGTGGGATGTAGTTGGATCGTTGGCCCATTCAAGACAAATTGAATTTGCTTCCTTATCTTGGAGTCCAGCAGGATATCTTGGCCACCAGATAGTGGTGGCAAGAGAAGTGAGAGTATGCAAAACAAGGGTGGCCAATTGCTGGAGCAGTTTTGTGTATGCGCTGAACCAAGGGACATTTTTAACCGGTAGTTTCGAATAGAGTTGGTTTCTATGAGTGTTTTTTTTTTGTTGGTATATGATAAAAAAAAACAGCTGTTTTTGATTCGAGCATTTTTTTTGTAACTTATTTTTCAATTGTTATCAATCTCTTCCTCTCAATATTTAACATGACGGCAATTAGCAAGGATTCTAAATTGCACAAACTTGTGCAATGTTATTTGGCAGCCAATTAATAGACCCAATCTTGATCTTCAAATCCAGTTTCAATCAAAATTGACAGCGTTATTAGTTGATTTGCAGCAGCCATGGCGAAAACGGTCAAGCAACTTCGTTACACCCCGTGAAAAAGTTGGACATCATGAGGCACTTCGCGTCCACCGGATATAGCCGATCCGGCATTTAAAACATCCTGTCCTGTCTGTAGAAAGGCGAGAGCATCAAACGGAAGCCTGGTTCCGGCCTCCCGACAGTGCTACGCAAAAGTCAAGAGGCCGGAACCAGGCCAGAAAGACCGAGGGTATTGTGGCCTTATCGTTCAGCGCCTTGGGCCGAGAGGTTGGTTGAACCGGTCGAACGGTGAAGAAGTATGTGGGCAAGAATGATGTAATAGATGTTCTTGACTGGGATAGAACTTTTGTCGACGCTGAAGTTGATCCTGATTATCAGCATTGTGGGGAACTTTGGCGTAGTATTCGAGTTCTAGCAGCTGTTGACCGCCACTGTCGCTTGCCGTTGACCGGCCGAGTAGCGAACGTCGTCCTTCGATCGCGACGTAAAAAAAAGTTTCAACCTTTAGAACCGTACACATGTAATACATTGTTTATTGCAGGTTGAACTGGATGCAGCGCAGCCTGTCCTTCATGAAATTCTCGTTTTAGGATCTTCCAGTCGTTACCTCCGATGACGTTCACATGGGCCCCAGAGTCATTCAAGAACGTGATTAGACTCAAGTCCGATCCACATCACGCTGCATGTTGTTCACGCGTCGCTTCCAGCACATTGCAATGAAGTGTCCGCGCACATCACATCGATTGCAGTTTTTGTCCAGAGCCTGGCAGGTAGTACTGATTCTGTATGAGGGACGATTGCAGCGATTACAACGATTGCGGCGACGCCCCTCTGGACGCCGATCAGAGCCATCTCTTTACTGTTTTTTATCATCCCCCTTCTTCTCTTTCCCGCTTTTTTTTCCCCTTCGTTGGTTTTTTCCAATTTCCCCCACAAACCCCCAAATATTCCCACCCCCCCGGGGTGTTTTTTTTTTCCCCCAAATTTTTTCGCAAATTGGGCCCCCCCCAACGGCCCTTCTTCCCCGGGGCGGGGCCCCCAAAACTTTCCCTCCTTCAAAACCCGCCGGAGAAAACCACGGCGGATTCTCCAGGCTCTTGCTTCATTCTTACGAACGACTCATGTTCAGCAGCAGTGTCCGTCGTGGACTGTAAGTACCGTTTGATATTATTCACAAAAGCTGGATAGCAATCAGGCTCTGCCAGGTTCTTTGCAGCTTGGGTGCTCTCACAATGCACAGTGGGAAAAAAGTACATGAATTGCGAAAGAATTCGATAATTCAGCTCCAAGTAGCACAAGGTTAGTAAACAATAGCATTTTTTATGTGAAAATTCTTGGAAAATCGAATGAAAGGGGTCCCACTAGCCGCAAAATTCAGTGGACGGAGATATTGGGCTTATTTTACCCCAATTCCCCCGTATTTTCGAAAAATGCCCAGTAATCTATGCTTGGAGGGATCTGCGGTAGTCAAAATAGGCCTATTATTGTGTAGAATTTTTCTAGAAATCGAATGGAAGTGGTTGCAACCATCGCACGAGTTGGAGAACGGAGATATTTTACCCCACTTCCCTCATATTTTCGAATATTGTTCATTAATTTTTGGTCGGAGGGGTCTGCGGTAGTCAAAATAGGCCTATTCTTGTGTAGAATTTCCCTAGAAATCGAATGAAGGCAGTTGCAGCCACCGCACGAGTCAGAGAACGGAGATATTGCTGATTTTACCCCACTTCCCCATATTTTCAGAATATTGCCCATTTATACGCTTTTCAGATGTCTTTGGAATAAAACAACTTAACTGGGTGCTTTCGAACCACCACAAAAAAGTATATTATCCATTACCATCAGATAATTCATCTTCACTCAAAGTTGTCGCTCATCTTCACTATATTCGTCATCGTTTTCGCTAGATTGGAAAATGTTTTCGTGTTCCTGTTCGTCAGATACACAGAACTGTAGCATCTGCGCTTCGAACTCTGGGTCATGCTTCCAGAATGATTTTTTGCCGCTTGATTTGACCGATAGATACGCCATCTTGGGATCAGACCAAGTCAAAGCTTCTCTCATCAAATCCGCAGAAGTTTTCCGTGCAAAGTGCAATCGGGAGAACTTGTGTCGCTTGTGACTCGTTTCTCCAGCATGCTCGTCGACGAAGTTCATCGGAAATATCAAAACATTTATTAGCATTATATACTTCCACATACCTAATTTTTATTATTAAATTTACCAAACGTTCAATCAATTCCGGTAGATGCTCATATTTACGCAGACATGGAGGGAGCTGCCGTACAAACGAAAATTCACAACTGTATTGTTGCTCAATGTCGGTGTACAACTGTTTGATTTTATTGTTGTCCAACTTTCTAGATGAAAGTGCCAGACTGCTGATGAGCCGAATATTACTTATCAAATCCACGTCAACTCCAAGAATTTCAGCAAACTTTTGAGGTTGCGCAAGTAGCCTCCTCACCATGTTGCCATTATTGGAGCTTCCGCAGCCTCCAACTTTGGGACGGTTAACGTTCAGTTTGAATTTAGCTTCAAGCTCATCCGCAATTCGGCGTGCTTTCTTCTTAACTTCTGCGTGGGACATGGCTGGATGGTTAGGAACAGAATTTCGTATGAGGTCTTCTACCAAGTTCAATCTTGAATGAAAGAAGGATGGTCCGATTCGTTCATCATCTTTCAGACATAGTGGACATGCTTTAGTGTTTCGGTTTCCTACAATGGCGTTTGCCGCGTTGTCATCTATCATCGAATAGACTGCTCTGATCTTCACTCGCAAAGTCACGTTTCCAGCGTCGAAGATGATGGCATTCAGTTCATCCACATCCTTAAAAAAATGGTCGAAAAGCTTTAATGTGATTTCATCTGTTTCTTTTGTCCAGTGCATAGACCGAAAGCTTCAAAACTTGTCGGATTGGCGATTTGGATTTACGTAGATTTCATGACCACTTTTCGATACCAGTTTCAAGGACGTAAAATGCTCCGTTAATAAGGAGTCATCTTTCCCTAGAAACTTAGCCTGATTATAGTGCCTAAAGCCAGTTGCAGAGTCAGGTCCAGCAGCCACATGCATGACAAAATCAATGATCCCACTCAAAGCTATTTCATTGCGATTGTCCCGTACGTCCTCCAACTCCATAATCCACATAAAATCGTTCGAAATCATTTCCCGAACCGAAATATACGAAGACAAATATCCTTCGTCATGATTGGGTTCTGTAAATTTCGGAAGCATGCTATTACGATGAGCTATCATATCTGCCCATGGAACAAATGCCTTCTGTTTCAATTCCTTCCGCATGAATGTGGTTCCCAATCTTGTTTTCATCATCAAAGATGATTCCGATGAAGGCCCTTTCGGATCTTGCTCAAGTTTTGACGCTCTTAGTACCTTGCTTGCCCTCTCCCTAGGTACCTTGCTTGCTCTCCTTTTCTCAACTTTCTCAAAAATCTACTCATATCGGGACATCCGGCTTTACGTGTTGCTGTTTCCGCTGCGTAAAGTTCTTCGACGCAGCGTCCACGAGCCAAGTCTTGGCAATACTTGACTTTATTGTGTTCAGCCAACTGTTGGAATGACAACGACTTTCTGCCACGATTTTGGGATAACGGTGATGTCCGTAATGCATGAGTTTCATGAGAATTAGATTGATTTGGGACGGATTATACCTAAGGCGTTGGTTGCAATCCGCCTTTCGTTCGAAGAATCTATTCTTACTTCGAACACTCCTCCAATAATTTTGGAATGTGTGTATCCAAGTGTCCACACTCCTTTCAACCACATCTTCTTCCACTTTTAGATTCTGCCGAACAAAATCCAAAACATGCTGTTTCTTCCAGCTTTTCAAATAAATTTCCGTAACTTCCTGGTTTAAAAACATTTTGAACCGAAAAACACAGAAAATTTGACAGATTTGTTTCATTAGTGTGCGGGCAATAGCGGAAACAAAATGTCAGTCATAATAATAAAAAGTGTTGCGTAGGATTGGGCGATAAAATCAGATATCCGTTGAATCAGAAATATCTCCGTTATCCGACCCGTGCGGTGGCTGCAGCTACTTCCATTCGATTTCTAGGAAAATTTTACATAAGAATAGGCTTATTTTGATTACCGCAGACCCTTCCAAGCATAGATTACTGGGCATTATTCGAAAATACGGGAGAATTGGGGTACAATAAGCCCAATATCTCCATCCACTGAATTTTGCGGCAACTCCTGCGGGACTCCTTCCATTCGATTTCCCAGGAATTTTCACATAAAAAATGCTATTGTTCACTAACCTTGTGTTACTTGGAGCTGAATTGTCGAATTCTCTCGCGATTTATGTACATTTTTTCCCACTGTGCAATGCCTTGGAGCTCTTGGCCCAAGTAAAGTAACAGCAGCAGTAGCTAAGGAGTGTATCGAATATAAGCTATCCATATACATTTGCGTTGTACGCATGTATTTGTGATGGTTTTTTATGCTCTGAACACTGCATGCTGTGCGTTTGACTGTCAGCTTTCTTTTGTTTACTTGTTTGTGCGGTTCAAATTCTGCGTTTTCAAAATGTCGCGTATTGAAAAGGAAGTGAAAATTAAGGTTCTGGACACATGGCTAAGTGAGAAGGGTATTACTATGCGAAAATTGGCGAAGCGGTTTGGAATTCATCATGCGAGTGTTAAAACCATCATTAATAAGTTTGGGGAACACTATTCTTTGGATGAGCTACCAGGAAGAGGCAGAAAACCCAGTTCTTCCAACCCGAAACTGGAGCAGAAAGTGGTATCTCTAATCATGAAGAACAAATCAATGTCAATACGTGATTTGGCCAAAAAAGCAGGAACGAGTGTCGGAATGATCCAGCGTATCAAGAGGCGAAACCACCTGAAGACCTACAAGAAGCAGAAAATCTCGAAACAAAGTGCAGAACAGAAGAAGCGAGCAGCAACAAGGGCCCGGAAATTGTATTCGCGTCTTTTGCAGCGTCCGGATGCATGCGTTTTGATGGACGATGAGACCTATGTAAAGGAGGACTCAAAAACCCTTCCAGGTCCACAATACTTTACTGCCGTCGTTGGGGAGGATGTGAGCGATGCGGACAGGTCGATTCAAGTGGAGAAATTCGGTCGAAAGGTACTGGTATGGCAAGCAATATGTTCCTGTGGTTTGAAGTCAACCATTTTTTACACTACCGGAACTATAAATGCGGAAATCTATCGATCTGAGTGTCTCCAGAAGAGATTGTTGCCTTTATATAAGAAGCATAGTACACCTCCACTGTTTTGGCCGGATTTAGCGTCGGCTCACTATGCCAAAACCACTCTCAATTGGCTTGCGGAAAAGGGTATAGATTTCGTTGAGAAAAATATCAATCCACCAAATTGCCCTCAGCTTCGACCCATCGAACGTTACTGGGCAATCGTGAAGAGGGTCTTCAAGAAGACTGGTAAGGCAGCTGGGAACATGCAGGAGTTCAAAAAAATTTGGGCTCAAGCGTCCAAAAAATGCGATGCAACACTTGTCCGGAACTTGATGAAGAGCATTCGATCCAAAGTTCGAAAATTCGTGAAGGAATAACTTAAATTTCATCCGGTCTTCATTATGTTCAAGTTTAACCTCGTACAATAAAGGATCAATTTTTTGTATGAATAAAATATCGGTTTTCAACATAATTTGAAAGAAAGTTTGTGGATAGCTTATTTTCGATACACTCCTTAGTATGTAGTTCTGAAAAGTCCATTAAACCTTTAGACAGATCAAGGTTTGATTAATGTTTTACATAAGAAACTGTCTTCAAAACTAACAATATTGCATCCAGGATGATACTCCACGAAATGACCAGCTAAGCATTTGACTCCTTCTACATAACGGGTTGCCACCAAATAGTGGAAATGAAAAGAGAGGCTCGGAAAAACAACAACAAAAAAGAACAGTTCAATCTGATTTATTTTGCATAAAGGATTGACTTTAGTCTTCAAACTAAGCTAAATGAATAACATTTGCATTTTAAAAAATGGACAAAAATTGCCGATTTTTCATGGGTTTACCTTCACCCGCACTGACGAAACTACCCATGTGGCATCAATCATGGTAACCACGTGAGTCGGCAGACAAAATTTGATGTCAAAAACAGTGAAGCAACTCCGTTCAGAAGTGTGCGCGTTCAAAAAACGGGATCCCACCGCGTCGAAAACGGACATCGTGCTGCATTTTATGGACGCCGGATACGCCGGATACGCCCGTTCCGGCATCTACAACATCTTGACACTATTAAACAACAATCGCATCGAAAAAAATGTCCGGTTCCAGACGGCCGGCGACCCTGAGCGACAAGAAGCTCCAAAGGATGCTGAAGAGGAAGACCGAGGGAAAAGTGCCTACATCGCTGCGTGTGCTTGGCAGGGAGGTCGGTTGAACCGGCAAGCCTGGTGAAAAAGTACCTGGCGAACATGAACATACATGTCAGCAAGCGAAAGTCGCGTTCACTGGTTTCGGGGCTGCAGGCAATGACGCAGCGGCTGAATAAGATGGTCAACTCGATTTTCCCGGCAATTCGCGACGTGGCGATGGTAATGGACGACGAGACTTATCTCACCCTGGATGGCAACGACTGGCAGGGCACTTCGTATTTTACCTCCCCCACAAATGAAGTGAGCTCCGAGGTGAAGTTCATTTCACACACCAAGTTCCCAAAGAAGGTGCTGCTGTAATCAGCGAGAAGGGGATGTCAAAGCCGCTCTTCTTTCGCTCAGGCTGGCCGTGAACAGTAAATTTATACTACGAAATGCCTGCCGGAAGTTGCGTAAATCATCAAGAAATACCATAAGGGCGAAGACGACGCGGTGTTCTGGCCAAATCTGGCGTCGACCTACTACTCGAAGCGATAGTTGGAGGAGAAGGAGCGGCTGAATATCGATGTGGTACCCAAGTCGGCGAACCCGCCCAACTTCCTCCCATCGAGAATTTCTGGGCCTATCTGAAGCGTAAGATCTACTCCAACAATTTTGACGCGAAAACTGAGGAGGAATTGATAAATAAAACGAAGAAAGAACTCAAAAACATGCCTACACGCATGTTTTCGTCCGCCATGGCGAATGTTCCGGTTAACTGTCGTAAGGCCGCTTGCAAGGGCGTAAAATTTTTAGTAAGTAAGTAAGTAACTAAGCTAAAATAATTACCTTCCATGGGAAATTTATCAAAAGCAATTATCTGTCTTAGCTCTTTTTTTTATCTTTTGAAACAATTGGTATATTTTGGCTCTCGAGGAACGTTAGCGTCTCCTTCGCGTAGTTTGATGATGCCTTATCCGGCCAAAACACGTAGTCTTCCCATCCGAGTGATTTCAGAAACATGGAACGGGATATGAATTTTCTGCAAACACTCTGTTTGTTAGACTTTCTGGTTGATGGCCACGCCACTTGGTTTGAACCACGGCACTATGGTACAAATGGACAAATTTCGCGACAAAAAGCGATTACTCGAAAACCATTAGATTTAGACACATGATGTCTTAAGAAGATTTAATTTAAAACATAAGATCTATCTTTTGGTTGGGATGGTGACTAGGGCGGTCCTTTTATGTTCATAATAAAAATTTTAACTTTCTATTCTTATGATATAGAGGATTTTTTGCTTGTACAGAGTTGTAGATATTTTAATTTAATGAAACGTTGCTAAAAAAAACTCAACTTCTTTCTCATCTACGTATCGTTTTATAACAGTTTTCTAACTTTCCATAGGGTGGCACTTAAAAAACAGTTTTTTGCTGGAACTTTTTTAATTCAATTTGAATTGAAAACATTGTAGAGATGACTAGAGATGAAACAAACCTCCGATGACCCTCACCTTTGCTACAATCTTCCCAGATCGCACTGCCTGTCGTACTCTAGGAGATCTCAATCCATTCGACCCAGTCAGACTAAATGTATTCTGCTTTCAAAGCCGTTCTTTTTCCTGTCGTCAGAGTCGTTCAATTGTACCACAATTGTAATTGGGGAAAATATACATCCGATCGAATTTAGTTTCAGAAGAATTTTCCCAACCGCTGCCTTGCTCATACTGTAGTTCCTAAGGACAGCCTGGTGCAATTCACCGTATTACGCATTACAATTCACCAACGTTTGGATACACCAAGAAATTACTTTCGACAACACGTTCTCCATTTTTCAACTGAATCAAATGCGATCACGTATACAAATGTACCAGGTCCAGACGTTTGTTTCAAAACATGTCAACATATCAAAACATAAACAATCGAGGGGTCCTCCGATGGAAACATACCGAAAGCATATCGATTTTTGAAGTGGGTATTGTTCTGTCACATTTCTTTTCATACCAATTGATAAAAATTTCATTAGGTGAAACTCTTTTTTTAGTGAATCTTTTAAAAAATATCAAAAATAGGATATCAAAATAGACTACAGTGTGTTCACTTTAACTTGAACCAAATAAAAGAGACTATCAAAAAATGATTTGGTGGGAACTTATGTTAAGCTGAATATTTTAACAGCAATTTAATTTATTGACAAATTATAGAAATGCTAACAATAATTTGAGGTTTGTTGTATCCAACACCGACTCTTTTGGAATTTGCCACGTGACGTTGACCAGTGTACTACACATAACAACATAAATATGGGATAACCAGTGATAGCGTTATGATAGGAACGTCACAGATGAAAACGAAATGATTGATAATAAACAACACTTCGTGAAGTGAGCTCAGACGTATTTCATGCAACAAACCGATAAGGTGTATTTTATTTTATTTATTTCGTTCACTAAAATCGAGATACTCTAAAACCGGTGGGCTTATGAATTGCTCCTTTAATTTTTGGAACGCTGTTTCACATTCCGTAGTCCAATTGAAAGGTACGTTTTTTCACGTAAGGAAATTCAATGGAATATAAGTTTCAGCAAAGTTTCGAAAATGTTTCCTATAATAATTAACAAATGCTACGAATCTTTTAACTTCGTCAGCATCTGAAGGGTTTTTTTTCCAATTTTTAAAAGTTTCAATTTTTGAAGGGTCTGGAAGGACACCTTCCTTTGAAATAAAATATCCTAGATAAAGCAGCGCTTGCTTCAAAAGTGTAATTAAGTTTCAAATTAACTTCTCGAAGCCTTTGAAATATAGACATTGAAATTTCTGTTGTGTTCGTCAAATATTTTTCCAAACACAATAATATCGTCAAGGTAAATTAAACATCTTTCCACACTAAGTCCCGACATCGCTACTGTCATCAATCGTGAAAAAAGGATGGGCTGGTTTTCAGCCCCATCGGCAGTATGCTCATCTGATATTGACTAAACGGCGTTGAAAAAGCAGTAATATGTCTGTCTTCAGGCTTCAGTTTACATTGATAATAGCCTTGCGACAGATCTAAATGAGTGAAATATTGCGCACCTGCTAGTGAATCTATTATATTAAGATACTTAACGACTGTTCCAGAGAGTATAAGCACATTTTATTTTAACGGTCACTTTGAATTTAATGAAATATTTCAACATGTTCTGGCTGCGTACTTCTGTTTGCACATTTCTGAATGACATAGCATCAAAAAAGTGCTCAATTTTGTGTTACCTATCAAAATGCGCGGTCGTACTCCGGAACAACGAAAAAGTATCGTGCACAAATGGTGCACTGTGAGCGGACTCTCCTTGAGAAAATTGGCCAAGGAAGAGGGTTCAAACTTCGGAGCGGTACGATCTGCGATTCGAAAATATAGAGAACAGTGTACGTTTGAAGATGCGCCGAAGAGTGGTCGGAAATCCGGTCCTGTTAGTCCGGATATCGATAAAAAGATCAAGGATGCCTACATGAAAAAACCAGTGACTTCCGTTCGGGATGTTGGGAACAAACTAGGGACCTCGTCGAGTAACGTCATGCATGCCAAAGAAAGACTTGGGCGAAAAGCATACCGGAAGCAGAAAAAACCCAAAAGGAACCCAAAACATGCCGCGTTCGTGAAACCACGGGACCGCAAACTCTACAATTCGTTATTGTGTAGAAATTCTGGGTGTATAATAATGGACGATGAAACGTATGTGAAACTACGATTACAAAACGCTTCCCGGACCACAGTTCTATACTGTTAGCGAAAACAAAGACAACCCCGAAACGGAGAAGGCAATTTCTACCGAAAAAATTCGGTAAGAAGGTTGTGGTTTGGCAAACAATATGCGAGTGTGGTAAAACATCTATTCCGCACACTCACAACGGAGACGATGAACACTCAGAAATACGTTAAGGAATGTCTCCAGAAGCGATTATTGCCGATGATCAGGCAGCACGAAGGTCAAGTAGTGTTTTGGCCCAATTTGGCGTTACGTCATTATGCAAAGGACACTTTAGAATGGTACAAAAGTTAAAATGTATGTTTCGGGCCGAAAGACATGAGTCCGCCGACCTGCCTGGATGCACGGCCAATCGAGAGTTTTTGGGTTTTAACCAAAGCAAAGCTTCGAAAATTCATAAAACCAGCGGACGACATCAAAAAATTTAAAAAAGATTGGCCAAAAGTGGTCAAAATGGTGGGACGTACCACTGTGCAGAAGCTAATGGGCCATATTCGAGGAAAAGTTAGGAGTCTTGGCTATGATTAAATATTTTGATTAAACGAGAGTAAAATATCATATAAAACACATATACAAATATGATTTGCCAAATAAAATTATTAAAACTAAAAAAAACATGACTCTTTTGTTATTTTGCAAGTGTGCTTATACTTTCTGGAGCAGTCTATAGCTATTATTTTTTTCACGGCGCCAATATGTAGATGCTTTCTGCTAATTGACTGTATGCGTCAATTTCCTCCGACGAAAATGGTGTTTCCTTCAGTCGCTGCGTTAAATGTTCACTTAAGCCGATTAAATGTTTTTTTTTTTTTTTTGCACAGTTCGATCACTATCCTATTGATCTCGAATTTGCTGGTCGCATTCATCTTGATTGTTCATCGTTCTTTCACTTAGAAGAACACGTATACGAACGTTATACGTTGGCAATGCTTCCTAAAGATTCTGCTGCCTTCATCCCCTTCTTCATATACCGTTTCCTCAAGGAATGTAGCACTAATCTTGCTAATTGTCCAACGATTATTGCCACCAAAAAGCAAATCACTATGATGAGCAGAGTGTGATGTTCTGCATGTTCTTCCGTATGTTCGTTTTGGCTCGTGATCACGGTTATTAGTTGGTTACCGTGCACTTCAGCATTGTTTTCTTCTTTCACCCACCTCGATCCTCCCCGATGCGATTCCTTGCCATCATCCTCTGGCCCCCCTCCTTTTCCTTTCGGCACTTGTCTCACTCTCTACGCTGATCGCACTGCTGCTTTTTTAAACATTTACGATTTTCACGTGAAACTGATTGGAATAACTTTCCACACACTGATAATTCTTCTGCTCTCAATTCTGGAATCTTCAGTCTCATGACAAAGATCGCCATCTTTTGAGGTGCACTTTTCTTGCTTCCAAAGGCTTAGAACCATGGATTGTGCCATGTGTATATCCAATTAAAAAAAAAAGGCTAAATCTATACAGAAAATAATTTATATTCAACTCTATTCAACATATTCTACCATACATGCCCTCGATACACCTACGTAGCTCTTTTCACCATGATCAGCATAAATCCTGTAATCATCCATCGTCAGAGCTTTGGGCACGTGCACTTTTCTGCTGATCGTAAGTAAAATTTCTTCAATTTATCGTTGGAAACGGGTAACATCACCACACTGCTACTGAAACCCTGAATGCCAGAGAGTAATCCGCGTTTCAAAGAAAACTCTGGAACCAGGGATCAGAAGCAGTTTTTGTGGAGAAAAAAATTGCAAGTGGGTCACGGAAAAAAATGGACATTTGATGCCAGGGATGAAACCTTCTGGAACAATTACATGCTTTCTCAGAAACGATTGCATGGAACATCATAATCACGAAACAGAAAGTTGTAAATAACCGTGGCCAAAAAGCGTGCAAGCCTGTACGCCCATGTTTTGACGAAACACAAAGGTTGAACTTTGGTCGATGACGAAACATTCGTCAAACTCGATTTTAAGCAGCTTCTTGGTCAAAAGTTTTACATCGCGACTGGACGGGGGGATGTGCCAGGAAGATTCAAGTTTGTGTTAGCCAACAAGTTCGCGAAGAAGGTCATGATGTGGCAAGCGATTTGCAGTTGTGGGCTGAAAACGGAACCATTCGTCACATCCCACGTTTACATGGACGAGATTCCATATTTACATCGAAGGAATGCCTGAAAAAGCGTGTATTGCCGTTCATCCGCAAGCATTTGACCCGACTTTTGGCCCGATTTGCTACCACTACACCAAGGTGGTTCTGGAGTGGTATGTTGCCATCAAGATCTATTTTGTCCCCAAGCTAATGAATCCTGCGAATTGCCCGGAATTTGGACCAATCGAAAAATACTGGGCAATTTCAAAGCAGCGACTTCGACGCGGCGGGGCCGTCAATGACATCCAGCAAATGCGGGCAAAATGGAAGAAATGCACTGATTTCGTGTCCGTTTCCACTGAGTAGATGGTCGAGAGTTCAATCCCAGGCCCATCCTCATTCTTTGTCATTTGTCGCTTGCCTCTTTCTATCCATCACTAGATTTCAAATAAAAATCAGTCTACTGCACTTTCATTGATAGTATCACTTACCGCAGTGAATCCATGATCTAAACATAACCTTCCTCACTAACACAAAACCATCCTTTCCTTGACAGTTGTGGAGACGCAGATGTAAACACGATTTCTAACAACGATTGTCAAACTAATCATCCTTCCCCTCCCCGAAAACCGTGAGGACGTGGCCGGCGCCGGTACTGATCTATAAATAGAATGAACTAGTGAACTTGTACTTTGAAGATGTAAAAGCAACTCCCAAGCTCCATCTATGTGGTTCTCTAAGCAATTACACTAGTTCTGTTCAGTAACGGAGTAGCAACTACGAAACGCACGGTCTTTTTTTTATAAATGTATCACGAATTACAGGTCTTTTTGTGCGTACCAATTTACTTTTAGTCAGCCTTTAATAGTGATTGAATAGTATCTAGTGGTGATTATAAAACGGACATAACAAGGTTTACTACACTCTGTTTCATAACAATAGAACCACTCAAAAAACGTTTACATTTTTTTGAGAGTGTATTTGTTTTCATTATTCATTATTTCGTAATGACCGTTGTAGGAAGGTTGCTAATACTACTACACATCTGCATCAATAAACACTGTTTATGAATAGCTAAAGATAAATTTCGAAAATTTGCTGTTTCACAACTAAAGAACCAATACCTGAATAAAGCCATTCGCTTCAACTGCAGCTCAGTTTTCTTTCACAAATTAACATGTTATGACGTGTTTTGTATAAGCTCTAAAATGCCGCGTGGAACGTATTTGTCAGAGCCACAAAAAGGGAAGATTTTGGCTTTTCGTGATTGTGATATCAGTATTCGCGAAATCGCTCGTCGTTTGAACAGATCTCATCACATTGTTTTGAATTTTTTGAATAATCCTGATGAATATGGAAAAAATGAGAAAGGTGGATCAAGAAAAAGTTATCAAAAAGATGTCAACGCAGAACAATCAACGCTGCAAGCAACTCACTCAAAAGTCAGAACCAGATACAGGCTGACCTTATGCTTGAAGTTTCGCGTTCAACAGTCTACCGAACTTTAAAAGACTCTCCAAACATTCTAAGACAAAAACTGAAGCAAGCACCACGAATTTTGCCCCGTCATAGAGCAAACCGAATTGAATTCACCCGTGCCATCATGCGTAGAGATTGGAGTAAAGTGTGTAAGGTTATCTGAACATTAAATTCAAGTTATGGAGTGGCCAGCTTGTTCTCCAGATCAGAATCTGATCGAAAACTTGTGGGGACTGATGGTACGTACAGTGTATGCAGATAACAAGCAGTACGGGAATGTTCGGAGCAATCTCATAAGCGTGGAACGAGATGCAAGTACCTAAATATTGCCGCCTGGTTGAAAGTATGCCGAATAGGTTGTTTGAACTGATTGAGAACAAAAGAGGTCCTACACATTACTAACATGGTGCAATCAATGCTAAATCGATGTAAACTTTTTGGAGAAAATTAATTTACGTCTGGTTCTATAGCTATGAAACACAGCTTTTTTGTTTACATTATTGAGTAACAAACCACAACAATCCAAGATATAGAAAAATTCTTATAAACATAGATAAAGACCATATCCAATCCTTGGCACTTCATGTCTAATATGTTTTCTCTTCTATTACTCAAAAACCTCAATAAAATGACGGGTTCTATAGTTATGATACGGAGTGTATTTATAGTAATTAAAACACAATTTTCGAACTGGTTGTTCACAGTCAGTTTTAGGCGAAATAAGATAAAATTTTGGGAGGCTTATAAGGACCTAATTAAAAATCGTTAATACATAGGGGAAAGAAAGTTTCAAAACTTGCATCAGTCTAGTGAGCATTATTCTTGAAATGAAACCCTGAGTTACTCAATACCCCATTTTACTCTGCTAAAAAAAACGTTTGATTATTTAGAGTTCTATTTGGGCTAATATCTAAAATCTCAGTAGAAGTCGACCCTATTCCTAATGGTAGATCACCAACAACAAAAGCTAGTCAACAGTATACCTAGCGAAGAAACCCCGGAGTACCAGGGACATTAATATAAAATAGATTTTATTGCTTTATTATCGTTTCCTCCACCGTCGTCGGTCCAACCGTGATTTTACACCGGCAGCTAGTGGTGGCCAACCAACATCAGTAAGGTTGGCAGAAAAGGAAAGCAGATTTCCTTTCGTTGGCTCTAGAGGAGACATTTTCCGTTGAAGCAGATAATCTCTCTGAAATCTCATCCAGGACGCACTAGTGGGAAAATGGATTTCGAAGCCACAGGCAATCACTGATACCGGATTTATGATTACAATGAGTAGTCTAAAAATAGATCGCTCTGTTGGTGTCAAACCGTAGAACTACCTACACAGAAGTTTTTAAGTGTTGATATGCATCCGAAATACCACGAGCGTCATTACAAAAGCAACCATCCTTCATAAACTCCCATCTCTAACGACTTCAACAACAAACGACACAACTAAGTACCCAAAGTCATAGTCATTTGCTAGATAAGAATGCGCCTATATGGGCTCTTATTATTCCAGGAAAGGATGCGTTAAAAAATAACTCCAAACGACGATGATGGCTGCACGAGTGTTATCTTCTTTGTGAAGCGCACGGTGCCCAGAAAAATGTGGTTGATGGAAAGAGGGGTTGGGTAATGGAGTAGCAACGGTCAAAGCAACCACACTAGCTCTAATTTTCTGGAAGCTGTCGCTGTTCCTTCCTCAGTTGCTCCATCAGCCTGCATGGCGTGGGTTTGAGTGGCTTCCATACACAGGTGAGGTGTTGTTTGTAAAAGATGCAGGCCTTCCCAGCAGCTAGTGGAGCAAAACCGAGCCGAGAGAGCTGAAATCAGGAAGATGGACATATTTTCTCGAGGCTATTTTTCTTGCGGTCTTTGTACGAAGATGAGATGTGTGTGACGTGCTACTGGCGAGGGAAAGAGAATCGGAGATAGACCCGACTTTTTCGTAGAATGTACCAAACTTGCACTTCCGCCTCTGGGAAGTATGGAGACTTTGGAAACCATCCCTTTAGTTCCGGCAAAAGTTGACATCAGTAGACATTAGGTTTAATGGCCGATAAGGAAGTTCCGTGAACGAAAATGAACACTCATTGGTAACTTCCGAGGTAAGAATGTATGAACCGGAAAATGTGATTTTCAAGTTAGAGACGACACTCTACGTCTACGTCGCATCCAGGATTTTGAATGTGGAACCCTTAGTGTCAGAGACTGAATGATAGCATTGTGTTTTAAATCAAATGGTTATTTTTAACTCCAAACAAAATTTGTAATGAAGCTTACTGTATAAATAGATTCGTATTTCATTGAAAAACTCTTCATGATGCGAACATCCGAAATCATTCTTCATCAACTTTTGCACGTTTTCTTAAAAAACGGGTTGAAAATATGCATAACCTTTTGACGAAACTGCATCAATTAAATCAGTCGTAGAATCTCACCGTTTGTCGATTTTGAGTTCAAACTTGCTTAGTTCTTTATTCTAACGACCAATTTTTCTTTTCTATTCTGGGATATCGGACGTTATTCCGAAAGTCAAAGTGACTTTTCCCTATCAAGTCTCTTGTGGATTAATCAAATAGAAAGTCAAGTCACTATAAGTCATCAAGTGAAAAAAGTCACTTCGACTCTCGGAACAACCCTCATCATTTGAAAATTTATAAATACGAACGTGGCATTGGCATTGCACACTTCAAACGTTAATATCTTCATTCTATCTGAATGAAATGCTATGATGAAATATTATGACTGAGGGTGTACGGCATCAAATTGCATCATTTTCAAATGACTGTAAATTTTTACCTTTTGTTTTTTATTTTAATTAAAATTTCAGATGAAATTAGTTTAAATTTAAAATTTAAGCTGCAATTAGTTTAATGTGTATTGTTAACACTGTATTAGTAACATTAGTAGCTATGCAATCGTTGCGAAGAAGGAGTCGGAAGAACAGCAGCTTCGCAAAAAAAAACTGCGCACCTACCTCGAAAATCCGGATCTCTCTCATCATGACATCACCAGGAATCTGGGAATGGTACACTCAACGGTAACTCGTGTTTTAAATCGGTACAGCGAACATTTGACCATCGATCGGACGAGAAAGTGTGGCCAAAATAGATCTCCGTCTAGAGTAAAGCATCAATTTGCTCCCAAATTGGGTCCCAAATATCAACCAAATGTTTCTTGAATCGATCTTAAGTAAGCCCTTTCGTAGGGCCTATATGTTGAAGCATATAACCGCAAACAAAGTAATCAAGTGGGTTGAGATCCGGTGAAGATGCCATTCTTCGCTTGTGATGAAATCGGGCAAATTTTCCGCGGCATTACGCTTGTGTCTTCTTTGTCTTGTTAGCTGGAGCTGAGTCCTGTTGGAAACAATATGGTGTATTCCCATACATCGTTGCAGCATGAGGAAGCAGATGGTTCTTCAAAATCTGCTCGATGTAATACTCAGTGTTGATTTTTACGTTAGGTTCTATGAAAAGAAGAGGAAGTTTTCCTTTTCGTGTAACGGCGCCCCATACCAAGATTTTCGATACATTCTGATAGCGTTCTGCAGCTAGTTTATCTCTTGGAATATTGGCAAGGCTTTTGCCATACACACGATCATTTTGTTGATTATGACTGTCCTGAAGGAGGAAGAGCTTTTCGTCCGAAAATAAAATCTCGCAGTCACAGTGCCGAACCAAAAGATTTCCGCTTCTTTGGACCCTGGCTTGCTTTTGGCGCTCTGTCAACCCGTGAACCCGTTGTTTCTTGTACGGTTTGCATAATTCATTGCAGCAGGTGACATTTGAAATTGTTTGCTCAATTTACGGCCAGATATGGCCGGATTTTGTCTTATTCGCTCCCTAACACGTTTGATCTTTTTCTTCGTTCTGGCAGTTCGTCTGGTACCTTCTTTGTGCTGAATATGGACATTTCCAGTCTCCTTGAACCGTTTCAAGGTACGAAAAACAAAAGGCTCTTGAATACCTGACACGGTCTAAGCTTTTGTAAATTTAATTTTAAATGTAAATGTAATTTTAAAACTTGCTCCCGTATGGCTTCCATAGTAGCTGATAAATATAAACAAACAGAATCGCTTGTTTATCTTCAACGATAAGCTGTCAAAAGATTACACTTAAAACGGTTATAATCAATTCCGCTGTTAAAATTGCCCAGCTGAAATAAACCAAGACTGAAAAAAGGTGACACCAATTGTGAGACACTCTGTAGTGAAAGCTTTCACGAGGAATTCAAACAATTCAGTTCGAGTTGTGGCGAAAAAACTTCATTTAAGCAAAACTGTCATGCAAGATAGGTGTAGGACTTCACACGTACAAAGTCCAAAAGGCACCGAATCACGATGAACGGCGGAATACGGTGGGAAAACCAAACCGTACTGTCTCGTTATGTATGTAAAAGCCGGAGACTTCCGGGGTTCCTGTTCTTTAGTGCTCATTAAAAGTTCGATGATCCTGCGGACGTTAGGAAGTAGCAGATGCCAAAGTTTGCGAAAAAATATATGATTTGGCAAGCAACTTGCTCGTGTGCAAAGCGGAGCGAAAGGCCTCCATAAGCGTTTACTTCCACTTCTAAGGTCACAGGATGGTCCTACGCTTTTTTGGCCAGATTTAACCTCATGTCATTACTCGAAAGATGTTCTGGAGTGGCACAAGGCTAAGGACAGAGGTCAATTTCGTGCCGAAGCATCTCAATCTCCCGAACGCACCGAGACGGCGGCGAATTGAGAAGTATCTAACCAATTTTACTTTCAGACAAATTTTCTAGCACAAGGTTAGCAATAACATCACCACAACAAAATATCTATACAAAATATTCATAAGATAACATATAACGGGGAAAGAGAGGGACCATGTGGGCACCCGAGTGTAACGATGTGGGTAGTGAGCATGGGATTGCCTCCACCTTATTGTTAACATTTCGCAGAACGAGGGTGGGCTCAATTCTAGTACTGTGAGTGTGATCTTGCATTTGGAAGGAGATTCTCTTTCCTAAAGCCCGATTCAAAGTAAATTTGGACGCAATCAAGTGATCATAACTCAAGAACTGGCCAAAAAACACACTTATTCAGCTTTCAAACGATGTATAACAAGTTATTACATTTTACCGTTTCAAACGAACTGTCGCACTTTACTTGTGATCGATGCCATCATGATCCGCACAGTCGCTGGTGTCATTTTTCACTTCTTTACTGCATCCTCAAAGTTTTCGCTTCACAATTTTCCAATATTTTTCGATCGGTCTGAACTCAGGGCAATTCGGAGGATTAATCTCTTTGGCGACGAAATTAAAATTCTTTGCAGCATACCATTCTAGTACCTCCTTAGAGTTGTGGCAGCTGGCTAGATCCGGCCAAAACATAACGTTGGTCTTGTGTTGCCGAATGAAAGGTAAAATTCGTTTTTTCAGACACTCTTTAATGTAAACCTTCGACGTCATTGTGTGAAATGTGATTAAAACCTTGGTTTTAAGGCCACCACTGCAGATTCCTTGCCAAATCATTAGTTTATGAGCAAACTTATCAGCAAAAACCAATTTATACCTGGAAGGGACATCCCCACGACCAGTTGCCAGGTAAAATTTTCGTCCGGGGATTTGTTCAAAATCCATTTTGACATAGGTTTCGTCATCTATTAAAATACAGCCATCAAATTTCGTCAAAACTCGTTCGTTTAGTAATCGAGCTCACTTTTTGGCCACTAAATTTTTATTCAGGGAGCAACTCGAATGTTTAATGGCACAAAAAGACTTATATCCTTCTCTTGAAAGGATGTTACGCACGGTGGAAAAGTTGGAATCGTAAAATGACGCCAAATGACGTATGGAGACACCTGGGTTGCATTTCACGTACCTCAACACCTTTCTTCTCAGCTCTTTGTCTCTAGTGCCACTTTTATGATAGATGCCATGTCCTCTAGCCACACTCAGAGTATCCTTGTAACGTTTGATTACAAGACACATAATTGACTTTGGGAACTTTTGCTATTTTTGAGGCAGACCACGAAGGATTCTCTAGATGTTTGTGCACAATTTATTTTCTTCTCTCAAATTCCATGATCCGTTATTTCGAGATGCCTCGATCAATCGAGAAAAGCTTTCAACTTTCTAGAGAAACATCAACAAATGCCTGTCAAACGTGTTTTGTTCCAACCACCAGGGACGCGG
The DNA here is from genome assembly GCA_024533555.2 of Aedes koreicus. Lineage (NCBI taxonomy): Eukaryota > Metazoa > Arthropoda > Insecta > Diptera > Culicidae > Aedes > Aedes koreicus. The sequence continues at coordinate 78,143 of JAHHFK020001980.1, read as the reverse complement.
TGGTGTATTAAACCGTGCGTCCAGATTTACTTTGAATCGAGTTTTATAAGGAGTGTATTGAAAATAAGCTATCCACAAACTTTCTTTCAAATTATGTTGAAAACCGATATTTTATTCATACAAAAAATTGATCCTTTATTGTACGAGGTTAAACTTGAACATCATGAAGACCGGATGAAATTTAAGTTATTCCTTCACGAATTTTCGAACTTTGGATCGAATGATCTTCATCAAGTTCCGGACAAGTGTTGCATTGCATTTTTTGGACGCTTGAGCCCAAATTTTTTTGAACTCCTGCATGTTCCCAGCTGCCTTACCAGTCTTCTTGAAGACCCTCTTCACGATTGCCCAGTAACGTTCGATGGGTCGAAGCTGAGGGCAATTTGGTGGATTGATATTTTTCTCAACGAAATCCATACCCTTTTCCGCAAGCCAATTGAGAGTGGTTTTGGCATAGTGAGCCGACGCTAAATCCGGCCAAAACAGTGGAGGTGTACTATGCTTCTTATATAAAGGCAACAATCTCTTCTGGAGACACTCAGATCGATAGATTTCCGCATTTATAGTTCCGGTAGTGTAAAAAATGGTTGACTTCAAACCACAGGAACATATTGCTGCCATACCAGTACCTTTAGACCGAATTTCTCCACTTGAATCGACCTGTCCGCATCGCTCACATCCTCCCCAACGACGGCAGTAAAGTATTGTGGACCTGGAAGGGTTTTTGAGTCCTCCTTAACATAGGTCTCATCGTCCATCAAAACGCATACATCCGGACGCTGCAAAAGACGCGAATACAATTTCCGGGCCCTTGTTGCTGTTCGCTTCTTCTGTTCTGCACTTTGTTTCGAGATTTTCTGCTTCTTGTAGGTCTTCAGGTGGTTTCGCCTCTTGATACGCTGGATCATTCCAACACTCGTTCCTGTTTTTTTGGCCAAATCACGTATTGACATTGATTTGTTCTTCATGATTAGAGATACCACTTTCTACTCCAGTTTCGGGTTGGAAGAACCGGGTTTTCTGCCTCTTCCTGGTAGCTCATCCAAAGAATAGTGTTCCCCAAACTTATTAATGATGGTTTTAACACTCGCATGATGAATTCCAAACCGCTTCGCCAATTTTCGCACAGTAATACCCTTCTTACTTAGCCATGTGTCCAGAACCTTAATTTTCACTTCCTTTTCAATACGCGACATTTTGAAAACGCAGAATTTGAACCGCACAAACAAGTAAACAAAAGAAAGCTGACAGTCAAACGCACAGCATGCAGTGTTCAGAGCATAAAAAACCATCACAAATACATGCGTACAACGCAAATGTATGTGGATAGCTTATATTCGATACACTCCTTATTCGCGGGTTTTGCGTTAGTGTCTCTGATTACGGGCCGGCCCAAACGTTTTTGGCCCTTCATACAGGAATTGATGGTTGAATTGACGAACCAGAAACATTACGGTAAGTTATTAAAGCAAGTTTATAGAAACAGATTGGCAGTACTGAAATTGTATGATGCTTTTATGTCACTGCCGATGGTGGTAGTTTGGTATTAATATAGGTATTCCAAAAATAAATTAATATTCTTATCTCTAGTTCAAGGTAAGAAAATTAATTAAATATCTCTGAATTTTTCATTTATTTATAAAACACCAAATGTTAGGATGAAGGGACGGGCCATCAGAGCTCCCGATTAAAGCGATTTGGATAGGAAGAGTGGGACTTCCATTTTCCTGTTGTTAACATTTCGTGAATAAAGGGTGGGCTCTTCTCCCCATCTAGTGGGACTTTTTGCTAGGCGAGGACTCGGTTTTGGTGTGGTTTCTGCGAACTTGTTTCTGGAAGGAGATTCTCTCTAGACCCCTGTAGCTTTGGGTTGCGCGTAAGTGTATCTGCTTGCGGATGCACAATACTTTTTTAGCCCTTTATACGGCTAGAGCAAAATAACTGATTTTTATAGGGACACTCTAAGCTACGAAGGAAACATATTTTCCTTGCGCTTTCTCTTCATGAGGTTCTTTGCATCCTGCAAATCCTTAAACTTCGGTTATTCTTCAAAACCTTGAAACAGGACTGAATCCGGGAGGATTTAAGCCCAGTTTCATTAACATCTTTCTGGCTTCCTGGTGTCCTCCTTCGTGGTGTCGCTCTTGTTTACCCGATTGACAAGAGCCACACTCAGGCAAATAAACTTAAGAATTTCATAAGGTTCAGCTTATGAACGATGGTTTGGAATTCACACGACGTTGTTCTTGTTTGCCTTTGAGCTTTTCTTTTTACAAGTGTTGATAAATATTAGTGGACAATTCACTGGACTCCTAATCTCAAAGTTCAAGGTTCGAAGCCAGGTTGCTCCATGTTTTCATTTTTTCAAAATCATTATATTTCATAAGGCAAATTTACGAAATTCATACCTATTTCTTATGGCAAATAATCATAATTAGATCTTATGAATATCGAAAGTTTATTTCAAGCACCCAACATACTTGGTGGCTCAACGTCCCGAACCATAGATAAATTCCATTAGTTGGGGGGGCGGCGAGCGATTGGACAGATGTATGGGCGTGATCCTTTATGGCGTTCCAAAACTCGCCCCTCTGTTGATCGGTTCCTCTGATCGAGTCCTTGGACAGCCAGAGATGGCATTTCGCACAAATGTTACGCCGGCGCGTGAGATTTGTACCTTCACAGATGATACAACCATAACTCACCGCAGATAAAGCAAAGTGCTCTTTTATTCGTTGATAAAAAGACAGAGTGAAAGTGCGCCAGTGTTGGGATGGCTTGGAGTGAGTGAACCACTCTCTCTTTCAAACGACCGCTCACACTTGCTCTTATCTATCTTCGCCCAAGAGCACGCGTCAGGGAATTCATCTGCATTCGCTCCTGTGAATTTGAGAGCTCTTCTTCTCACTCTAGAGCGATCGAGTGTTGTGTGAATAAAAATCATTTTTTTCCGCTCACTTGCGCTACCCGCATGCAAACACGGTAGTGAATATAAACAAGAGAAAAGAGCTCTCGTTGAGGTAGGAAGAGTGTGTGGAAAAATTAAAATCTCTCTTTACCACACTGAGGATATGGACATCACTGACCGCCCCCCCGCCCCCGCCCCCCACAAAAGCGAACAACCCCACCACCCCCCCCCCCCCCCCCCCCCCCCCTCCCCCCCCCCCCCCTCCCCCCTTCTTCCCCACCACACAAAAAACCACAAAAAACCAAAAACACACCCGCGCCCCACTTTCCCCCCACCACCCCCCCAAACCCACACCCAACACCCATTATAACCCATTTCACACCTTTTTTATTAATTCTAAAATTTTTATTTTATTTCACCGTTTTCCCCCCCCCCCCCCCCCCCCCCCCGCCACACATAATAACACCCTCCCTAAAACCCCCCCGCCTGCAGTTGGGTTGGACCACCCCACTCTCTCCCCCCCTCCACCCCTTGTATTTCTCCAACCCGAAAAGGAACGAATTGCTTGTAGCGGTGTTGGTCGGAACTGAGCCAGCTACCCAAGCAACACACAAGTTTTATAACAGTTGAAAATACTTTTATATGACTAGATTTGGTTGTAAAGAAGCTTACTCAACATAAAATCATGAAGATGTGTTACTCGGGCCCCGTAGGGGCCCCCCCCCCCCCCCTCCCCCCCCCCCCCCACCGCATCTTTTTTTCCCTCCCCCCCCCCCACCACCCCCCGTCTCCCCCGCCCCCCCCCAACCCCCCCCCGTCTCCTCTCGCTTCCGTGAGAGGCCTCCCCGCACACTTCGGCGGACCTCGCACCGGCGAGATTTATCTATAGCTGCTCGTCCTCCTCCTCTGACCAGGTTTTTTCCTCGCCTCGTATCGGACTGCGACATCGTAAACAGAAAAAAATATTTGTTTTTCAGTCTCACAGGTCATAGGTTGCCAAACTGTGAATAGACTTAACTTTTTTCTAAAACGTAATAACAAAAACGAAATAAAACGAATAACCGAAAACATAACAGCAGCAAGCAGAGAAATAGTAGGTTTGCTAGAGGGTTTGCGTTAGTAAACAACACGGTAGATTGAATATCCTCAAAAAAGTTGAGTTTTTGTTTAGTAAAAGCTGAAATTTTACTCATTAATTGGTTTTATCAATTACTGTCTCGACTAAAGCGTGTTCCGATCAAAATTTGGGCAAACAGTAATGTGTGTGAGTCGATTATATTAATAAGTCAAATTCTTTTTCTTTTCAAAGTTCTGTTAAAACAGAATACAGGAGAAATATTCACCTTAGCGTCCTGTTGGACTAGCGGCTCGGGAAGTGGCCGGAATGGTCGTGATCTCGGTCCTGCTTTTCGAAGAACACTCACTGCGCTTGCTAAACACCAGAAAAACTGCCAAATAACTTGACAATTTTTTATTCGCGGCGATATTCGCAATAACCGAACTGCATAATTTGGTGGATCGAGAACTAGTGAATTTATTTTCCATTGGATTTGATTTCAAGTCTAACAGCTGATATTCCCTATTTGTATGTGTGCCAACAGTGCTCGAAAGCTATATCTGATTTCTCTCTTTTACTCCAATCAGAGATGGATTCTGCAACTGACGTTATTGCTGTTTCACAACACTTCCTTTTTACCGAATGGGTCTTTCTTTTAACACCTGCCATAAGATTTTGTACAGTCTCCTTGTCCACTTTATTCGCCACAGAACGCCAGGTTGCCTTGAACTGTGTCTCGCTCACAACAGCATTTTGAGTCCGCTTGACAATGGCCCAATATTGTTCGATTGGCTGGAGCTCTGGCGTGATGGGAGGGTTCTTGTCCTTGAACACCACTTGAACGTTGTTGGCAGCATACCAGTCCATGGCCTTTTTAGACAGTTTAATGTGCTTGAAAATATCTGCCACCTTTCCCCGTCCGGTTGCCGAATCAAATTCCTGTCCAGGAGGCAGTTTAAAGTCTGCCCTGACGTAAGTTTCATCGTCCTGTACCACGCAATCAAACTTCGTCAGCATCGTCGTGTACAAATTTCGCGATCATGCTTTGACCGACGTTTTTTGTTTATCGTCGCGATTTGGAGTCACCACTTTCTTGTAAGTCGACAGTCCAGCTCGTTTTTAGCTCTATCCACGGTTGAAGGCATCACTCCCAGCTTCTTTGCGACATCTCGGACGGAGAGGTGGGGGTTCCGCTCGAAACAGCGGGCAACTCTTCTTGTCGTCCCTGTGGCCTTCGGCTTTAGATTTCCCCCCGATCCAGCAGACAAACGTTCACCGAACACTTTTAATACGTTGGTAACAGTTGATTTAGCGACATTCAACAATTTCGCCAACTTGGCGTGAGAGTAGTGCACGCCATGCATGTGCACAATTTTGATGCATTGCTTCTCTTCCTTCGGCGACATTTTGATAGCTGAAGTGCTAATCTCAAAATCAAAATAGAGGCATGATGCTACACACACATCTTTACATCTTCAAAATGAGGGGTGTGAAAATGTTTCAATGCACGATGAAAGGAAATGCGTCAAGTTTAAGTCGACCAAATTTTGATCGAAACACCGAATCGAAATACGGCAAGTGGAAAAACATATGTTGGATGTTATAACGGATCCGTTTAAACACATTTTTAACGGAAATATTAGACTTTTAAGTAGACTTATTTTTAAATAAACGTCACGTTTATTGAAATCAGAAATAATGCTATAGAAATTGTTAGCACATTTAAATTATTTTCAGAGTTTCCATCATTACTCTATACGCTTAAAATTTCGGGATCATGTACTTCAATTGTTTTAATAAATTTTAATAAATAATAAAAATGTCTAAACACATCTGTTTGAGCTGAAACCAGCATCAAAAAAATGTCTGGTTGTTTGCCATGTGTTAAAATAGATCTGTCAAGACAGAAAATGCTAGTGGAGACATCGGGATAGAGAACAAAAACGTAGGCTACTCAACAAAAAATATGCAGATATCTCAAGTTTTTCAAAATTTGATTGGGCACATAATGCAACTGATAACTTAGTGATGGAAATTAAGCCATAATTCTATACTACTGCATGATAAAAAAAACTGCCTACTATGATGCGCAGTTTCAAAATAAATAAATATGAAGGTATCAATGCAATTCTAAATCCACAAGAAAATTTCTTTATAATCATCAAATATCGTTTAATTATGAATAGAGGATAACAGTGTATCTGTTTTAAGAAATTTCAATCCGTACCAGTTGAATATGTTTTGGTAATGCTGGGTTAGCAACCCTACCTCGAGTTGACCTTTTTGCCACCTGATTGAGTGCTCGTCTGCTGCTGAAAGCACGATCAGCTTCTTCCAGCCAGCAAGTGCCGTTAACTGATTTAAGTTTTTTCTCGACACTAGCTGTTTTCATATCGGAAATAAATGCGTTATGATGAAAAAAGAACCAGGAGCTAGAGCAGAAAACTCCCTGACAAGCAGTAAAAGTCTTCATTCTATTCAAACCACGTGCATTCAGGCGGAAGGGGAGCGCAGGTCAAAGTAGCAGCATCATGAAAATCAAATAATACAGTAACAGCTGCATCAGCGTGACAGTTTTTCTTCTTTTCTCCGAAATGATGTGCATCCGAGAGGGGGCAAAAGATCAAATCGATGTTTTTCTTTCATTTCGTCCATCTTTTGTTTGCATGGGTGGAAGTCGGAAGCATCCTCCAACAAAAAAAAAATGACGTGCATTCTGGTTATTAACATCTTATTCCCTCGAATTCCATCAGCACAGTAGGAAATGTTACTCAGCAAGTGGTGATATAATGTCAAAATAGCTGACATTTTTTCGAAACAGAGCTTCCCACTGTGCGCTACCACTGGAAATTTGTGTATAATGGAAAGACAACAGTGAGTTCTTATTCCGGCGCCGTGATTGTGTCCCTCGGATTGCGGCCCATTTTAGAGCATTGGTCCAGCATAGAAATGAGCTGCTGGCAGTGGATGACTTTGGCAAATTCGGGAAACATCCAAGGGGCAAGACTTTATTTTACTACCGAAGCACGAAGCGTCAAAATTCAATAAAGAGAGTGCAAATCGTGAGGCTACTGCTGCTGCTGCTGCTGCAGTCATCAGGAGTCAGCCAATATCAGAAATGTGAAGGAAGCAGGACAAGCAGTGGTGGCAAATTAAAAATACAAACGAAGATTTTTGTCGCAGTTGAAATTGTTGCTGGTGGCAATGGCTGCTGTTTCCCGTTTCAACACCTCGACCAGCTCCAACGACCGACGACCAATAAAATGTGTTCCTGTGCGTTCCCTCTTTTCCGGTGTCCAGTGGCAGTATAGCAGGGCCCTCAAGCGACCAACACAGAATAGACAAGCAGTTCAGACAAATGAGAATCGGTAAGAAAAACAAGAGCCATTCGGCCAGCTAGTTTTCTGTAATGAGAAACGGAAAGTGTGGGTCGTCTTTTATCGGCAGAATAAAATCAAAGCATTTTCAGGGTTGATAGAGATTTTCATTGCTCTTTTAAATAAAAGCAAATTGAATGCTTTCCAAGAGGTTGCAGTGGGGCTGGTGTTGGATTGCGGTACTTTGCTTCAATAAATATTTAATCAACCTCTGCTGAACACTTTTCAAATACATCTGGAGATTGGATTCTGGGATTCTGTTCGATAAGCGGAAGGAGGATCTCATTAGTGTTTTCCGATTACTTGAATGGCATTTAATGGAAAATAATAATGCTTGTTATAGAAAGGATCTTGAATCGTTTCTTCTTTGCGAAGAAGTTGAACGATTTTAAAATAAATTCGTGTAATTCGAACGTTGATAAATACTTGGAAATTACTATATGGTACACGGTCATTGAGGCTAAAACTGCCAAATTTTTTTTAATTTTTTTTTAGAAGATGGGAGTTTCTGACCCGGTTCTTATCCTATTCTATTAAGCACCGTCATCACTTTACTCCTTTTTCCAAACGAATCTTAACAAGAATGAATTGGATGAAATAGATTCCAGATTTATTTACTTTTCTAGAAATGTATTTTGATTACGGTCGGTGAAATCCCGTGCGATTTTGAAAATGAATCCAAGCTGACGATTAGCTTTGGAAATCATGGCTTGATAGTTGAGACGGAAGTCCAGCTTCGCATCCAAAAGAATACCCATGTAATTTACCTTATCAACTCTACGAAGCGAAATGGCAACAATGCAGTTGTCGAAAAGGATTGGGTTCTTGATGCGATGGAACGCCATTACAAGACATTTTGGGATACTTACAATTAGTTTATTACGACCACACCATTCCATAAACAGGTACAGTAAAATTTAAAAACAAAGGCCAACCTCTACTGTACGAACAACAAAGAAGAGTTTCAAGTCATCTGCATGTATAAGTTTGCATCTAGCTCCCAATTAATCCATAACATCATTGAAGAACAGTGTAAAAAGTAACGGACCAGTTTACTTAATTCATTTAATTTGCTTAAACTAGTTAAAAAGTACTTGATTGAAAATACGTCAAAATTTCAAATCGCACAGTCGAAAATAACATCATACTAGGTTAGTCGAAAAAAATTTGAATGCGACATCTATGGAGCAGTAGAAAAACCAACGTTTGAACCGCTTTGATTGCCTAGCTCATGGTGTTCCAGTTTACCTCTACCTTCAAGCGTTTACATGCTTTCATCTCCATTCTAAAAGAAAAAGAAGCATATAAACTACAAAAGGGTTCAGGTCCTACGTACTTATGAGACGATCCGAGTCTGGCTAGTTCATCAGCTCTATACTTAATTTAATATTAAGTTTAATAATATTTAATTATGTGGAATTCAGTAGATTTTAATTCTAAGTCAATCAGGTATACGTAAACAAAAAAAAAAACCCACTATCAGACTACTACTGCTGCTATTGTCCAGATATATATAATTTAATAATTTAAAGCTTTCTGAATAGGTAAATATCATAGAAGCACTTAACGTGTTATGAATGGGTTCATAATTATTTTGGCCGGTAGTGTATTTGGTTTGTCCGAAGAAGCCATATGCCAAAATCTGCAATACAAAATGAGATCTTAAAATATAACTCATTCCTGCACAGTTTGAACCCAACATGAGCCTGGTACGGTTTATTATTGTTAAAATTAATCAGAAATCAGAAATGAAAACATAGTTTTACACAAATTTTTCTTTTCAAGTTCTAAAGCAATGCTATATTCCCGAAGATTTATTCAAGGGCGTTTATATTTTTCGTAGTAGAACAGAATATTGATCCATGAATCGGACAGCGTTTAAAAAATAGACTTATTCCAACACGATTCTTAGATCATTTTAGTTCGTTGTATTTTAATTACGAATGTTTAGTTGATAACGATATCCATTTAAAAAAAAAATTATTCTCGCATTCTTTAACACGTCGGTATCATTTCACTTTTTTGCAACGTGATTTACAATATTTGAAAGTTATACAAAATGTTATTGCAACTCTGTAGAAACAATGTCAAGTTGCAAACAGGCTCCACCCTTGCGCTTTTTTCGTTCCTGTTGTGTCTGATTTTGAGGTACATAGCCAAACAAAACTATTCCTAATTTGTTTCAAGAGTGATTTTTATGCTCTATTGAAACAAGTTGTGCTACTTGGGAAGCGCTTCTGCAAGTATTCCTCTCGATAAATCTGCCCGTTTATGGTGCCGGTTGTAACGAACGGCTTGCTGTACCGTCCGCACTCGCAGATCGCCTGCCACAACAGGTACTTCTTCGCGAATTTGTCCATCTTTCTCTTCCGGAACTTTTCCGGAACCTTCATGCGGGACGTACCGACAAAAAACTCGAGGCCGGGGATTTGTTTGCTGTCCCCCTTGATATATGTCTCGTCGTCCATGACGAGACAGCCTGGCTTGACCAGCCACTCACGGTACAGCTTCCGCGCACGCAATTTGGCCACCGTGTTTTGCTTGTCAGTCCGGTTTGGCGCCTTTCTGACCTTAAAAACACGTAGCCCAGCCCGCTTCATGGTCTGCTGGATGAACCACTTCGACGAATGGACCTTTTTGGCCACGTCTCGGGTGGAAAGGTTCGGGTTATTCTTAAAGTGCTGTTTTCGGTTTTCAGCCGCTTCCAGCGCACCACTCGATGCTCTTCGTCTCCTGGAACATCTTCACAACGCGGGACACGGTGGAATGGTGGATTCCAAGCCTTTTGCCGATCCATCTGTGCGGCTGACCAGGATTATCGATCACCGCGCCCAAGATTTGCTGGCGTAGCTCTTTTTGTTTCGAATGCATCTTGAAAACTACTTGACAGATTGCGATATTTTGCACACATAAACCTAACACTCTAAACTAGCATTACCCAAAATTTCATTAATTTTTACCCACGCGATAAAAAGTTCACCACAACAATTTTCCCCACCCCGCAAAAAAAAACAAAAAAAAAATAAAAAATTTATTAATTCCCCCCCTTTTCCCTTTTTTTACAATTTTCCACAATTTCCACCCCATTTTTAACAAACCCCCCCCAAACCATTGTTTTTCCTTCCTTCCCTGTATAAAGCGTTTCGTTGGAAGGACATTCTCTATCCTCTCCGTGGGTTTCGTGTAAGTGCATCAGCTTATGAGTCACATCCCCGTTTTTGGCCCTTCATTCAACGGAATAGTGAGGATTACACGTATGTACAGTTTGATTTTGCCATTAGGAAGAACTGTACGCCATGGCTAGTCCTGCACTGGTGATGGCTTCCTATCACATCACATCAATACTTTGCACAATTCTAGTCTCCATCACAACATTGTTTTTACAACTAGAGCTAATTTTCAGAATACTAGGCATGCAAATGAATTACTGAGAAACCGAGCATGTACGAGCTTGGGTCTAAAATGCATCTCAAATCACGGCCCATTAATATTCAATTCAATACCTAATGACCTGAAAATAATAACGAATAGCATAATCTTCAAAAGCAAGCTGAAGCAGCACATTTTGAGAAACGTAAATGAATATATGTTCTAAATGTGTCAACACCATTTTGCATACGTAGGTTTTTTTCTGGCTCCAGCTAGATTTTTTCTCCTGCATTTTGAATAATAATTAAAGTACGCTATCATAATATAAATTATATGTTTTTATTTTTGTGAATCACTTGAAAGGAATAAAATTGCACTGGGATTTACTTTGCATTTTATTTTTGTTGTTATAATCTCCGCAATTATTTTTTTGTTTTAGTAATGTTAGTAAGTGTCCACAACCAGGGGGCTCTCTGTGTGAGCTCTGGAGGGTGGAGGGTTACAAAAAAAAAAAAAAAAGGGGAGTTTTATAATAGAGGCACCCCCAAGTTTCACGCAGGACCACGCTGGTTTCAAGTAAGACTGGACTCGGAAAAAATTAAACACACAAATGAAACACACAAAAGGATCACCAAGAATTCATTTTAAACCGGATACTTCTCAAATTTTCAGGGATTAAAAAACTATATATTAACTATGTTTTGGCATAATTTATTTATTGAATTTCTTCCCCCAAGCTGAATGCTCGTACATTTCTCTCAGCACTGCTCATGAGATCTTGGGCGAGGCTTTGTCCATCTTCCTTACACAATTTCTCCCAGTTTTTCTTCAAAGCTTCATCGGTTTTGAGCGTTTTTCCGCTTTTCTTCAACTTCTTCTAAATTATCGCCCAAAACTTTTCGATCGGACGAATTTCTGGTGTATTTGGCGGGTTCGCCTCCTTCGGGACCACATTAACGCCCTTCGCTTCGTACCAATCCATTACAGGCTTGGCGTAATGACACGAAGCGAGATCCGGCCAGAACAGCGTGGGACCACAGTGAAGGCGGAGTAAGGGCAGCCAGCGCTTCTGCAAGCATTCCTCTCGATAAATCTGCCCGTTTATGGTGCCGGTTGTAACGAACGGCTTGCTGTACCGTCCGCACTCGCAGATCGCCTGCCACAACAGGTACTTCTTCGCGAATTTGTCCATTTTTCTCTTCCGGAACCTCCATGCGGGACGTACCGACAAAAAACTCGAGGCCGGGGCTTTGTTTGGTGTCCGCCTTGATATATGTCTCGTCATGCATGACGAAACAGCCTGGCATGACCAGCCACTCACGGTACATCTTCCGCGCACGCAATTTGGCCACCGTGTTTTGCTTGTCAGTCCGGTTTGGCGCCTTTCTGACCTTAAAAACACGTAGCCCAGCCCGCTTCATGGTCTGCTGGATGAACCACTTTGACGAATTGACATTTTTGGCCACGTCTCGGGTGGAAAGGTGCGGGTTATTCTTAAAGTACTGCTTTATCTTCCGCGCCTTCTCTGGGTATTCCGTTTTTGGGTTTTGGCCGCTTCCAGCACGCCGCTCGATGGTCTACGTCTCCTGGAACATCTTCACAGCGCGGGACACGGTGGAATGGTGGATTCCAAGCCTTTTGCCGATCCATCTGTGCGACTGACCAGGATTATCGATCACCGCGCCCAAGATTTGCTGGCGTAGATCTTCTTGTTTCGAATGCATCTTGAAAATTACATGAAAGATCGACACAAAACACCACACAAAATACACAACACTATACTAAATTTAATCAATTTTTAACTAACTAATACAAACTACACCCAAAAAAACACGCCCCATTCTTCCCCACACAATATTTAATAATTATTTTATACTATTTAATCCTATTATTTACATTTTTTTTTTTTTTTTTTTTTTTTTTTTTTTTTCCGGATTTTTCACCCTTGGGCTGGTTCCTCCCCCGTCGTAGTTACTCAAATTCCCTTTTTGGGTATTTTCGTAACTTGTTCGGAGGTGAGATTCGAACTCGTGACTTTGGCGTGAGAGGTATGGATGTTAACCACTACGCCGGGGTCGCCCCCATCATTACACATATAGTTGGTTAAAATGTTAATAAAATAGTTCTATAATTCTGCCTTGGGCCGTTCCTTCTTATGAATTATGCTTCATACTGCACTTTCGTGATCCTCAGCTTTCTAGGCCATGCTATTCAAAGCTAGTATATTGCAGGCGAGACGAACCGAAATGATTTCATAAGGGATTATTCATAAACCACGTAGAGTTTTCAGGGGGCGAGAAGGGGTTGATCAAAGTCTACGACTTCCATACAAAAAAATGATGGAGAATAGTCTACGAGGGGGGGGGGTTCTGAGATTTTCAAAAATGAGTCTACGAGGTTTTCGAACAGGCCCTAAGGGACGAATGGCATGTTTTCAGTGGCCCGAAATTTTATCATTGCATTGGGTAGACTTGGAAACCAGTAACTGTCCGATTAGCCGGTCTTGCATGGCTCTGTCTCCCATACTACAACCGAGCAGACTGTGGCGGGTGGACAAAATCCTGTCCGAACCACCAGCTGAGAGCTTTTGTTGAAAACTGAAATCATTTCGGTTCATCTCGCGTACTAAATACTAGCGGTGATAGCATAGCACTGAATGAAGAGAAACACGGAAATACAGTACGAAGCAAAATTTTAAAGAGGGGACGAGCGTCAGTTATAAAATCAGACACCGGCAACAAAGCAAAATAATTTTGCAGCTGAGGGGTGTGGCTATTTCTGTATTCATCATGGAATAAAACTAAATTAAATAAAAAGAAAAAGACAATTTTAACCATTTGTTACCCGTTTTTCAGGACCCGGATATGGAAAAACATATTTTTAACTTGTTCATAAGGATATTTGTAAGGGAGCTAAAGAAGGTAATTTTTATGTAAAAAATTGAACTTCTTATACTAATAGCACTTAGTTCAATGAAATTTTTTTGTTTGGTTTTTCTGATCAAATGGTATATGAATGAAATCATTGTGTTCAGTTGTACGAGAGTTATTAGCGTTCGAAAAACCTTTCACTTTAGCGTAACGCTCTCAGTTTTCAAAATTTTGAAACGACACCCGGTATAGAAAAGAGAAACGTAGTCCTACGTTAAAAAAAAAAATAAACAAAGCGAGTATCCCGTTAACATATTCCTACCCTTTCCTGATTTGACCTGAAGTTCTAATACATTGAAAATATATGTTAGTCCCAAGCATCATCTGTTGGTTCTCTGTGTAATAACAGCTGATTTGGCAATAACAGAGTAGCAACCTCGGGCGGTCAATCTTGCTCTTGCTTGCTTTTGCTCACGGTGGCCAAGTATACCTGCGCACCAGCATTCACATGCTCGGCGTAGTTGCCATTTCTTGGCAGACGTTGGATTTTGCATACACTAATAGTATAGGGTTTCATATAGATTGAATAAAATATACTAGAAATGTATTAACTATATGACTTTTTTTTTTCTTACATCAACAAGGAGTCTTACGTCAACTTTGCAGCTATGTCTACCCTCTAGTTTTTTCGAACGATAAACAAACTCTTCTCTGTAAGAACAGATAGATCATCCTGTTCCGCTATTTTGTTTCACCATCAGCATCTTGAGTCACCGTTTACGCTCTATTAGAAACAGAGTGTTATGCCGAGAGTCGAAGTGACGTTTGTCACTTGATGAAGTGAAAAAAGTCTCTTCTGAGCAAATCAAATGGAGAGTCACGTCACTGCAGGTTACTTTTCTCACTTCAAACGTCACTCGACTCGAAAAACCTGTTACCAATAGTCGACTAGCTCGGAATAAACAACTCATGTTTCCTGCACAGAAGTTCCTTTTGGATTCATTTGCTTCAACCCTTGACTGCTTCCGCTGTAACATTGCATTTCATTCGATTTGCCGCAACAAACTGCAAAGCAATCAAATTCTTGATTTTCTGTCACAATCCGCAACGCTTGGATAATAAAAATCTAGTAATGTCTAGCAACATGAAGCCAGCCATCGCTGCCGAAAGTACCCCCTCGCAACCGCAGTCAACTCTATGGACCTGTCAAATTGGGGTTATAACGAAAACAAATAGAATTAAGAATGAAACGCCAGTACAAGGTTCGAATTCTAAATTTCCGGAAGTTGGCCGACGAAAGAGAAATGGAGAATTTTTGGTTTCATAAATGAAAATAGCCTGTGGCCACAGTGACCTCCACCTCGGCAATGGCAGCAGTGTTCTAACAAGTTCCGGGGATTGGACTGGACTGCTCAGGGGGTGTCTGATCCGGTGAAAACCGACCAGGACGACGTCTGACTGCGATGCGAAGCGATGGTGACGGTAGTTGGCGGTAGATGGAACAAGTAACTCGTCCTGCAATGAACTGAACCCCGATGGCACTTTGGCAGCAGCAACAGCAGCCGCTTTGAGGTAATGTTCATTTTCTTCAACATTATTAAATATCACTTTGGATTTCCTTGCTGGAAACCGCACCACTTGGCGTGTGAGCTGTGCATGTGTGGGAAAGGAAAAGTAGTAGGAAAACTTTTTACCCTGGAACTTTTTTGCGGCAGCCATCCGTGTGCCATTCGTACGTAGGATGTGTGCATGGAGTGCTGCCGTTCGCCGGCTGGAGCCAAAAGCTGTCACATTTCCGAGATGTTCTCTATTCCTAACCGCACACACACAAGACACCTATCCTGCCGTCGGTTCTGATGGAGGAAGTCGAAATTAAATTGAGGGCATAAAGAGTGTGCAAAGTTCGACTCCTCATCCCATTTGGAAAACTTCTTGCGTTCGTTTCAGCAACATCAGCGACCGGTCTTGGATTTTAGCTGACACACACATGTAACTAGCACTGGAGGACATCACCGGACCAGGCGGTCAGCAGTTGTGCATAGCTGAGTGAGCAATTTGTTTCTCCTTCGGTGGGCACATCTCAATCTAATAATACAATTACGCATTTTGAACATTCGGAAGGAGAAAGATGGTAGGGTCGAGTCGGTTGCGTTAGTTTGTCATGATTGGTGTAAAACAGCGTTAATAAGTAGGTCTTTTCAGTTACAGACCAGTGCAGTTCACGCATGATCGTAGCTCGAACTGACAGCTGCTAGGTGAGGCGTGAATGAGCGCTCTGGGGTTATGACACTTGGTAGTGGACGTTTTGTGCTGTCGCAGGCATGTGGCAATCAAAGCTGATTATACTCAGACTTTTATTTCATTTGTTTTCCCAAGCATACTTCAAGACACTCATTCACTTCATTACTTGTTGAAAGCATACATAAGTTAAATGAAATTTGAAAAACAAACTAAAGGGTGAGCTATGTCAGTGACATAACTGCAAAGTTGACGTAGGACTTCTTGTTGATGTGAAGAAATTGATGTCATAGATTTTCTACTATATTTTATTCAGTCTAAAGTACCATGAAACCCCATGCTATAGTTGTATGTTGCTTTACTATTGGTTCTCTAAGAAAATTATGGAATCAACGCTTTATAAATCTTGAAATGGCCCTCAAAAGGGTCGTTTGGGTTTTCGTTATTCGCTATTCCTGGAGTGGTCCGAGTAGTACCGATAATGGTCGAGTACCAGGTGATGATTTGGTAGACGCTGGAATGGGTGAGCATTGATTTCAGTTTTCAACAAGAGCTCTCAGCTGATGATTCGGACAGGATTTATTCCACCCGCCACAGTCTGCCCGGTTATGGTATGGGAGACAGAGTCCTGCAAGACCAGCTAATCGGACAGTTACTGGTTTCCAAGTCTACCCAATGCAATGATAAAATTTCGGGCCACTGAAAATATGCCATTCGTCCCTTAGGGCCTGTTAAAAAACCACGCAGACTCATTTTTGAAAATCTAAGACACCCCCTCCCCCCACTATTCTCCACACATTTTTTAAAAATTTTGTATGGACCGTAGACTTTGGTCAACCCCCCTTCACCCCCCCCCCCCCCCCTCACCGAAAAGTCGACGTGGATTATGAATGCTCCCTTATGAAATCATTTCGGTTCGTCTCGCCTGCTATATACTAGCGTTGAATAGCATGGTCTAGAAAGCTGAGGATTACGAAAGTGCAGTATGTAGCATAACTCCTAAGAAGGGACGGGTCCAAGGCAAAATTATAGAACTATTTTATTAACATTTTAACCAACTATATGTGTAATGATACGTATAAATTAGATGACACCATTATTACTTTAAGCCAACGCGAGAGCCTGGTTGTGGACACTTACTAACATTACTAAAACAAAAAAATAAACGCGGAGACTATAACTACAAAAATAAAATGCAAAGTAAATTCTTGTGCGTTTGTATTCCTTTTAAGGGATTCGCAAAAATAAAAACTTTTAATTTAAATTATAATAACGTTTAATTATTACTTAAGGAAAAAAATCTAGCTGGAGCCAGAAAAAAACTATTTATGCTAAATGATATGTATGTATGTATGTAAGAAGCCACCATCCTAGCGTGGGCCTTGCCCTGCATGCAGTTCCACTCAAAAGAAAGATCATGCTTTGTTACCGTGCTAAATTCAACATATTGCTGTATGAAGGGCCAAAAAGGGATGGGCAGGCCCGTAAGCAGACACACTTACGCGAAACCTGCAGGAATAAGAGAATCTCCTTCCAGCAATATAATCCTATAAAACGAATAACAAAATACGCAATTCAGTTAAGCTTTGCACTAGATGGTTTGTTAGAGAAAGGCACCTCAAATTCATTACAACTGTTGGAGTGGAATGAACCAATCATAAATGATAGACACATCCCCTCCTAGACTCCGGTTGGCCGTCCACTCCATTGTCCAATTGCAACTTCAATGATGCCCTGATGCACCCTCCCATTCCAGTATTTAAATGTTTCAAATCAATGAAATAAAATAAGTCCATGCAATATGGGACATTTATAAAAAATATATTAGGAAATAAATATCTATCGAGTGTGTGTAATTTGATGCGATAAAAGGGGTAGATTGAACAGTATAATGTCGTCGGTGCTGTACTCCATGAATAACGACATTTCTTAAATGATGATTTCAGATTGAACGCTGTAAATCCTTTCTGCTGGTTCTATCATATTATGCGCAAGTTGATTTTAAACCATATTATCAAAATATTATCAGACGTATTCTTATGTAGTGGTTAACATTAAAATGTTGGTCACTAGCTGTCAAGATCGTAAAGATCAGTAACTTTATCTGTTAAGCCTGTAAACAGATGTAATAAAACAACAACAAAAGAACAAACACCTAATGCGTACGAATGTCTGCTGGCGGTTCAGTTAATGTTTCATGTGGACCAACTATGAAAGGATGATAGGACATAATAAATAGTAATAATAACAAGCAAACAAAATAATCCCAACATTTTCTGATCCTCCGCAAGACTTTTCCGACTTACTATCGTCTACTATCGTCTACGTATCCTAACTACTCCTTATACCATTGTATTTGTCGAAGAAACGCAGTTTAAAATAGACCTTGGTGTTTAAGTGATAATGCGCTCTGATTTGTGAATCGACAAGATTTATTAATAAAGGGATGTTCTCAATCCTGATCCTGAAACTCATACTGTAAACTCCGGTATAAACCACTCTGCCAATTTTTTTTTCTCCTTCACATTTATTGCCATTCAATGACTTCACAGCCATACCGATTCTATTTGATTTTTCTTATTTTAATTTTCACTTCTTCCTAACAATTTTACGTGAGATATGCGTTATGCTTTTATCTATTTTTTTCTTATTTTTAATCATTTTTTTAATTCATTCGATTGACATTAGAGTTTTATGTTCTCAATCCTTATTTAACTTATTCTATAATTCATCAAAGCTATCTTCTCCTTTCGAAATCTCACTGTTCTCATTCTTATATATTTCTTCTGCTTTCTTTTTAATTTTATCCCTATCTTGTGCTAACTCTCTCCAATCTTCTTCGTTCATTTCCTCGTATCTATTGAAATCTTGTTCCAATGATTTTATCCATGTATAACTAGGGCGACCATGCTTTTTCTTATTCAGTTCTAATTTCATCGCCATTTTGATAGGATGTCCATCTGCTCTTCTTTGAATATGTCCGAAATAACTAATCCTATAGACCCTTACTCTCCGGTTTATCGTTTTACCTTTGAGCTCTGTACGAACATTGAATTTACAATTGCCCTCCTTTCTACACTGGCTCCAAATATCCTTTAATATCTGCTTCTCGTATCTTCTTAGCTGATCTCTGCTTCGCTTTGTCATGGTTGATGTTTTTGTCCCGTACAGTATGGATGGTGCTATGACTATATTATATATTAGTTTACCTATATCCCACGCCGGTTTAAATTTCTTGCAAAAATCTACTACCATTTTTGACACATTTGCAGCATTAACACTTCTTTGCTTTGTCGTTGCAGGCCTGTTTAATGTGCTGGTCAGCCATGTTCCTAGATATCTCATTGAAGTTTTAATTTCGTACTTTCTATCATTTAACTCTATTGTATCTGGTGTCTTTGATTTAGAATTTGGAGCCCGAGCCAAAATTTGACTCTTTCCATTATTGATTTCCAATCCCACCTCACTAAGGCTTTCCTCCAGCACTCTTAGAATTTGTTGAGGCTCATCTTCATTTTTGGCTATGATCAGTATGTCATCCGCAAAAACTAATATTATAGGTATTTTCAAAGATCCAGTATCTATCATGTTTAGCTCTGTAATCTGTTCTTTCACCTTTCTTAGAACATCTTGCATTACAATATTAAACAGAAAAGGCGAAAGTGGGCATCCCTGTTTTACACCCTTCCCTCTTTTGTATTCAGATTCTGCCATCTAACTTACATCCTTTCTTTTCTTATACACTGTAGTACCCTGTCGATAATATGAGATGGAAAAAAAAACTATTTATGCAAAATGGTGTTGACAAATTTAGAAAATACATTCATTTACGCTCCTCAAGTAATTCATTTGCATGCCTAGTATTATGAAAATTAGCTCTAGTTGTAAAAACAACGTTGTAATGGAAACTATAATTGTGCAAAGTATTGCTGTGATGTGATATGATAGGATGCCACCAGGACTGTGCAGGACTTGGCATGGCGTACAGTTCTTCCTAATGGCAAGAATAAGTTGCAAGAGATGAGAAAATAAATTCAATCAAACACCCCAAGTAACAATTTTAGTTTTATTCCAGCCGTATAACACTTCTCCCGGCTTTGTTGATAAAACTACAATCAAAATTGTTTTGAATACCAACACCTCCTCTATGCTTGTTTAAAGCCGAAATTAGTACAAAATGGCCCACTCTATAGACGGTTGTGAAAACAAGTTAATAAAACCTTTATAAGAACATAAAGATTTTGAAAATGTTCTAGTGAAAGATGTTATGACCACTTGAGAACCTTCATAAAACCTATTGGCTGCCATGAAAACCAGAATGCGGCCAAATGGCCACAGCTGTCAAACTTCACTGTGAAATCGAGGTTGGTTTTTGTTGTTCTGCTTTGTTCGATTCCCTGCTCTTCTGATTAATTAAGCAGTATAAAAAAAGGTCTAGTGGTGCGGGAAATTTTGTTTGATAGCAAAATATCCAAAACAAATTGTGTTTTCTACAGCGTATTATCCAATTTATATGCGCATTTATTTTTATGGTGAATATTGGCGCGATAAGAGCCGAAAATTAATGCGCCTCGGAAATTATGCAAATTTACAACAACATAAATCAAATTTAAACAAATACCTTCGATAAATTAATCATGAATTTCCTGAAAAGTGCTTGGAGTTGGATGAGATTATCTAAAAGAATGCCATAATAAGTCTCCGATCTACAGTTTATTTGCAAACCATTGAAAATTTGATGCATTCATTTTTACATATTTCAATTATTTCTTATATTTCAATATGGCGATTAGAAAATAATCACAGTTTTGCCATAAAGCCATTTTTTCTTCGCAATGACTATTATAAAACTATTTGGTCTTATGGAGACTTCCTTCAATGCCAATTTGCCGTTTAATGCATTTACTGTAGGCAAAATGGTTTTAAAATGCTTTTTCAACTGATCATAATAAGATAATATCAATGAGTCCTAAAACGGAATTTCAATACAGCATTTTACTAGTTCATAAAGTCGAAATAAAACATTTGGTAGGAATAAAAGGAATTTGAGAAACAAGGTTTTAATATCGTTGTAAACAAGCTGTGTAGGTTCTCATAAAGCTGACTAAAATCTGAAACCTATTGACACCTCTTGGTGCCATAATAAAACCAAAATGATTTCAAGTGGCTTTCATAAAACTTTAATAAAACTTAATAAAGCAGGATGGTGTTAGCAATCCCCAACAAAAAAATATTTTTTTTTCCCCCCCTATAACACCCCCCCCCGCTTTTTTAAAAAAAACACAATACAAAATTTTTTTTTTCCCCCCCCCCCCCCTATACTTGTTTAAAGCCAAAAAAAATAATAAAACCTTTATAAGATCATAAAAATTCTTAAAATGTTCTAGCGATAGATGCTATGACCACTTGAAAACCTTCATAAAACCTATTGGCTGCCATGAAAACCAGAATACAGCCAACTTACTACAGCTGTCAAACTTCACTGTGATATCGTGGTTGGTTTTTGTTGTTCTGTTTTGTTCGATTCTCTGCTCTTCTGATTCATTTAGCAGTAAATAATATCTAAGAAAAAGTTCTAATGTTGCGGGAAGTTATGTTTGATAGCAAAATATCCAAAATAAATTGAGTTTTTTTTGCAACGTATCATGCTCCAAATCATATGCGCATTTAATTTTATGGTGAATATAGGCACGATAAGAGCCGAAAATTAATGCGCCTAGGAAATTATGCGATTTTACAACAACATAAACAAAATTCAAACAAATATATTCAATAAATTAATCATTAATATCTTGAAAATTGATGGAATTCAATAAGGTTCTCTAAAAAAAAGGCCGAAATCGGTTTCCGACTTACAGTTCATTTGCATTACATTTAGAATTTGGTGCATTTATTTTTCCACATTTCAATTATTTCGTATATTTCCATATTGGCGATTGGAAAAAAAATCACAATTCTGACATAAAGCCAAGTTATCTTCGCAATGACTACTTTAAAACTATTTGATTATTTGGTGGCTTCCCTCAATGCCAATTTGCCGTTTAATGCATTTACTGGAGGCAAATGGTTCTAAAATGCATTTTCAACTGACCATAATAAGATAATATCAATGTGTCCTAAAACGGCATTTCAATACAGCATTTTACGAGTTCATAATAAAACCTTTGATAGGAGTAACAGGAATTTGAAAAACAAGGTTTTAAGATCGTCGTAAACAATATAGGTTCTCATAAACCTGACTAAGATATGAAACCTATTGACACCTCTTGGTGCCATTATAAAACCAAACTGATTTCAAGTGGCTTTCATAAAACTATAATAAACAAATAAAGCAGGATGGTGTTAGCAATGTTACTTGGGTAGACAACATACCGCCGTTCCTTTTAAGAGAATATGCTGACTCACTGCTGACGCCGTCGACGATTATTTTTAACAGGTCATTCAGTGAAGATACTTTTCCCGAAGCGTGGAAGCTAGCCTCCAATCACTCCGATATTCAAAGCTGGTAACAAGCATGCTGTTGAAAATTACAGAGGTGTTTCGATTTGCTATGAGGTACCAGTTGGGTCTCCACCGATTGCCTGTCGATCTGCCAAATTTGGAAGACGTCTGCATTGAGTTATCTCAAATTATAATAACCCGTCTACTATATCACAAAACATTGCGATCGTTTGAGCGGATTGGTGTTAATGAAATCATTGGGTGTCTCCCCCGGGTGGTGCTAAATCGATGAGCTTGGACATCAATAGAAGCAAACTTGCCAGAAGGCGCGAAATGTTTCTACGGACTCTGATTTTTATCAGGTCCCTCAATCGTAGTTTTGGATGGAGTAGTGTGGATTGTTCTTTATATTGTATTATTAGACTATAATACTATATAACATACAACTAAATGTATTATTTTGTAAATTTTAAATTTCAATCTCAATTTCAGTGAGCCAGATAAGACGTTTAAGCCTTGGCAAATTATTACCAAAATTTTTGGTTCAAATGCCATAAGTCCACCCACAGGAAAAAGGAGCATAAACTAATCTTCCTAGCATCTATACTCTGAATGATAAAATACAAATTATCACATTATTCAACTCTATATGGAAGCGTTTGGTTCGGGAGGTACACGCTTTCTTGCTTCCCTTGATTCGAAGTATTAGAGCGATTTCAGACACTCTGTCTGGAATCGCTTTATTTCTTTGAGTCCTCTCTACGGCACATGCTACGCAGTGGGCCTGACCGGAGCTGGATATAAGAAAAATGATGCATTCAAGAAGTCGTAATTTTCCAGGATGCCTTCAAGAATTAGCTGTGTTAGTGTGAGATTAGATTAGATTAGATTAGATGTATGGCCAAGGAGTTCAAACAATTGGTTTACAAAGCTCTTTACGCCGTATCTCGGCCGCTGATTTCTGATTTGCAATATGGTTTTGTTAAGAAGCGATCCACGACAACGAATCTGATGTCCTACGTAAATTTCCTAACAACGGAAATTGAAAATCGTCACCAAGTTGATGCAATATACTTTGATATTTCGAAGGCGTTCGACAAGTATCTGGGCTTTCCTGATTGGATCACCGAGTGGTTGCGCTCTTACTTATCTGGAAAGAGCGCTTTCGTACCGCAAATGACTTGTGCTTTCGGCGAAATCGTGCCTTCTCCTCTACGCTGACGATCTAAACATCTACAAAGTGATATCATCACACCTCTACGGTTCTGCTCTTCTGGCTGACATCGTCGAGCTTCTATTATGGTGCTCTGAGAATGGAATGGAACTGAACATCAAAAAGTGCAATTAGTGACCTAGGGGCTACTGTAGATACGAAACTCCTGTTCAATGAGCATGTTGGCACAACTACCGCAAAGGCCTTTGCAGCACTGGGATTCCGTCGCAATACAGGTGGCTTCACCGATATATATGCACTAAAGGCACTGTGCTGTTCGATCGTTAAAGCATCATGGAGTATGCTGTTATTGTGGGGTCGCCTTATCACTCAATGCAGATCATCCGGATCCGGATATCTGACTACCCGAGCTCGAGCCGTTGCAGAACGATGTTGAAACTTAAATGCACAGACGTACTAAACTAGAGAGGTTGTTTGTTTTTGACCTGGTCAAAGGCAGTGTAGATTGCTCTGCACTGTTTCAAAACATCAATGCACCTTCTCTCCAGCTTTGTGATCTAGTTTAATTTGTAGTCAGTCGCCACAGAACTACGTATGGGCATAACAAACCTTTTGATAACTGTGTTAGATCGTATGTTATAACAATGTGAGCGCTGATTTTGATTTCAATATGTCTAAATGTGTGTTGAAGAATAGAATTAGAAACCAGCCTGTTGAGTTTTTTTTTTTAATTCGAGACGAAGAACAATAAATGAGTAAGAAACTCCAGATAATTGGAGACATCGGATAACAACTGCAGCAGAGCAATTCGGAGACACAGTATTGCCGTAAGTCGATTCCAGAAGACCCTGAGGTCTGATAGACTTCATCCCCGTACCATTTAGAACCATGTACAAGACACTGATAAGACCGGCTAGTTCTCTACAATTAAGAGACGTGGCCAAACCTCGAGGAGGGCTTGCAAGCACTTGGAGTTTTCGAACGACGTGTGACTATACGACGCACAGAAAAAAATGATGAATTTTAACAGGCGTGTAAAATTTCCCCTCGTTTAATTCCAAACCAATGGAGCACCGAAATTGTTTGCAATCTTTCATGCGCCACATAACAATGTTTGCAATCTTTCATACAACAGGCTAGATTCATGCGTTATCTGGCTTAAGTTTACGTGAAATATGCCATTATTTTCTGCCAAATCAAGCATTCTCTTTATGTGCATAAGATAACGCAGAAAATTCAATGTTTCTTTTTATGTGTGCGGTGTAAGTTCAAACGGTTTATTGAGCAGAAGATCCACGCGCTGACGAACATAGTGTGTGTGTGTGTGTGTGTGTGTGTGTGTGTGTGTGTGTGTGTGTGTGTGTGTGTGTGTGTGTGTGTGTGTGTGTGTGTGTGTGTGTGTGTGTGTGTGTGTGTGTGAGAGAGAGAGAGATGGAGAGAGAGGGAGAGAGAGAGAGAGAGAGAGAGAGAGAGAGAGAGAGAGAGAGAGAGAGAGAGAGAGAGAGAGAGAGAGAGAGAATTGAAAATCCAACGACCCATATCATTATGTTATTTGTCGTCAATCATATATGTAGACCGGTTTTACATTTTTGCCTTAATTCTACTCTTACAGATATTCTGAGAAAAATGCTTTTTTTAGTTCATTTTTATTCATTGTTATATAAATTGTGGTGCAGTATTTGTTATAGCAAGACATCATCTTATTTATGGGTCCGTTTTGGGCATAGTTAGTTCTTTGATTATTCATGTAGAATAAATTCCTGTTTCTTAAGTGACGGGTGGGAGCGTAGAAGTTGAGCTTCTTTAAAATATCTGCGTCATTGATTCTTTGCCCAATAACATCGTTTATAAATGATAGAGTCGCAAACTCACGTCGTTTTTCAAGACCATCTATTTTAATTAACATACATCGAGATTCATAAGAAGGTAACCGAAAAGAGTTCCATCCTAACTTACGCAAAGCATACAATAAAAACTGTTTCTGCACTGACTCAATACGGTCAGTACTCAAGAAGGGGCCTAACATATATTACATACAATGTTTTTATTGTATAGGGATCATTGAAATGAAAACTAAACCTCTTGATGAACCCGAGCATATTACTTGCCTTGTAAATTATATTGTTGTAGTGTTCTACAAAAGTGACCTCGGAATCAAGTATGACTCCCAAATCTCTAACCTGATTGCATCTTTCAACAGTTTGTTGACCTATAGTGATGGTGTCTTGCCTTACATTGCGCTTTTTAGTGAATGAGACTGAGATGCACTTTTTAACGTTAATCTCTAGTAAGCTTTTTGTACACCAAATATGAAAATTATCAACTTCTCTTTGAAAGACTTCGATGTCAGATGATTTACGTATTTCCATGAAAAGTTTCATGTCGTCTACATATATTAAAACATTTAAATGGCGTAAAATATATTCAACATCATTGACAAACAAAATAAATAGTAAAGGACCCAGATGGGATCCCTGTGGTACTCCCGATGTAACATTCACAACCGATGATAGCTTTCCTTCAAATCTTACTCGTTGTGTTCTTCCAAGCAAGTATGACTGAACCCACTTTATTAAATTATGGTTGAAACCTATCTTAGACAATTTGTAAAGCAACAAAGGAATATCGACTCTATCAAAAGCTTTGCTAAAGTCAGTGTATAAGGTTTCAACGTAATTACCTTCATCCATTGCATTTATTGAAAAATTTACAAAGTTTAGCAAATTTGTAGAAGTAGAGCGTCCTTTCATAAAGCCATGTTGCTTGGTAGAGATAACATTTTTAACTTGTGAAAAAATATGTTGATTGATAATGGACTCAAATAGTTTGGGAATACAAGATAATATTGCAATGCCACGATAGTTTTTCACATCTGATTTTTTACCGCTTTTGAAGATCGGAACCAAAAACGATTCTTTCCAAATGAGGGGAAATACGCCAGTTTTTAGAGATAAATTAAACAACCAAAACAAGGGTTTAACTAATTCCTTTGATAATGTTTTCAAAAATACTGGCGGTAATCCGTCAGGACCAGCTCCTTTAAAAGCGTCTAATGTGCTTAAAGAAAGCAAAATTTCGTTGACGGATACATTATCAACAGTCACATTTAACGAAGGCTCTGGAAGATATGAGAAAAATTGATAATCTCGATCCTTGTCGTCACGAGTTATGTAAACATCTTGAAAAAAATCAGCAAATAAGTTACTGATTTCGGTTGGATTCTTACCGCATTTGTCGTTGAATTGCATTTTTGTTGGAAAATTTCTTAATTTCTTCTTATCTTTAACAAGGTTGAAAAACGATTTCGGGTCTGATTTGATATTAGTTTCAGGAAAACATATCAAGAACGCCTGTTCATACACGTACATTCTGAGGTCATCTTCATCAAAAAATTTGCCTCGCTTGCAAATTCCTCCCCAAACCATCACTGACGCAGCACTTTGGAACCTTTTACTCTCTGGAACAGTTCTCGAAGAGAGAGCCCACAATCTGTCGTTCTGGACATTGTGGGATTGTTGCAAGACGAATACCTGTTCGTCGGAAAACATAAATTCTTCCCCACCGTGCCGCGATAAGAGCAGACTTGCTCTTTCGAGTCATCCCGCTTTACTCCGAGGTGTTTCAAATTTCTGAAAATAACACCCAGGCGCTCACCTTTCAAAAACTTTTTTATCACCACAGCACGAAACTCCTTCATCGCTGGTGAAAGATAAACTCCGAATGAAAACAATCGCACATAACCTAAAAGCGTTTGTATAAACATAGTACAAAACTACACCAACACATACGTGAAGCATGTTGAGTAGTTGCACGACACCAATGCAAGGAAAAATTGTATGAGAATATATTGGACACAGTGTAAGAAACACCTCTATGAGAGGGATTCCATTCACAACGTCCTACGCAAAGCAATCGGAAAAACTTTAATTTCACCATTTATTTTAGTTGAATGAAAGAATATTTTTTTATTTTATTTCCGCGAAAACGACGCATCAAAATCAAAAAACGTCATTTTCAAAGCACAGCTTGCTGCGATCCCACGCGCTGACGAACATAGTATTCTGAAAGTCGCTAAAACTAGAAGCGACAATGGGTGAGACATGTAAGAATGTAGGACAACAATATCACACAAATGATGTTTTCTTCGAATCATGCTGAAATAAGACGTACAGGCGCACAACGCGCTAGTTGGTTAGACTAAGAGGAGCAAGATCCGTATATTACGAGTTTTCCTCGAGTACTGGAAACAAGCAACTTTCAGTCAAGTTCCGTGGCGAAACATGGTAAAGGGTGATACGGTCAAAATTTGGTCAAGGGAAAACGCGTGTAAATCGGTGAAATCGTTTATTTAAAAAATCAAATTAAGTTTTCAAGTTCAATTAGTATAAAATTCAGGAAAAATATTCAGTTAGGCTTCCGCTTTTCCAAATCCGAATTGCCGGGCCTTACGCTTGACCCCTGCCATCAGATTTTGTACAGCCACCTTGTCCACCTTCTTCGCCGCAGAAAGCCAGTTTGCCTTGAACTGCTGCTCGTCCTTAGCAGTTTTTTTGGTCTTCTTTAGGTTCCGCTTGACAATAGCCCAGTATTTCTCAATTGGGCGGAGCTCTGGCGTGTTGGGAGGGTTCTTGTCCTTGGGAACCACCTGCACGTTGTTGGCGGCGTACCACTCCATGGCCTTTTTACCGTAATGGCAAGATGCCAAATCCGGCCAAAACAGTACGGAACAACCGTGTTTCTTCAGGAAAGGCAGCAGACGTTTATTCAAACACTCTTTCACGTAAATTTCTTGGTTGACAGTCCCGGAAGCTATGAAAATGCTGCTTTTCAAGCCACAGGTACAGATGGCTTGCCAAACCAGATATTTCTTTGCGAACTTTGACAGTTTCGTGTGCTTGAAAATATCTGCTACCTTTCCCCTTCCTTTTGCCGTATAAAACTCCTGTCCCGGAAGCTGCTTGTAGTCGGCTTTGACGTAGGTTTCGTCGTCCATTACCACGCAGTCAAACTTCGTCAGCATCGTCGTGTACAAGCCTCCGGGATCGCGCTTTGGCCGTCGTATTTTGTTTATCATCGCGATTTGGAGTCACTACCTTCTTGTAAGTCGATAGTCCGGCTCGTTTTTTGGCTCGATGCACGGTTGTAGACGATACACCCAGCTTATTTGCGGCATCTCGGAGAGATAGGTTAGGGTTTCGCTTGAAACTACCGGCAACTCTCTTTGTCGTCTCAGCGGCTTCCGGTTTTCGATTTCCCCCCGATCCAGACTTCCTTGCTGTCGACAAACGTTTCCCAAACACTTTAATTACATTTGTAACGGTTGATTTGGCAACTTTTAGCGATTTTGCCAACTTTGCGTGCGAGTAGCTCGGATTTTCGCGATGCGCGAGCAAAATTTTGATACGCTGCTCTTCTTGCTTGGACGGCATTTTGACAACTGAAGAGTGAATTCCAAAATCAAAATAGGAGCAACATTCTACACACACACACCTTCAAAATGAGGTGTGTTCAGGTTTTTTAAATGCAAAATTGAAAGAAATACGTCAAGTTGATATTGACCACATTTTGACCGTATCGCCCTTTAATGCAGGTGGGGTCCTAAATGCATAAGACGTTGTACTAGCATAAACAAGTTAGTAAGCTTGACCATTTGTATATCTCGTAACCGTCAACCCTGTTTTTTATGGAATTAGCCTAGAGAAAATCCGTCGAACATTAACCACCAGCTATTGTTAATCACAGGCAAATAATCATAAACATTTAGCATACCTTGAAGCCTACGTGTTACATCCTAAAGAATCACCTACCGTGTTCGATATTGTCTTCTGTACCACGCAAAATATTACAACCGATTATTAACCGTTTGTTGGAAATTAAAGACAAGTACAAATTAAAAATAAAAACATCGTAAACTTAAGAACTACGCATCATTCAGCACCAACACATTCAACAAGAGTGTAACGTCCGCCCAATCAGCGATTACTTCAAGGTTGATTGATTTTAATATGAACATCTCCTTTTTTCTTCAACACGTTAGCCTCGCTGAATGGTTGTTGATGCATAGCTTTTCGGATCAAACAAAACCCCCCAAATCTCCCATTCTCTAACACACACAAGATGCACACTTGTTTACGAAAAACTACTAACCTTCAATCTTATCAACGAGAAGCAACTGGCCTTCCAATATCGGTTCCTATTTCCGTATCCTCCCATTCTTCCTTGAAATCAACACAAACGTAACCAAAGTTGATGCGGAACGGGAAAGTTTCTACCGCTTTTGGCCATCAAGCAAACAAAAGGACAACTTTCCAAATCGTGTGACACTTTTGCGATTTGTTTACATAAATAAATGTCACACCCGCTTGCATTTATGTTTTCGGCAAGCAAAACACACAAAAAAGAAACGCAAAGCGCTGTTTCCTGGTTGCTATGATGTGTTTTTTTCCTTCTTCTTCTTTTGTAGCCTTTGAAGGAAAAGGATGCATAAATTTCCGTCATGAAACCTAAACCAGTCGGTCCACCGGAGATAACAAAAGAGATGATTTCCGATATTAGTAGCTATGACAGCGTATAAATATGAAGATGGTTGCGATGCTGCGAAAGTACCTTCATTGGTCGGATGATTTATGGTGTCACATTCCAGACCTAAATTCAACCTAATCAATATGGCAGACGTTTCCGCTAGCTACCGCAAAATTAAATAATTTCTCTTCGATAGTTTTGTCCCTTCCGGGAGTGAACGACGAGCGTAGGACAACTTTTCTTCGTGGAGGGAAAAATGATAAAAATTTATCCTCCTTTGGAAGAAAATTAAAAAGGCAGTTCTAACTTGGCACTTTCCGGTTTGTCCTCTCGCGATGGTTCACGGTTTGTTCTCGAATTGTTCTTTTCCACGCCGCTCACTAATGAAAAGTGGTTTTCACCCTCGCCTCCTGCTTCTATCGAAGAGCAATTTTGCGGCTAGTTTCGCTGCAGCACTTTCCCATCGTTCAAGAATGAGACGCTACTGCCGGGCTGGTGAAGGAAATGTGTGAAAAGAAAAATTAACTAATTTTCGAAACGAATGCGGTTTTTCCCGGTGGCACTTTTGTCTCGGGTGTGACAGGAAAGACAAAAGCAGATGTGAAGAACGGATGTAGCAATTTGACCGACGGCGACAAGCAAATTGAGGGAGGAAGCTTACAAACTAGTGGGTACAGGAAGTTCCTAATCAAATCGTTCTGACGGAATGTGTCAACTGTTTGGACTTCGGCCTTGTGGTGTGAGAAGTTTATTTAAATTAAACCAAAAAATGTGAAAATTATAGGATCGCTTCCATTAAAACATCACTACGTGAGGCGAGTTTGAAGTGAGTTAGTCTTCTATGAAACCGATATCATTTTGAAGATGTGCTTCTCAGCACCATCCTTTGAATCTCGGCAAGGGAAACGCTCTATAAGGCACACGCGGACAATAATTGGAAAATTAACCTTCACCGAAACTTTTTGTAAATTTTTTTTTTTATCAAAAGTAAACATTACAATTAAGACAAATTCAAAGTTTCAATCCTCTGGCTCTTTTTATTGCCGAGATATCAGATGTCGAATATGAAAATCCAGCGAAAAAAACGCTTCATCTCTAATTAAATTTTGACCTGTTTTCTTGAGACAATCCCTAATTTTCATCTCACCATTGAGAAAGGTAACCAATCTGACTTTAAAAAATAATAATGACACGAAATGTAATCATTAAGACAAAAAATAAAAAATACTCAAGGAGAAAACAGTACATAATAAAGTTGTAGTTTCAACTTTGTTGATAAGCATTAGAATTAGCATTGACGTTTGCACACCTCGGGAATGGAGCTAAGATGAGGAATAATTCGTCGAAGACATAGCATGTCATCATGAAACGGAACCGGATACTATGACGTTTCTTCACGCAATAATCTCCACGAAAAGACTCTTCGATCGCTCACCTGGCTACGTCCATGCAACCGTTGGAGATAGGGAGAATTTTGTATCTACCTTAAAAAGACACGGGGAACCCACGTAGCCTTCAGTAGATATCAAAGGAAAGGTGAAATGAATAGTCGGAGAGAATAGATAAACAGAATGCCCTGTTTGTTGTACAGAACAAAAATTTATTTAAAACGGTCGTTGGGAGCATCTAGTATAAGAAGGTTAAGTGATGCTCCATTTCTCTTCAAATGGTTGGGACTTTAGTAATAACTATAGTCCTAGCGCAATATGGCTTATGGTTATAACGCCATTTCTCGCTCACTGAAAAGAGAAGAATGTCTGAGAATATAAGAACAGGTGGTGAGAGAAAACTTATCAAATTTCTTTGATTCCAGTAACAAAGATTTACCAGTCAGGTTGTTTTTCCAACATTGAAGATGTAAATTGAAGTCACATTATTACTTTAAACTGTCCCTGTAGTTGTTTCTGAGATTAAGCAGTAAATATTATGATAATGAGTTCCAAAGACATAGCATAAGCAGTATATAAATGAAGCAATTTTTAAAACATTGTATAACAATTCAAAATAATTCATTCGCGAAATGATCCAAAAAAAAGCAACAAGCCTGTTTCAATAAAAATATGTTAACTGACTGACCAATGACTGATCTTCACATTGCAAGTGTCACCAAAACTTATTTCATTTACGCGTTTACTATTTTGTACAATGTATGAATGACGATAAATGCTGGTTGAGCCAGCATAAGCTGAAGGAATGTTATTTATCTGCTGTTAAAGCTGTGTATGTTTGATTAAGCTTGGTTTAAATTATTTATTCAAGATTGATAGATCTGATGTTGATTTTGTTCTTCTGTTTAGGATATTATCTTAAAGCCTAGAAGACAAATTATGATCTAATCTGACCAAATCTGTTGAAATCAAATCTAATCTAATCAAATAATCTGAATTTTACTGTCCAGATTGACAACACGTTTAATCACTGTTAATACTACTAGCATCTTGTTGGTTTAAAGCAGATGCACAGATATTCATTTATACATTAGTACCGATTTAAACCCACCGTAAGGATGCCATCGGGGCCGCTCAAAAAATGTCATAATGGCTTACTTCATAGGCAGAACAAGACTCTTAACTATCCTTAACAGCCTAATTGAACCGATTAAAACCAACGGCAAGGATGCCATTTGTAGCCACTCACTAAGTGTACTAAGTGTGAAGACAAGGCTATCTCCAACAATGCTGAAGAGTCGATCTGAACCTATTCGCACAGCAAGGATGCTGCGGATACCGCTCTCAAAGTGTGATGGTGGAGCTTGATTGCGAAGATAAGACAACTAAAAATGACCGAGGGCATCATTTTTTTTCAACTAACTGTACGTTGTTTTGTTGTTATTTTGTTTTGAATAAGAATACGTAAGTAATCAATAAAAATGTCTTCAATGTATGATAAAACAACAGTTATTGTAAAAAATAACCTCATACATAGCTGGAAAAAACGAAACGTATACTGTTCGAAGTACTTTTCAAATTTTTATATTGATAAATCGAGTAAGTTAATTACACAAACATATTCATTCCATCCAGTTTTCAGCTTTTTTTTTCAAAATTCTAACAGATTTTTTCAATGTATGGTACACATACACATACACATACACTATAAGCTGAAATATACATGGCAGTGGTCGAGGGCACGAGTGAATTCAAACTTTCCCAAATTATCAGCCAGATCACGGATTATTTAACTAGCCGAGCCATATTAATAATTATATATATATTTAAATTTCCTTTAATACTGCGTGCGAAAAAATATGACAGGAAAGAAAAACACGTCTGCTTGTGGCCAAAGCACACTACGTTTTTTCAGTGGTAATTTCAACTTTGTTGATAAGCAAAAATTTCCCCCGCCCCGTCTATTTCTGCACATTCAAGCACCTCTGATTCAACTTCGTGATGTATACTAACAAGTAACGAAGGAAAAAGTGTTGACCACTTTGGTAAAATTTCATTTTAGATTGATGAACACGTGTCCATTGTTTAAAGCGATTTTGGTAATTTCTGACAATAGTTTAACCAAGATAGGGTGCAGATTAACACTTAACAGAAAGTCTCGACCACTTTTTGAAAACGGCTTAGTTTTTTTTTATTTTGAAAGAAATGATAAAATGTTGAAAACAGTTACCGCTAGAATTGGTTGCACATATAAAAATCTGTATCAATATCATCACATACAAGGGCTTTCTCATGTTCAGATATTTTCCAATGCATTGGAGTTTTAAGTTTACGTTGTATTTGTTTCTATTTTCTTCTTGCTTTTGAATAATGTGTTTCCTGCATTTTTGCTGGTGTTTATAATACTTTATCGATTTTGTATTAATTCGTCCCTACGTGTGTGTAGAGTAGGACCTTCCTACCGACGACTCGCTTAGGCACCTGTTTAGGCTCATGGTTGGTACCTAAAGCGCGCTATGTTAGTTTTAAAAGGTGTCCCCGATCAAATTGCATCACGCTGTATTTGCATCATGAAAACGCTGTAGAAAATTACCCATTAGGTATTTTCTCTTGAAAATTTGGGTAGAAGTAGTTTAGAGTGTTTTTTTTGTTGTATTTTTATCGCTGTTAGTTTTTCGAAAATTGGAAAAAAATGGCGTCCCCGAAAACCAACGCAGCGCTTTGATTTTGCGCAAGCACCTGGAAAATCTTCATTTCTCTCATCGGGACATCTGAAAACAACTCGGAATCGTGCAGTCAACGGTGAATCGTGTGAAACTCTGCGCATCCAACGGAAGTAGAATGGATGTTTAATTAGCGATCAGGATCGCAAGCGTGTCGTGAAAGCATTTAAGCGGAATCCCAATACTTCGGTCAGGGATGTGGCAAAAACGTTGAATCTGTCCTTCTTTCGTTCAGAGAGCCAACGACCGGTAGGGACTGCATACGTACAAAGTGCAGAAAGCTCCAAATCGTAACGAACGGCAAAATGCGGTGGAAAAGTCACGGGCCCGGAAACTGTACACCCAGATGCTGACGAAGCCTCATTGTCTCATCGTGGATGGTGAGACTTACGTTAAGGCGGACTTCCAGCAGCTTACGGGGCTGCTGTTCTTCACCGCCCAGCACAAGTTTGATGTTCCGGAGGAAGTAAGAAAGCAGAAGCTTTCAAAGTTTGCCAAGAAATACATGATGGCAAACGGAGTGCGCCGTTCGTAACTACCGGGACTGTAAACGTGGAGATCTACCTCAAGGAGTGTCTACAGAAGCGACTGCTTCCATTGTTGAAGCAATACGAGGGCCCTACGATCTTCTGGCCGGATTTAGCTTCGTGCCACTATTCAGATGTTGCCCTGGAGTACGAAGCCAACGGTGTCACTTTCGTACCCAAGGACATGAACATGATGCCAAGTGAACGGATTGTCCAAAAACTTTGGCAAACTTTCTTCAAGAACGATTCCAAGAATTTCGACACCCATACTGCTAGGGTTCAATTCAAATAATGTTCTGGTCATCCATGGGAACCCCCTCTGAACTGGCCAATCCGAAGCCAAGTGACCGAATGGTCTAACATCTATGGCGAACTTTCTCCTGGAACGAATCCAAGAATTTCTATTGCTAGGGTTCAATTCAATTAATTTTCTGATCATCCGTGACCCCATGGAAACCTGCTCCGAAGTTATCGTTCCAGGATCAAGTCATCGGATTGTCATATGGCAATCACACACGTTCCTGTGTATTCTTTCCACGACTTTAAGTATCATTACTGCTGATTTTCTATTGAAATCTTTTATAAATTACCTATTTTCGGAACATGGTTCCGGAAATTCGGTTTTTTTTCGGAGACGGATGACGTCCGTCAGTCATGTTAGACAATTTTGAGAAAGTGATCGAGTTGCTGAATCAAAAGCTGCTAAAAGATACCAAATCGGTTGGACATTTCCAAAGTAATGGTCATCTTAATTTCGTAGGTAAAAATGTTCCCTGTCGGCCGCATAAAGGTATTTTTTTTTGTTAGACACACCGGTTAAATATGTGCGGGGTTTGGTTCATCTTCTTTTTGTTTGTTCTTGTTTGTTTGTTTGGACTTCAACGTGGCGGTCATTCGTCCCGAGCGTGGTTTGGTGATATGTATGTATTGGTTTGTACAATGTGCAGTGATGAAAAGACACCAGCAAGAGAACGTGATGCAATTGTTACGAAAAATAACGCGAGAAGTAGAAATGCGATTGTACTGTGCCTTGATAATTCACGGTAAGGAAAAGCTTGGTGTACTTGTGTGTAAATTTATGCTCGAGATGATTTTATTTTTGCAGAATGTCATGAAATTTTCAATTATAGTAATTTTTTTTATTTCTTGTGTTCACTTAGTTATTCTGAAAAGTGTCGAATGTTAATGTTAAAATCCAGTCCTTTTGCCACCACTGGACGAGACGATCTCTAGGTGCGGCAAATTCAGCAAGCCGTACATAACAACCGGCTCAAAGGTGACACTCTGTTTTGGCCGGATCTGTAATCGTGCTATTACGCAAAACCGGTGATGGAGTGGTACGAAGCCAACGATGTTGTTTTTGTGCCAAAGGAGGTAAATCCGCCAAACTTGCCAGAACTTCGCAAAAAAGCTAAATTCTAGAAAATAGGGTAGGTCTTCAAAAACAAGTGAATAAAAGTGTGCACACGGAAACAAATCCGTGCCCAGATCTGTAATCTGCAGTCATGAATTCAAGAACAAGCAAAAATACACCGTGTACTGAAACACGTAATCATGAACTAAATAACCGATGCGACTACGATTCAGTTTTTGAAGATCTACGTTCACTGAACAGGGAGGAAATTTTTCACGGTGCCAACGTCAACGTTGCGGTCGTCACATTCTTCGACGTGAACCATAAGCAGACACTGTCCTCTCCGCAGACGTTATCCTGGCCACTCGAACAATCAACCATGGTGGAACCGAGCTTCGACATCGGCGTAACGTTCTTCGCAAAGCTCGCCGCCGGTTTCTGCGTCATCGAACTGCTGAAAACAGCTCAATTCTTCGCAGGCTCGAGGCTGAATACGCCGAATGTGTAGCTTCTTCTTTTCGTGAGTATATTTTGCGAATCCAAGACAAGGTTAAGGTGGATACCTCCTCTTTCAGGCGCTTTGTTAAAAGCAGAAAGCACACACAGTCGATCCCAGCGGAAATGTCTTTCGATGGCTCAACCAGTCGAGGCCTCGAAGGTTCAGTCAAACTTTTCGCTGATTTCTTCAAATCTGTCTGACTCTCCGCCGGGTTCTCCGGAATCACTTGCCTTCATATGATATACAATTTCCATGTCCAACCTTTACCGTAGCAGATGTCAGTAGTGCACTGACAACTGTTGACCCTTCGAAAGGTCCTGGGTCAGATAGGCTACCTCCCGTTTTTATTCGTCGATGTGCTGAGCTACTTGCACCCCCTGTGTGTTTGCTATTCAACCTGTCGCTATCGGAGACTACCTTTCCGGATGTATGGAAGTTGTCTGCGGTCTCTCCCATACACAAAGCTGGAAACATCCATGATGTAAAGAATTACCGACCTATTTAGATTCTTTGCTGCTTAGCCAAGACGCTTGAACTCTTGATTCACGAGAAAATGTATTCTGCTGCTAAGCCCATCATCTCGCAATGTCAGCACGGTTTCGTGAAGAATCGCTCTACTGCTACAAACCTAATGGCATATGTTAGCGCACTTAACTCCAGTTTGGAAAAGCGCAGCCAAGTTGACAGTATTTACGTAAATTTTTCCAAAGCGTCTGATAAAGTACCTCACGAGTTATCAATGAAAAAGCTCGATAAACTAGGATTTCCTGTTTGGCTCATCATGTGGTTACGGTCATACCTACAAGATAGATCCGCCTCAAATTACTCGTATTGAAAGAACGTCGTTTGATTACGGTTTTGAGTTGGTCCATATTAGACGCCCTGTGGTCATTTACCTTCGACAGCATGTATGACCATACGAAATAATCCAAGGGATTCAGATCATTCTTGTCCAAAAAGTCGGTCAAATTTTCTCGGCACCAGCCCTGAACGAGATTTGCAGTATGCGATGGCGCTCCATCCTGCTGAAACACATAGTGCTCATCTCCAAACACCCCTTGTACATATGGCTTGACAAGTTCCGTTTTATAATATACTGCATTCACTTTAGCGCCTTTTTCGATGAAAACCAGTGGTAATTTGCCTCGCTTGCTAATTCCTCCCCAAACCATCACTGACGCAGCACTTTGAAATCTATCACTCTCTGGAACAGTTCTCGAAGAGATGGCCGTTCTGGACATTGTGGGATTGTTGCAAGACGAATAACTTTTCGTCGGAAAACATAAATTCTTCCCCACCGTGCTGCGACTTGCTCTTTCGAGTCGTTTCTGCTTGGAAGGTTCCGAAACTCCGTGAACCTTACGTTTCTTGAAAGCTTGGAATCCGAGGACATTTCGCAGTATATTGTGCATTGACGATCTCGAAACATTCAGATCTGCGGCCATTTTACGTACATAGCGCTGTGATTTTCGTCTAATCCGTTCCCTAACCATTTTAACAACTCGTGCAGTCCGCACCGTACGAGTACGACCGGATCTCTTCGGATCGTCCAACGAGCAGGTGTCACGGTACCTTCGGATGGTTCGGTACACAAAATCCCGCTTTACTCCGAGGTTTTTAAAATTTCTGAAAATAACACCCAGGCGCTCACCTTTCAAAAACCTTTTTATCATCACAGCACGAAACTCCTTCATCGCTGGTGAAAGATAAACACCGAATAAACACAATCGGACATAACCTAAAAGCCTTTGTATAAACATAGTGCAAAACTACACCAACACATACGTGAAGCATGTTGAGTAGTTGCACGACACCAATGCAAGGAAAAAGTGTATGAGAATATATTGGACACGGTGTACACCAACGCCCACGTGAACCTCACAGGTTATATCCCTGATCCGTATTCTAATTTAAAGTTGTGTCAGTTAATTCATTGCAAAAAATCATTTGGTTTATAGCACTAGTTTCTAGAATACTCGTTCAGCAGGAATATTACCTAGGAAAAGAACCTACCGCTCATTCATTTCACCAATCATTAGAGACCATGTCCAACATACTCCAACATGTTCATCGTGATACCGCGGGAAAAAATGTGCTTCTTCATCATTTCATTCCTGGTAGGCACATCATGCCACCACGAACAGTTGCTTCAACGGGGCAAAATCTACTCTTGCAAAATTGCTGGAAGAAATAAATATTTGGTTTGGCCTGCACAGCGAAAAAAATATTACATTCGATTGCACTCTCGGGCAATGCTTCGTCCAAACATGAGAGTGACTAGTACAATAGCCACTTTGCTAACCATCATCATCTGAAGCTGAAAAGTTCCAAAGCCCCGCCAGGCCAAAGGAAATAAAACTACAAACCCCCAAATGTATTATTATTGAGGAAATATGTATGTATGAAAACGGTTTCTCACTCCCTTCATGCCTCGACATCAACGATTTGAGTAGAAATCAAAGCCGGAAAACGACTAGAAGTACTACTACTGAACGGTCAGCTCAGCTGGCAGCACTCGTTGGAGCCATTTAGACCAGAAGCTTACAACATACGAACGAAGCATGATTTTAAGGTCCCACGAGGGGTCCATCAATGCCATGGCTCTATCAAAAGAAAGTGGCCAATTTCTTGGATTCAAAAGTGGTTCGAATGGCTGGACCCCTCGTTCAGTCACAGAGAAGAATCATTCGTTCAGTTTAGCTTTTCCGGCTATTGAAGTGTATATCAAATTTGCAATAGACGGATGAGGGTAAAACGCGCCGTTTGCCACTATCGCGCCAGGAATCGCGTGAAGCTTTCCTTTTTTTTGCACCCAAACCAACAATTCCCTTCCCATATCGGTGTCCGGGCGGTGTATGTTTTGCGGCACGAGAGCACAAGATCTACCCGCCACTCGGAAACCAGGAGGCAAAACAAAAAAAAGAAATAACATCTGAACCGCTTGCAAACCAAATAGCAAACATGTACTCAATAATTTATTTTGCTGACTCTTCTCAGGAACCGGACTGACTCTGGACGCCACACACCTCTGGCGGACGCGAGAGAGTATTTTAAAAAGGAATAAATCGTATCGCCACCAGGAAAAATATAAACATCACTACCGGAAGTGTCTCATTCCGTTAAGGACCGAAATTGCCAGCCTTTTTTGTATATTTTTTGAGCCCATCCGATTCATGGATGAACGGCAAGAGTGATGCAAAACACAGCAGGAAACATTCAAAAGCACCTCCGCCAACGCCCAACGCCGCTCTAATCAGGTCTTTAATCTGGTGAAATTTCTCCCTTTGTCCATAGTTGAATAACCGACGGATGATTGGGACACTAAAATTCTACGGCGGCTGGTTTTGCTTCATATCTTATCCGAGTTATGATGATTACAAAGTGTTCCAAGTACGACATGATTTCGAACACAATTGCAGGGTTGTTTTAAATGCGTTTATTTTAAGACTTTGCGGTTTTGCGCGTTTTTATAGTGCAGATTTTGCGGCAAGCTTACGAGTTTGAAATAATTATTAGATCGATACCAATCTTTCTTCAACTATCAGGTGTCTAAGCGGCGAATGTCAAACTCTACAGAAATTAATCCTCTTCGACGTTTGTCTTTCTCTATCTAAAGGCTGATTAAAAGTTAATTGGTACGCCCCTTGCGCGCCGCTAGCACACCTCTAGTGTTGAGAATCGAAAATCTTTGATAGTGCACAGTGGGCAAAAATGGACCCAAATTCCCATTAATTTAGACGGCGCAGGGTGGAGTCCTAAACAATAGCTTATCTTATGAGAATCGAATGGTGTTAGTCTCATTTAGGGATGACCACAGAAAGTGTATCGAGTGAATCTGTATAAATATCTTCAGCATCATCTACGGTTGCTTTATTATTTACGTAGTAATATCCCAGCTGCTTAGAAAAGTAATCCTTGGCCGATCTTCAAAACCGCATGGCGTATGAGTTTATCATGAGGGGAAATCGGGTAAAATTGACCAATTCCTGAGGTCGACCCTAAGTAAGACCATCACCGTACGGTTTTCCGGACATTTTTACATAAGTACAGTGCAAGTGAGAGTAATATTACTGGCGCCGATCTTCAATGCCGCATTATATATGAGTTAATTCAAGTATGAGAGGAAATCGGGTAAAATGGGCAACTTTTTGGCATCCGATCAAAGTAAAATTTCTTCCATACAATTCTCCAGCTTTTTTTTGCAAATTTACAGTGCCTTTGAATTCAACATAGTAGCACCAAGTTGAATTTTTGGGTAATTATTCCAGTTTGCATCCAAAATGAGGGAAGAAACTTTCAAAATGGGACACTTACTGTGGTCAACCATAAATGAGACTAATACCATTCGATTCTCCGCATTTTTTCCCATAAGATAAGCTATTGTTTAGGACTTCTTCTCTGCACGGTCTAAATTAATGGGATTTTGGGTCAATTTTTGCCCACTGTGCAGTGGTTTTTTTACACTCCTATAGAGAACAACTGGTGCAAGTTTGGTAAAAGTAGTCGATCGCGTTCAGAAATAACGTTAAATGGAACTCGAAAGAAGGAAAAACATTCATGATGATGATGATGATGAGAGTATACCCACCATCATCGCAAGGATTACCTATGTCTGTAGAACCATACCGGAAGAAAATGTTCTACCTGATTGTTTGTTGTAGCAAGGTGAGTTTAAATCTCTGGCAACCTTCGGAAAACAACACAATGGCTGTTCTCTCATTACAAAAGTCTGGCTACCCATCGTACTTTTGTCCATCCCCCCTTTCCCTTTTTTCCCTTTAGGCTCCCCCCCAGTATATAGTAATAACAGTATAACAGATATTATTAATTTAATCACTTACCATTCTGTATACAATGCATCCTCAGTCGTCTGTTCTTTTAGTCAGTCATCATTTTCCTCCACGTTATGAATTGCATTACTACGTATTACGTCTATGTATTATATTTTATGTCTATGGTTGCCTCCTATGTTCCATCTTCTGTTATTATTTCTCTACTCACTTTCTTCTTCTTTCTTTTTCTTTCTTCTTTTCTTTCTTTTCTTTGTAATTTCACTGTTACTATCTTGATATATTTCTTCTGCTTTCATTTTTAGTTTTTCTCTGAATCAGCGGACCTGCGAAAAAAAGAAACCAGGGATCGTCAGCTGCGCAGCAAGGTGTTGGAGGTACGTTAAAGCCAACCCCGGTCTTTCGATCCGAGATGTGGCCAGAATTTACGATGCCAACTTTCAAACGGTACGGAACATCCTTTCCAGGGAAGGATACAAGTCGTACAGAGCTAGTAAACATCTTAACCGGCACATGAAGCAGAATTCCATAGCCAAAAAGCGTGCAAGGCTCTTGTACGACCGTGTTTTGACGAAACACAAGGGATGCACTTTGATCGATGACGTTACATACCTCAAACTCTATTTTAAGCAGCTTCCCGGCCAAAATGTTTACATTGCGGCTAGACGGGGGGATGTGCCGGGAAGATTCAAGTTCACGTTTGTCGACAAGTTCGCGAAGAAGGCCATAATTTGGAAATCGATTAGCAGTTGTGACCTGAAAACGGAACCGTTCGTCACATCCTCGACGATGACATCCTAAATTTACATCGAAGAATGCCTGAAAAAGCGTGTATTGCCGTTCACCCGCAAGCATAGGGGCAAAGTCATCTTTTGGCCCGATTTGACCAGCTGCCACTACTCCAAGGTGGTTTTGGAGTGTCCTCAAGCTAATCAATCCTCCGAATCGCCCAAATTTTGGACCCATCAAAAAATACTGGACCATTTCAAGGCAGCGACTTCGATGAAGCGGTGGAGCAATCCAGCAAATCCGGGCAAAATGGAAGAAATGGGCTGATTCCGTGTCCGTTTCCACTGTGCGGGCGCTGATGGGCTCCATCAAGAGGAAGGTTCGAGGTTTTGTTCGAGCTGGAGAAATGTAACAATCTAATGCTGCAACTTTGAAGTTTCAATAAAAGTACTATAGAGCAGACAGATGATGCTTGGGACTAACATACATACATCGTCAATAGCAATAGCGACGCTGGTTCACTTCATTGTGAAGACAAGGTAGATTTTAATAATGCTTGAAACCCGATTTATACCCACATGCTGTTGTGAAGCCTCACAAAGTATGAAGGAGGATATTCATAGGGAAATAAAAGCAATGTAACAACACGACTAAGACTGATTTATACCAACAGAAAGGTTGTTGTTAGGACCATTGAAAAAGTGTGTGGGTGGTCTTTATTGGGAAAAAATTGACAATTACTGACAGTTTGGTGATGATTGGGTAAGGTTAAGTTAAATCAATCAAATGTAAAACACATGCACAAATAACATTATCGCAAGATCAACACAACTAAAAATAAATTAAAATATAAGAACAGGAAAACTTTAGTATGAAACACCTCATCTGCAGATACACTTAACATGTAAACAGTGAAAAAGTGCCTGGCGAACATGAACATACATGTCAGGAGGCGGAAGTCGCGTCCACTGGTTTTGGAGCTGCAGGCAATGACTCAGCGGCAGCGGCTGAATAAGATGGTCAACTCGATGTTCCCGGCGAATCGCGCCGTGGCGGTGGTGATGGACGACGAGACCTATCTCACCCTGGATGTCAACGACTGGCAGGGCACTATTTTACTTCCCCAAGAAGGAAGTGAGCTCCGAGGTGAAGTTCATTTCACACACCAAGTTCCCCAAGAAGGTGCTGCTGTGGCTGACAATCAGTGAGAAGGCGATGTCAAAGCCACTCTTCTTTCGCTCCGGACTGACCGTGAACGGGGAAATTTATAGTACAAAATGCCGAAAGTTGTGTCGTTCATCAAGAAATACCATAAGGGCGAAGACGCGGTGTTCTGGCCGGATCTGGCGTCGGCCCACTACTCGAAGCGATCATTGGAGGAGATGGAGCGGCCGAATTTCGATGTGGTATCCAAGTCGGCGAACCCACCCAACGTCCCCCAGCTGCGTATCATCGAGAATATCTGGGCCAAGCTGAAGCGTAAGAGCTACTCCAACAATTTTGTTGTGAAAACTGAGGAGGAATTGATAAATAAAACGAAGAAAGAACTAAAAAACATGCCTACACGCATGTTTTCGTCCGCCATGGCGAATGTTCCGGTTAACTGCCGGAAGGCCACTCGCAAGGGCGTAGATTTTTTTTGCAAGTAAGCTTAAATAATTACCTTCCATGAGAAATTTATCAAAAGCAACTATCTGTCTTAGGTATTTTTTATCACCATCCGAAAAAAGTCCATTTTTTTCAATGCAAACGTTAGTGGCTAATTATTATGAAGCATTCCGCGCTTTAAGCCTTGTTGCACAGTGTCCTGAAAAAATTATGAACGATCGCTGTGGAAGAAGCGTCCGTGTTGCAGGGGCAAGTGTTTCTTAGTAAGCCGAACTGGTCTGTTCGTTACCATTCGGCCCAGAAGTCATCCTTTCTGAAAAAAGGCGCTGGAAGCCCCATTTCGGCAAACGCTGCTGAAATCCCGGTTCTGGTAAGAGGTACCGGAGTCCCCTACCCGACCGGCATTAGAACCGAAGCAACTAGCTATGAGTAATCAATAACGTCCACGGCAGCAGTATGAGTCAAGGAAATTTTACTTTCGTGAACCCGTCAGGTTGATTAAATCTAGGTATCAGAGTTAAATATTCCCTAGTCACGGTGTGCCGACCCTGAGAGTTTCAAAGAGGTGAGTTAGCTGATGGGAAAAGAAGCGTATGCTGCCCTCTCCTGATCCTGAGAGGTTTGGGAATATTTAACGAGACCCACATAGTCCGTCAGTTACAATATCAACGCAGCGAAGGCCCAGATCCTTTTCCCATACTCCAAAAGTCCCATTGTTAAATCAGCCTAAACAACACAAAAGTGGAATAAGCCAATTCAGCTGTCTATCTTGGCGTTTCCCTAGACAGCAAACTGATTTTCAGAACAAGCTTTCTGTCTGCAAACAAATCATAAACCCGGTCATGGAATACGCCTTGCCAGTCTGGGAGATTTGCGCAAAAACACATCACCTGAAACTTCAGCGAGTTCAAAACAAGTTCCTCAGGATGAATCTGCACACCCCTCCGAGGAAAAGAACAAATGAGGTCCACCGTTTGGCCGAGGTAAAGATGCTTGAAGATCGTTTCAGTAAGTCTTTCAATCGGTACAGAGCATGCTGCCTGTCAACGGATCACCAGATCATCCGGGATCTTGTTTCCCACCCTTAGGTTTTTCAAATTGTAGTTGTAATAGTAGTTTATGTAGGTAGATAGTTTTTCTAATTTTTAAATTTTAAATTCAAGATTGGCAAGGCCTGATTTGCAAATTAAATCGAAATGAAAGAATCAAGTAACTAAATTCAATTAAAGGATAGATATCAAAGCTGAAGAGCCCTTAGGGCAAAATCAATTGCTATGTAGATTATTAAGACAATAAATGTAATTGAAAACGATTTTACTATTAACGAAAGGATGTCAGTATTCGACATAAGCTCTCAGCTGGTGGTTCGCACGGGACTTTGCCGATTTATGAGACAGACATTA
Organism: Aedes koreicus; assembly: GCA_024533555.2. Taxonomy (NCBI): domain Eukaryota; kingdom Metazoa; phylum Arthropoda; class Insecta; order Diptera; family Culicidae; genus Aedes; species Aedes koreicus. The sequence continues at coordinate 33,166 of JAHHFK020001980.1, read as the reverse complement.
ATTGAATCAGCATTAAAAGATTGGCCGAAACAATTGTGGGGATATTGCAACATAAACCAACCGTATGTGATATTATATGTATAAATTAGATGTTACCATTATTGCTATACATCAACGCGGTCCTAAGTGAACCTCGCGGAGATATCCCTGTTATAACCCACTATTTTTTCTGATCGAATGAAATCATAGCCAATTGTATCTGCGTGAACACTAACCGTCCAGGGTCCTCGTGAAGCTCAATGGGTAAAGGAACCGCTTTAAATTAACACCATGCTGTCTAGGAATCTTTCGTAAAGCAACTGCTATTAAAAACGCAGGTCACTCAAAACTCGAAAAGAATAGAATCCCCATGAACATAAACTTTGTTTAATGCAATTTATTTTCGAAGAGTTACCTCACTTTATATGCCACACTGAACAACTCAGAGAACTTTTCTTTTCGAAAGTCTTTCCCTTATTAGATTCAAATCCACACGCCCGTTTCATTTTACTCAATTTTTTTATTACAATTATATACTATCTCTTTTTCTCTCTCTGAATTGTCACTCAATTTTTGTTAAAAAGTGGATCTACTCAATTTATGAGTAGATCCACTTTTTACGAAAATTGAGTAACATTTTTGTGAGCGAAAAAGAGATAGTTAGTATACAATTGTAATCAAAAATTGAGTAAAATAAAACGGGAGTGCAGGCAACCACGATTTCTTTTCGCATACAAATTTCCATCATTATACAATGGTGCTTTTACAGGGTACGGCAATTGTACTACCGCATTCCTTCAACAGTCATTATTACATTGCACACGAAACTGCATTGGACGACCCCTGGTCACGCTGTTTACATTGTGGCTTGGCTGCCAGTGGACGTATGTGTTACTTTTGTAATCGAGTGTTATCCGGTAAAAAGGATCTCGAACAGAAACGTAGTGCTGTGGTTGCCTTTTCCCGAGCTGGAAAACGGCAGAAGGTTAATTCGGGAGTTGTCCGATTTACGTGTGTGCAGAAGTTTTTACACCGTTCAGTCAAAAGATCCTGAAGACCGGAGGTACCAAAAAACGATATGGTGGGGGACGTTGAGCTACTGTGGTGACACCTGCCATGGTGCAGATCGTCAAGGGTGTCTTTAGAGAAATCCTCGACGTAGTGCCACTATACTGGTGCAGGATGTCAAGGTATCGGCTCGAAGTCTCCGGCGGATTCGGATAGATGAACTTCAGACCAAGCTCAACCAAATCCAGAAGCTTCAAGAGGTGAGACAAAAACAAGAACTGGTAAAAAGAGCGAAGAAAGGTTGGAGAATATCGTGTTTACCGCTGAAAAACTCTTCACCGTACCGCCATTCGTGAATAAGCAGAACGATACAAGTCTTGTCAAAAAGATCACGAACCCATCCCGACGAGCTGACGGCTACCAAGCGACAGAAACCAGCATCGGTGGTCGTTTAGGTCGGAATCACCGTGATGGCCAAACTCCGCTGGTTTTTGTCCCTGAATTTTAACCGAATTAATCGCCATTCATGTCGGATTTAATTTTCATCGACTAATCGACATCGAAGTAAGAATCAAGCAGATTTTTCGATCTTATCAACATGGTACTTAATTTTCCTTGTTTAAAAATAAAAGCGGATATCAGGAGACGTATAAAAAGCTACTGGTTCTGATCCCGATGAAACCCACCGTTGACCGCAGTGGATTTTGATGCCAACTAGTTGAGCTACATATATTTTTATTGTTGTATTGAATTATGCGAAATGAAGCTGAAATATATTAAAACGAATTACAGGAACAAATCTAGACAAAATAGTCAAAAGGTCGAAAGTAACATTTGTAAACAATGACTTCTAGCGTCTTTTTCTGGGATCTGCTTGCTCCCACAAACAAAATAGCACCAGAAACAGATACAAGGAGTCCCGTCGGTAGTGGATATAGATGTTAGCAACCTGGCATTTTCAGGAAACTTACACAGATAAAAAGAAACATTGAAATTTCTGCGTGATCTAATGCACAGAAAGGGAATGCTAGATTTGCCAGAAAATAATGGCAGATTTCATGTCAATTTTAGCCTGATAACGCCTGAATCTAGCCTGTTGTATGGAAGAATTCAAACATTGTTGTATGGCGCATGAAAAATTGCAAACAATTCCGTTGTTTACGCCTCCTTTGGCTTGAAATTAAACGAAGCGAAATTTTACGCGCTTGTTAAAATTCATTATTTTTTTTCTTTAAACGTTTAAAGTGATTGTTTACAATTGTTACTTTCGAGCTTTTGAAGATTTTGTCTAGAAATGGTACTTAAAAAAAATTTCGTTCAAAATCAGATCTTTCTGTCTAGAAGATGATATAACGATCAGTTTGATTAGTTTGTTTTCTTCATCGTCATGTTTACAAACGTCAAACTATATCAAGTAAGTATGGTGTGAACACCTCCACTTGATATCGATATCAACTCGCTGTATCACGTAATAGCGTAGTGTGAACGTACTGTTACACAAACAAATCCTAAGACAGTCAAAACATACCCAGAAATGAAGATAGAATGGTATAGGATGGAACGGTCAAAACTTGGTCACAACTCGAAAACCCCTCATTTTGTAGGTGTACGGAATGTTGACTCTATTTTGTTTTTGCCATTTTCTATTCAGTTGTCAAAATGGCATCGAAGCAAGAAGTGTGGCGTATACAAGTTTTGCATAAGCACAATCCAAATTATCCCCACGCCGACTTGGCAAAATCGCTTAATATGGCCAAATCAACCAAGATGAATGTTATAAAAGTGTTCCGAAAAAGTCTGACGACTGCCAGGGAGCCGGGATCAGAGGAAACCAAAACCAGGCCGCAGTGACCGGAAGAATAGTATCCAGCATTTTCAAACGCAATCCCAACCTTATCATCAGAGATATCGGCAACAAATTGGGAAAATCCCACACAACAGTGCAAAGAGCAAAAAAACGAGCCGGGCTGTCAACATGTTAGGTAACAGTGACACCAAATCGAGATGATAAGCAAAACACAACGGACAAAGGAAGAGCGAGTAAGTTGTACACGAGTTTGTTGACCAAATTTGATTGCGTTGTAATGGACGATGAAACATACGTCAAGGCTGATTTCAAGCAGCTCCCAGGTCAAGAGTTTTATACGGCTACCGGAAAAGGAAAGGTTCAAGATAAGTTTAAGGAGAGAGAAATGTCAAAGTTCCCAAAAAAAAAATACTTGGTTTAGCAGGCAATTTGCACCTGTGGGCTAAATCGTCAAAGTTTCGTGACAACTGGTACTGTCAACTAAGATATTTATGTAAAGAAACGCTTGCACAAACGCTTATTGCCTTACTTGAAGAAACATAGTTGTTCCGTTCTGTTTTGGCTAGACCTCACTTCTTGCCACCACGGAAAAATGGCACAGAATTGTACACCGCCAATAGTGTGAAAATGAAAATTGAAAAATACAAAGCAATCGTAAAGAAAAACCTCAAGAGAACTCTAAAAATAGTTGGAAGTGAAAAACAGTTCAAGGCAAATTGGCGTTCAGCATCAAATAAAGTGGATATAACAGCGATACAAAACTTGATGAAGGTGTGAGACGTTAAGCCCAACAGTTCGCATTTGGAAAATCGGTAGCCTAATTAAATGATTTTCCTGTGTTATGTAGACGATGAACTTTAAAAATAAATAAAGATTGATCATTTATATAATAAACTAATCAGTATGCACTTAATAATGTTTGACCGATTTTTGACCGTTCCACCCTTTACAAGCAAAGTACAAAAACTTCTCAGTTCTAATGTTGTACAAAATCTCATGCAGGATCTTAAGAGAAAATTAAGGGAATTTTTTTTTTGAAGTGCAAGTTGTATTAATAGAACATGGCAAAACATAGTAAAGATGTTTCATTTGATGCTCCAAAAATGGCCAGACAATTGGTCAAATCGCTTTGTGTGTCACAATTTCAACGTGGCAAGATCTTAATTTTGCAGATTCTAGAACAAAATCATTATTAGAATTAGAACAACATTTCGGACAGTTTTCATGATTGCCGAAGCTTACGAAACACTTTTCACAGAACGCTTTTATGGGACTTGCTGTTAATGTAGAAGAGAGCCTTTGAGTGCTAAGAAATAGGCTCCTCCCATGACTGAGCCACTAAAGCTACAGATACAAAGCTACATCATAATGAATATGGCTGGGTCGAAGCCCGGTCTAATCTAGGATTTTTCCGTAAAGATGACATAGGTTATAATTGGATCATACTTGCCACCCAATCATACTAAATAAAACATCCTATTGGCTTTCAATTAATATATATGGAATTTCATCTAGAACATTAAAATGACGCCGAAAATAAGCTAATACAAAGAAATCAGTTTAACAATGATTTCATAAAAATTAATCGATTTTTTGTAAAACCCAATCGGTATTTTCATCCTCGAGACGGAAGGACGGTTGTTCCCGTTTCCTTTTACACTCGATCCGAAATTATTCGTTTATGAACTTATTCATCAAATGGATGATACAATTGCCGTTTATTTTTTAATCTTCTTTTACCCCCAACGCTACACAGTGGGCCTGGCCGTTTTAATATTTTTGTCATATTACAAATATGCCACAAATATTAATGTTGCTAAGAAAAATACTGGTTCCAGTATTTTCCAGGATGCTTTTAATTACTGGCTGTGTAAGGGTTAGAATATAATAGAACCCAATCGGTATTTTCTTTCAATACCTTATACACAGAACTTTTATAAATGATCGATCATGCAAAATATGTTTTTCAACATGATATTGAATATGCCCAGTTGGAAAACTTTCGTTTCCTCTTTTTTCGCAAAGCGTTAAAAAATCATCAAGCAAAACAAAGATCTGCATACAGCAACTCTGTAAAAATACAAAACATGTGGTCACTGTCATTACACAGATGCATTCCTCCGTTTCTTGCTATGTGCTACACTTTCCACTGCTGCATGCATTCATTAGTCAAACACAAGGCAAATGTGAAAAAAAAAACGGGAGATAAAGAAAAACTTGTAAATGAATTGGTGCTAATCTCTGCTGCACGTTTGAGCAAGAAGAAAAATGCAGTAAGTTTTCGTTAGCATTGCCGGCATTTTGAAATACGTCCCGAGCCATTTTTTCACCAACGCAGCGGTACACTTGTAAGCCAATAAAAAGCCATAATCCAATCAGCCCGACTATTATTGAACCAGATTTTCCACCTATCATTGGTAATGAATGTGTATAATATGCTAAGGGTGGTCTTAAAATTAAATAGCACTGTAAACGCTACTCACTTGCACTGCCCAAATCTCGAAACAGGATTGCCAAGAAAACACCTCTGATTAATCTCGCCGTTGCATGTATGTAAACCTCAACATACCAGAAATTTCACCACAAAACAGGCGTTCGGTTTCTTCACCTTCACGAAACAAGTTATGCTAATATCACTCTCGCAGCGATATCGTTAAATCCACTTAAAAACGTCACCACTGACGAATCAAGAGATTCATTCACAATTTCATCAGCTGGTCCCGCACTTCACTCCCGATTCCCATGAAAACCATAATAAAATAAGAACAGCACTCAATCACCGGGCGACCGAACGAAGGCACGAAAGATAAACAGTATTAATTCAACTCTTCCTCGGAACTGAAACCCATCAAGACTTTTTATTACAACTTGATTGCGAACACGGCTTCGGCAGAAGATACCACCAACAATAACACACACCACAATCGACGCGCGACTTTGGGCCCAGAATGATGGTGTTTACACGCTAGACTAATCAAACTGATGATCCGCGCACGATTCACCACCCCTTCCGCTTTGGGTTCGATCCGTTTGGATTGCACTTTTCTTGCACCGGCTGCTCTTTCCAGTTACAACGCTGTCTGGCGTTGTTAGCTGCACGCGATCCCAAGACTTGCGGGACTACAGAACACAAACATCAACAACGTCGACGACGACGCGAGGATAGGAAGCAAAAAGTCGAAAATTGCCCCATTAATCATCCCCGAGTCATCACGGTCTTCTAACGCTTGTCCCGCAGCTACTAGTGCTTTGCGCTGTTTTCACACCAATCGGAATCACCAATGGTTTGGGAAAACCTCAAAAAATTTACCGTTTTATTGCCGGCACTTGGTGTAATTGTTCTGCTGAAGCAATAAAATTGCACTCGAAAAGGAAACGTTCTATCCAAGGTTCAGACTCGGTTGACCACTCCGGATACGATCCCGAACAGTGACTGTGCCGGTAACCGTGGCTCACAGACTATTTAAAAGAGATCATCGATCTCCACCAGTAGAACTCGCCCGCGCGAAAGTTAATACAAGCCTGCACACACGCGATCAATCCAACGATCTCCAATGGCACGACACTTTACGCTTGGTTTATAATCCACATTAGCTCTCGCTCGGACATCGAGAATCGAACTGGCTGGCGGCGGCGCAAACCAATCGCACATCACAGCAGCCCAGGAGAGTGGGCCACTCGCGGGGAAAACATCGCAGCCGCACCACTTCCATCCTTCCGCTTTGTTAGTGGGCTCAATACACCCCTCGTTTAGGAAGTTGGTCACTCCACGAAGGTGTGCCATTATCAATACTGGCAACACGTCATCGTAACGATGAGCTCAGATACATCGTTGAATCGCCCTCTTTCAGTTGCTGACTGACCTCGAGGTAAGACGTGAAGGTGTAAGCTGTGCCGGGTGATTCCCATGTCGTGTACGGTGCTCACATTTTGGCGATCCTTCCAGGAGTCTAATTCTGGGTAATTGGACTGTAAGTAACCAGGCAAAAAAATATTAATTACCGGCAACGGATGGGAATCACTTGGCACAAAAACACTTAGAAAAAATGAAACCTGCTGGAAACCACGTGGCACACAAGATCAAGAATAAGAAAAAAATCGTTTTTTTTTTCATCACTCGTGAAGATGGCGAAAATACAGCCACAACATTTGAGCTGATGGCGCGAGACGGCTGAAGCATGAAAGCAACGTCAATTTATTGTGGACCGCGGAGGTCACCAATAAAATTCCTGGATCGGTCGGGAGGACTCCAGAATTGAAAAGAACGAGGTGGTCTGTTTCCACCTTCGTTAATAGACCGCGGAGGTAGCTATGAAAATTCCATTGTTGCTAAAGGTTTTAACACACGTGTTGTTTGTTAGTTACAGGTTACGGATGCTAATAGGAAATCTACAAAAATAAAAGATGGAAGACGAAAGAAAGTTCGTGCGAGCTACAGTTAATTTGGGTAGTGATAGTGAGGCATTGGATAACTTGGAGTATTCGGGTGACGGAGTCAGGATTTGAACGAAAGTGGACGAAGGTGAGAGCGACCAGGAGCGACATGATGGAAACGCCGATTCAAGTACGTCGAGCACTTTTTCTTCAGCAAAGTCGAACGAAAATAGTGAAACTGTGGTACCGGAAAGCTCCCAGGTAATTTGTGAGCCATCACTGAAGGATCCAAAAGAAACTAAATCAGAGAGTGTCGGGAAGATCGAACGCTTGGAGAAGATCATAGCGGAGCTAACTAAAACGCTGACGGTATGTACGCTCATTCAGGTAGCATAATGCGCCCCGAAGTTGATGAACAAAATTGGGAGAAATGGAACCGCTTCATCGAAAATTTTGAAATAGCGGCATCCCTGGGAAACGCGTCAATGCAGCACAGCGATCAAAGCTGCTTTCCTTTTAGCGGGTCCAAGAGCTTCAAGGCATTGTGAGAGCAGCCAAATTGCTACCGAGCCTGGCGGAGCCTGATTGCTATTCAGCCTTTGTAAAAAAAATATTCAGTTATTTACAGTCCATGACAGTTATCTATGGTCATTTACAGTTATCTGTAAAAAATTTACCAGATTTCGGTAAAACTTTTACCTAAATCCGTTAAATTGGATTACCGAACGTTCAGCTATTAAGAATTCACCAAGTAAAGGATTTACAGATTTCTGTAAAAAAAATCTAGTGTGCAATCAGCGACGAGGGAAGAAGCGTACGAAGCTGAAATAGCTCAGCCTAGTAGTTCCGGAATATCCGCAGTTCATCGTGGAAATTGGAAACAACCCGTCGACGCGCATCGAAACGCGAAAGAGAGGATGGCCGAGAGAGGATGAATATTTGACACATGGGCTTCAAATGGTGAGTTGACAACTTCGAAGGAGGGTGCGACCTACCTCCGGTCCTCACAAGTTCCTACCTCACGCCTCCACGAGTCATATGATCACAAAAGACTGCCAGCTGAAACATGGAGACGCTGGTTGGCGTAGCCTGGGCAATGTTGTCAATCTGACAATAGCGAAGTGAGGGGGTGCGACTGAAGATCGTGTACCTTAAGTCATATTGTATATTTTCCATTCTCAATTTATTAATAATTTCAGCACGCATTAGAATCATCGGCATCGAAAGCTTTCAATTAATAACTGTGGAAGTGCATTTGGAACACTGAGTTGAGAGCAGGCAATAAGCAATTTGTGAAAGCAATAAGCTTGAAATGCTATATATAATAACGCTTTAGAATCATCTTTGCATTCCAAAACCATGTAAGAGCCTGGAGCAACATGACAGGCATCAAAGGCTCAATTTGTTTTTCAGCATTTCAGCATAACATTTAATTTAAAATTGCACTTCTAAACTTCAACTACTATATTCATAAAAGATTGGCATGTGCATATAAGCAATGTAGAATTATATTTTAATATTGTGTTTAGTGGTATTATGGTAAGAAAAGCTATTATTTCAGAAATCATCAAACCGGACTCTTCGATCACTACAATTGCTATCTTTGAAATATTACTAGAACAGTATACAGAAAAATATTACAACATGTTTTATAAAATAATATCTTTTATTGAAATTTTATCTTTGATATTTGGAATGATCTATTCTGTTTTCAGCTTTTCCAGGACTAGAAGGATATTAATACATATCTAATTTTTATTTATTTTTCAGTAACAATCCATTGGATGTATCATTTAAGTTTGAAATTTGAATAAATGAGCATTCTTGTCTATAATGATATCTTAATTTTTCGTGTGCAAAAAAAACTAAATATTAAATAAAATATAACTGGGAAAGGGAGGGACCATCAGGGCACCCAAGTAAAACGATTTGGATAGGGAGCATGGGACTGCCTCCTCCCTATTGTTAACATTTCGCGGAACGAGGGCGGGCTCTTCGACCCCATCTATTGGGTTTATTCTGTCAATCGAGGGCTCGATTCTAGTACTGTCTGTGTGACCTTGCTTTTGGAAGGAGATTCTTTTCCCTATATTCGCGGGTTTCGCGTAAGTGTCTCTGCTTACGGGCCCGCCCAAACGTTTTTGGCCCTTCATACAGGAGCTTGATGATCACATACAATAATAGAATCCTGAACAAATCGTTTCTCAGATTATTCCACTGCTATGGAAAGTTACCTTGCAACAATAGATGGTAGTATTACATCATCATCATCATGTATTTCACATCAAAGGTAGGACCTCGATTCTTAGCTAAACGTCACACAACTTGGATGTAGAAACACTCCAACTCTTCCAGCAGATTATCCCCAGCTAAATTACGACATCGTCTGCGGCCTGGTGTTTCCCACTGGAAGGCCGCACGAATTTCCTCGCCCCGGGGCGCACACAGAAGACACCTAAAAAAAAAATTAGGTAAAAGTTTGTATTTCAATCGAAGGTAGGACACCAATCTTGCTAAACCTGAAAAGTCCTGACCCCCACCCCCCCACTCGAATGCGGCTTGCGCTCGATGCTCCCATCTTCCTCCAGGAACCTGATTTCCCGGAAAAAAAAAAAATGGTAATTTGTCTCAATTTCAATCAAATTGCTTCAGTTACTTAATGACAAATGAAAAAATACAACATCCTGAACGTCTATTTTTAAAGCCCATACGTCTTCGCTGTTGTGTTGGCAAAGGTACCACAAGACAATTCGTCATAAAAAACGTACATATGCAAATGAGTTACTCGACACCAAACATAATTTACAATTCCTCCAATCCGTGGCCTGGCACTTCGAGTAACAGCTGGAATTTCTTCTTTTCTTGACATAAGACAAAAAAAAATAAATTTTATTAATTGAAACATCACTCCCGTCTGGGGCCACGATCTCCAATTTCACAAAACAGAACATTATTCTACAACAGCAAGAAAAATGGATGATTAAGTGTTTGATGCATGCAGCTCTCCCCCATCACATAGGAATAAATACACAAATCCGTGCTCTTGTTGAAAGGTTTCCGGTGGATTTTGGCTCCACTCCAGATGATGCACCTCATCCCACTCACCAGATGAACATTATCGATCTAAATGATTCATAAATAATCGGAAATATCGGGAAACACAGAAGAAATGCCTACCAACTGTTCATCATTGCTCAGTCAGGAGAATCCTTTGGCGAAACGTGCACTTTAAGCTTATAAGGAATTGGCCCGGCAATACAACGGTTTTGCCATGTACATCGGAGGAAGGCGTTGAAAGGAACAATAATCTAGAGATCGGGAAAAAAATCTTGAATTTATGACCGACGCTATCGTTGGTGCAAAAAATCAACGTCATATTGACCCTGATATAAAGTGCTAAATCTAACGGCGTAGACAAACCAAACTAGACTGAAAACGTAGTTGCAATTTTCGATTCCTGCTGGAGTGGAACGAAAAAAATCTTCTTCTTCTTCTTATCTGTTTGTAGAGCGAACTCTAATCGATGGACCAGTGACAGATGACCAAATGTCCAACAATTCTTTTACGTCATTTGACGGTGCAACTCATTGTCTTTTACTCATCTTTTGCTGTGTGTCTTTTGTGCGTGTGTTGATTGATTGATGTTTACATTAACCCTTCTTGAGTTTACTTATTTATATATATTTTTGTATTGTTTTATTTAAGAAGTCATCAACTTCCTTCAAATTTATTACGTTTTTTGTTTTCAAAAGTTCCTCTAGGCTAATAAATCTCCCATCAAAACTGTAATTAACTCCATTGGAAAGTTGCAGTTTAGCAATATTTCTTCGAGTTTATCACATTTAACGGCATTATATGCGTTTGTTAGATCGATGAATGTTGTCGCGACCTTCCAACCATGCTTTTTATTGTGTGAAATCCAATTTAAAACAAAGTTAACACATGTAGTAGTCGAATGGTTTTTTCGAAAACCAAAGGAAAGTTTTGGCAGTATGTCGTTGTCATCCAGGTGCGACTGTATTAGCTCAAGCACAGCACTGTTGGTGATTTTAGTAATGGTTGGTACCAATGAAATTGGCCTTTTTCCCTCAAAAGTCACATGGTTTTTTCCTTGCTTTGGTATTGTTATTTAATCTCCTTCAGGCTGTGCGTGAGATTGCCAGATCTAAACATATCATTGATCTCACTAATGATCGTTTGTCTTACTAGTGGGCTTAATTGACGTAGCATTCTATAAGTTATCAAATCTTTTGATGGCGCAGACTTCGGATTTTTTTTGCTAAGAATTTGTTCCCATTTGTCAATATTCATCAAATTATATTGGCACGTGGGCCCATACGACAATGGTACATCCAGATCTATATCGGTTTTACCGAAATGAAGATCCAGAAAAACTTCGGCCATTTGGACATCCTCCTGAACTGGGTTATTCATTTTTTTCCTGTTTGTTTTTCCAGTTATTCTTCCTATTTTTTTACCAAAGGACTTTCGAGCTTGTTTGTGGATCTATACTGGCCGTTAATTCTTCAATTTGTTTCTGTACTCCTTCTTTCTTCCTCCGATTGAAAATTGCTGTTGCTCGTTTTACCTCTATTGCGTTCGCAATAGTGCTTTCCGCGTTGAACTTCCTCCTTGCTTCCTTTTTGCGATCCCATGCTTCTTCTACTGCTTCGATCCACCATATCTTTGGAGTATGTTTGCTTCTTTTTCTATGCTTTTTAACGCTCTGTTGTACTCTTTCTTGAAGATCCTCTAGTCCGTTTATGTCTGTGTCCTCAAGATTTGTCGATGTCCTGATATACTTTTTGATGATTGATGAAATATGGTTTCTTGTTGACCTGTGATGACAATAATTCAATTTCTATCAACAGATGCGAACTGCCTCCCACTGTTATAGGAACGGTGCTCCAACTGAAATCGCCGAATATTTTCGCCGAATATTTTCGCCGAATATTTTCGCCGAATATTTTCGCCGAACACAAAGTCAGATCTATGACCGTCGATTGCTTTCCTCTCTCAACTGGTACGTATGTCTTGGATCCATCATTTAGCAGTATTACGTCCGAGCTATTTATTATATCCATCAGCATATTACCCTTCTTGTCACACGACGAATTCCACCAAACATAATGGTGGCTATTCAGGTCACCTCCTATGATCACTCTTCCGTACGGTTTCAGTTGATGAAAAATGGCATTCATATTACTTTCAAATTCGGTAGGCGAAATTGAGGGCGCCACATACACTGAAACAACTACTAAGTCAAATATCAAAATCTTCACTGCTATACATTGAATTGCGTCTGATGCCACTGTTAAAGTGAGTTGTATATAATTCAATTTACTACTAATGTAGATTCCTACACCACCGTAGTTATCATCCCGCGACTTGAGCACTTTGTGATAGCCAGTTATGTTGTATATTCGTGACTCTTCTTCACCGAATTTAGTCCACGTTTCTGCTAATAAAGCTACACTATAGTTTTTCTCTGTTAGAACTCTGCATATCTCTTGTTTGTTCTTCGTTAAGCTTTGAACATTCGTTTGTAAAATCTTCATTTCGGTTTGTTTATGTTATTTGTTTATTATTTTACTTATTTACATTATCTTTTATGGGTTAATTTCAAGACTGTCTGGGTTAATCTTACCTTAATCAATCATTTCCGACACAAAATATGTGAAATCTTCGTTCGTAGATGGTTTTATCAGCTGGTTTGTCGTAAGTGTTGCCATCTCATTTAGTTGTTGGTCAATTATCTTGGGCCTCTGCCCCCTGTTGAAAGTTGAATCCGTTTTTTGGTCATTCTGGGCTTTCCGTAGTTCGGTTTTCAACATCCGTCGTCTTGTATTTGTTGAACAGTACAAATTTCTCGCCCCCTTCTGTCGGCATCTCCTAATGGGTGTCACTGGATAATTTGGCCTTCTTGTTTCCCTGGAATATGACTACCTGTTTACTGATGCTCCTTGTTTGGTGTGATCCATTTTCACGTTTGCGTCCATCGTTGGTTCTTCGCTGGAAATTTCCGGCTGCCATTGTTGCATACGATTCTGCTGGAGTGGGTTCTTGAGCCGCCTCTGTTAGAGCTTCGTAGTAATTTTGTGTTTGTATTGGGAACCTTTCCATTACTTCTACTTTCGTCAGATTTGTTCGAGCCAAAATAGCCTGAATATTGTTTTGTCTCGATCGTTCCGGACATCCTTTATCTGTCGTCGGGTGATCCGTGCGACAATGCAAACATTTTGCTTCCTGCCTACAGTTATTGAAATCTTCCACGTGTTCGTGTGACCTTGTGCAATTAGTACACCTACGTCTTCCTCTGCAATTCTCCGAGCGGTGGTTATACCGCTAACAGTTTTCAGATAACATTATTTTCCGATAAAACGATTTGACCTTGACTGAACATCCAAAGATTCGAACTTCTTCTGGTAGTTTATGTGACCTGAACGATATCTTCATTGGGGTTGTTGGCGTTTTTTTTTTTTTTCATTTACGAATCTGTTCATGCGGTAAACTTCCAAGACCTGTGCTTCACATGTAATATCACCCTTCACGTCTTCATCTGTGAATTCTAATGGAACACCATAAACAACGCCGGTCACCGAGATAAGGTGACGGGGGATGTATGCTTTGTAACCTTTGTCATCTAGAATTTGTTCCTTCGATAGTCCGTTTGCAAGCTGGTAACTGTTCAGGTACACCATAAGCTTGTTCCGTCCTACGTTCTTGATTTCCAGTACATGTGTTTTGTAGACAATCATTTTTCTATACTATCCTTTGTTCTGTTTCCATCCTTGAATTCTACCATCACTCGGAATGGTCCTTGATCTCCATGTTGGTATTCGTAATTCCTTTTTCCTTCTTCGATCGTTCTCTTTTTTTCACAGCTCCGTTGTTTCCGCCATTGTTATCGATTTCCATTCCAGTTGCCCTTTCTAAGAGAGGAAAACTCTATTCTGTTCCGGATCCGCCTTCTTAAAAACTTTTGTCTAGTTCAATTTTCGCCATTTTGTTTTTTCTCTTCAAATTGCACAACAATGGCGTCCTTTTTGCCACGCTTAGCGCGAATTATATTGTTTTGTGAAAAACTCTGTAGTTTCTTTTAAATCACTCCCTTTTTCACAATAATACAAGTCCACTGCTTAACTTGAATAGTCTAATCAAATTTTCAGCTCAAAATCACTAGAATTACTGGTAAATTCTCCGTTTCATAACCATATGGTACGACGTATCGCAAACTAACAACAGACTGCCTGCTTGTGACATAGCTCGACGGTGGCGGTAGGGGTGGTTGTCACAGCGACCCGGTCTTTTTTGACCAGTAAATTGTGATGTTTTTGCACTAACAGCTGGTAGGTCCTGTTCTAGCTTTTAATGAACATTTTATCGAATAATTTTCAGCAATTCTCAATCGTGATGTTGTTCTCCCGATTTTGTAGAGAAACTTTTAGAATTCTTGTTTCTACAGTGTTAGCTGAGGCGAGACAGTAGTAAATTTATTTTACACAGAACTAAAACCTTTAATATAACCTACAACCCATACGAGGGTGGGTCAGTAAGTCCGTGATTATTGATGGAAACACACAAAAACTTACAAAAATCCTCCAAACTATCCACAGCAGCGCCCAATTCACAAATGTTGGGCTATCGTTAAGTTGAACCTCAGAAAAACTCAGAAAACAGTACAAAGCAAACCACAGTGGGGCATCGCAGGTCATTAATCCAAAATACGACATTCACGTTGATGTCTTCTTTATATTTTTCCTATAATAAAACACTATTGAAATGTTTAAATCCAAATTCTTGTAGTAGTTGGACTGAATTTGAGTTCTTTACGATTTTTTTAAGTATGTCACATCTGTGTTTTTTCCGATGTTTTTTAATAAAATTATAAAAATTACAAAATTTGCTTGAGCTCTAACGTTGGCTTGAAATAAGATGGAGTGCAAAATAAAATTTCTTCAAATGAAGTATAAAACGAATCTGCATCATTCGTTTTTGTTGAATAAGGAATATAAGCTATCCACATACATTTGCGTTGTACGCATGTATTTGTGATGGTTTTTTATGCTCTGAACACTGCATGCTGTGCGTTTGACTGTCAGCTTTCTTTTGTTTACTTGTTTGTGCGGTTCAAATTCTGCGTTTTCAAAATGTCGCGTATTGAAAAGGAAGTGAAAATTAAGGTTCTGGACACATGGCTAAGTGAGAAGGGTATTACTATGCGAAAATTGGCGAAGCGGTTTGGAATTCATCATGCGAGTGTTAAAACCATCATTAATAAGTTTGGGGAACACTATTCTTTGGATGAGCTACCAGGAAGAGGCAGAAAACCCGGTTCTTCCAACCCGAAACTGGAGCAGAAAGTGGTATCTCTAATCATGAAGAACAAATCAATGTCAATACGTGATTTGGCCAAAAAAGCAGGAACGAGTGTCGGAATGATCCAGCGTATCAAGAGACGAAACCACCTGAAGACCTACAAGAAGCAGAAAATCTCGAAACAAAGTGCAGAACAGAAGAAGCGAGCAGCAACAAGGGCCCGGAAATTGTATTCGCGTCTTTTGCAGCGTCCGGATGCATGCGTTTTGATGGACGATGAGACCTATGTAAAGGAGGACTCAAAAACCCTTCCAGGTCCACAATACTTTACTGCCGTCCTTGGGGAGGATGTGAGCGATGCGGACAGGTCGATTCAAGTGGAGAAATTTGGTCGAAAGGTACTGGTATGGCAAGCAATATGTTCCTGTGGTTTGAAGTCAACCATTTTTTACACTACCGGAACTATAAATGTGGAAATCTATCGATCTGAGTGTCTCCAGAAGAGGTTGTTGCCTTTATATAAGAAGCATAGATCACCTCCACTGTTTTGGTCGGATTTAGCGTCGGCTCACTATGCCAAAACCACTCTCAATTGGCTTGCGGAAAAGGGTATAGATTTCGTTGAGAAAAATATCAATCCACCAAATTGCCCTCAGCTTCGACCCATCGAACGGTACTGGGCAATCGTGAAGAGGGTCTTCAAGAAGACTGGTAAGGCAGCTGGGAACATGCAGGAGTTCAAAAAATTTGGGCTCAAGCGTCCAAAAAATGCGATGCAACACTTGTCCGGAACTTGATGAAGAGCATTCGATCCAAAGTTCGAAAATTCGTGAAGGAATAACTTAAATTTCATCCGGTCTTCATTATGTTCAAGTTTTACCTCGCACAATAAAGGATCAATTTTTTGTATGAATAAAATATCGGTTTTCAACATAATTTGAAAGAAAGTTTGTGGATAGCTTATTTTCGATACACTCCTTAGTACAAAAATTTAGTAAAATTTGAATACAAATTAGAAGAGTGTGATTCTTTTGTGAAAACCTATTTTTACGTAACGCAAGCTTTGCGTTTCCGGAAAACGAGATAACTTGCAACACGGCAGCATCGGTTAATTTTATTTCATTTGGCAACCTGACATGTCAGTAAATATGTTATGTCAAACCAACCCACAGTGGGCAAGAACTGATGAAAACTAAGGAAAAAATCTGTAACTTTTGTCGCATTTAAGCGCGGCTTATAAACAAGGCCATTTCCGCTTGGAAATTGTCTGGGAAATCGAATGGAACTGGTTTCAATCACCGCACGGATATGGTTGTGGAGTTATAGAGCTTATTTTACCACACTTCCCCTTATATTCTTGAATAGTTTATAGATATCTTTGCACGGAGTCACTCAAGATCAACAAAATAGTGCTAATCCTATGTGAAATTTCCTGGAAAATCGAATAAAGGTTGTTTCAATCACCGCACGGCTCTGTGAACGAAGATATGGCTGGTTTTGCCCCACTTCCCCTTGTTCTCTTGAATAGTTTATAGATATCTTTGCACGGAGTCGCTTATTGCTCGCTCCCAACTTTGTGTTCTAAATGCACTTCCACAGTTATTAATTGAGAGCTTTCGATGCCAGGTACCATTTTTGCATTAGTATGATTGTGTGGCAAGTATAATCATACGCTATGCCCAGGGAGTCGAGAAATTTTCCTTTACGAAAAATTCCTAGACCAGACCGAGAATCGAACCCAGCCAAAAACACAGAACTATGCTCTGCTATACGCTTGAATAAGTAATCGATCTTATTAAAATTTGATGGAGTTGTTATAATAAGTTGAAATTTATCGATGAATCACCATACGCGATTCTAATCAAACAGAGTGAGAGGTCCGTCATCCTGCAGCCCAGCTGCAAGCCGTATGAAGACTTTGTGGCTCAATGGCACCACCAGAGGAGATCATCATTCCAATACCCAGCGAAAAGATGACATTTGCAACTCTTCTGTTGCTCTTGCTGCAGTGCAGTAGCTTTCAGGTAAATAATCCTCTTCAGACACGAGCCTCTTTAATCCTCCCAACAGAAAGTCCAACATCATCGTTTCCCATCACCGCATAGGAATCTGCGGTAGGTAAAGTATTTAAGTTAATCTGTGATTATTAGACTTAACCGATGATTTATTTATGGCTTGCCAATGGCAGTATGGTTTACTTTAAATTATTTCATTTGTTTGGCAAGCTTTGCATAGCATTCCAATTTCATGCCTAATCTCCAAAACAAGCAAGTGCACCATAACCAATGCAATTTACGAGTCGGCAAACCGATTCCACGGAAGTGCTAAATTTACCAAACCGCTCGTTCTTCGGTTCAACGAATCGCTAAACGGTTGCCGATCGCACTATTTACGACTTACTTTTGCCATCCCGCGTCTGACTTTATGACGAACGAATGTTGGTAACGTCAAACAAGCGCTCGGTCGGTTTTTGCATTTCGCGAGAAAAAACTCCCACCCTAGCTAATTAGTTGGAAAAATTTTGATATTTGGGATCAGAACTTCCGGACCGCCACCTGTCGTCAAGAGCAACGTGTTACGACCGACGACGCACGGCGTTTGCCGTCTGTCCGTGTGCTTGCTCATCTGTTTCATTCCGAGCATTTTTTTTGCTCTTTCAAACTCCCGCAGGAAGGTACATTAAATCGTTGTTTTATTTTCTTTTTTTTTTATTCATTCATGCTGCAGTATGAAGCTTGTAGCAGTATGGGATTGAAGAGAGAAAATTCCACAGCCTGTGCCACCCGAAAGTTTGACTGTTAGCCAAGAATCTTAAGGTGGAGGTCGTTGGTGTAAAATATGGAAAACAACTTTAAAATGATGCCTGTTTTGTTGCATTGCAGCATACAATGGGGGTTATTCCGAGAGTCGAAGTGGCGCTTGTCACTTGATGAAGTGAGAAAAGTCACCTGCAGTGACGTGACTCTTCTGGGTAAATTAAATGGAGAGTCACGGAACTGCAGGTGAATTTTCTCACTTCACCAAGTGACAAACGTCACATCGACTCTCGGACTAACCCTCAATTTCGGCATGTGAAATCTTTCTAGTTCTTAAATTTGTGCCTGCAAAAATTCGAAGTGGCGACGCGAGTTGGCCATTTATGTATTCCAGTTATCTGCACCTTAAGTGACGCAGGTTTTTCACGTTTGATGTATAGTTGGATAAAAAATTAAAGAAGCATTTTTTGACTTCTCTGGAGGCAGATGTTGAAAGCGATGGGCATTGGAGGTCATTATAAAGTTGCTTTGTTTCTACGTGCCTCTTTGAATTTCTAGGATAAAATGTAGAAACAAGGTTGTTAGCAAAAGTGAACCAACTTTTCATTTGCAATTCCCGAAAATGTCTTACGATAAGTATTAACAGTGGGTGATTAAGATACATGAGATTAGAAAGCAAAAACCAGACAAAATAGCAAATGCAACCTTACATACGAATAGCACAAAATGTTTTCTCTGTCTAAATATTAACCAATCTTTCACACGTTGGCACCCGCTGACTTCTGTTATTCCGCCGCCGAAAGAGCCTTCTGGCCCTTTACCCTTATCGCTCGAAAGTGATCGTCCTTCTATTCTATTTACGGCGTGACCGCGTGGCTTCCTGGAAGCGATGAGCCCTCGGTCCGTCGTGACTGCGCAAGTTAGAATACTAAACCATCGTCGCGCATCACAACGCATCGCATCGGCCGGCGGCGGCGCGTCACGCTCTCAATTATTATTAACGGACATACATATTCCTTGCACCCTTTTTTTCGTCGCATCACACACACGCCGTATTTGCGCACAGTGACCGTTTTTGCATACTGATGATGATGATGATGATGCGTTCGCCGATTGTGGGCAGATGTAAATTATTTTGCAACCCCTCCCTTCGTCCTTTCCCTTTTCGCCCCGGCAACCGAAAACATAGAATCCAAATAGAAACGTGTACCTCGGCGAGAGTGTCCCCTATAAATCATTTTCGCGACGGTTGGAAATTATTACAATCGGGACTCATCAGAAGACTCAGTTCAATGTAGCTCATTTAAAATCCATCTGGAATTGCCCATGCAAACTGGCCCGTTGTAAATGTAAATCAGTTTGGCGTTTGGCGTGGTTTGGCTTTCTTCTAGTGCCGCAGCGCTAGTCCCATCCTTGCTCCTTGGCGTTCAGTCCGGAGAAGGATTTATTGGACGTTTATGAATTTTTAAACCGAGCAAATCGTGATAAACCTGTCAGTCGCTTGTCGTGGGGCGGCTGTCAAAAACTGCGACACGAGTTCCGTTCCCGATTTCAAACAAGAAGCCCTTCCCGACGGTTCCGTAGCTGGCGGCCTGTCGTACTTTTGTAAAGGACGGTTCGCCCAACCGTGTCTAACTTACGAGTGTTCCAGATTGCTTGTTTAGTGAAAAGCTGTCCAATTTGCTCTGTGTGTCACAAAGTTAATTATCTTTCAGTTTGAAATGAGTGCGCGAGTGGGTTGAAATTGGTTTTAGATAATTATTCGCACCCAACGATACAAGCGTTGAAAATTGCACTAAATGGTCTGGATGATGTCAAGCCACTGTGAAATCAGAATTTGGAACGAGCAGAATAAATGAATGAAAAGGACTCTCTCTCCTCCAGAACGCTGGTAATTTGTTTTTCGAAGCGTAAATCCATTACCAGAAAATTCTAACCTACACAACCACGCAAAAAGGAACACACTTCACTTTCACTTTCCACGTCGATTAATCATTTCCTTGTTTAAAAAAGCGAGTTTTTTCGTGTTTACTCAGCAACCTCCCCCCCACCGTGTATTTCAAAGTTTAAATCCATCACCGCCAGAATGGTCCATTCTTTCGACTGCTCGAATTTTCCCCAAACCAAGAGCAAAAATAAACGTAGCGTCAATTAATCTTGATTAAACTCAAGGTAGAGCATGCTATCCGCTCAAGGTCACCTTGCACTCACATCGTCACTGTTCATCATCTTCGGGCGGAAATCACCCGGAGCGCAACTTCTTCAACTTAAACTCGACGAAAAATGATTTATTTGCAAAACTAGACTCCGGTGTCACGTAATTAATTTGATTCGAGATAATCTCCTCCGTTCAGCCGTTTGTTATGCGAATGTCAAATATATGAACATTAATTTTCCAGTGGTTACTGCGCAAACATCACGCACAGCTGAGTTTTCACTTCTTGAGAACCGTGTTTTTTTTTGCGCTGAAATTTCCTACGCCTCATTACCTTTTTTTTCTACCTGTGATGACTGTATATCAGAAGCCTTATCTACGGTTAGATCAACATAGCGGTAGGAATGTTTTATTACATGAGGTCTGGCTGGGAGTTTGAAAAGAAAAATCTGCATGATGGAGGTGGAGGCAGAGGTTATGGCGATACTCGAAGCCAGATAAAGGCATAATAAGGTGCTAAAACAAATATGACAGGGCATAAATATGGCGATAACGCATGTTGAAAATCTGTGAAGCCATAAATAAGATTGGCATATCTGGATGAAGTTAACAAATCGGGTGTGGCGCATGCACGGAGTGGTGAGTTATGCTTGGGAAGAATGAAAAATGTACGATTTTTTCATGCACCTGGAATGAAGTGAAGTGGTGCGGTAAAATTTAGTTGAAGCGTTTTTTCTAAAATTGGTTTTCGCCGATCAAAAATGAGATCTGGAATAAAAGACGTTAGATGTCGTTAAGTTTGTCCTTTTGCATATGAGAAACACTGATGAATGAATGACTGCAGTTGCCAATCAACTTGACTCTCGGTGCCCTTATTTATTATTTTTGGCCTATCAACATAAATTTTAATCAAAACTGTTATAGTTTTGCACTTAATTAGGTAAAACACTCAAGTTGACCGAAATCCGTGGAAAACGTTAAGTTTTTACCCCAAAATCCATCAATTTATTTCAAAACAATCCAGCATGTTGGTAGTCAATTTGTGAGTTTAAAGGTTGAATTTAAAAAAAACGTTTGTTCGGGACCTAAACCACTGCGACCAGTAATTTGATATTTTGCAATATCTCTTGTTTACCCAACAAACATCGGTGTTGAATTAGAGCTTGTTCAAGCAAATTTGGAGAAGCTATTCAGCTGTTTCTTCTAGAATAGCAGAATAGCTTCTCCAAATTTGTTTGAACAAGCTCTAATTCAACACCGATGTTTGTTGGGAGTGCATGTCGAGTTACTTCATCACTATTGAGAAATGATTAAGTGTCCGGTGTTATTACAATTGCCATTATTTTTGTTGGCAATGAATCTAGTTAAATATAAGGTTTTCAGTATCGGTAATACTTTTAGGAGTAAGGGAACCCTTCAAAGGCGCACCCCATTCATCAGTCAAAACAAGATTCATTACCAAAAAAACAGACAATGACTCCGAAACCAACCATCTATCAGAACCTTAGCCCTAACCACTTCAAACTATAGAACATCAAATCTAGTAAATGAGAATTCACATTAATGAAGACTAATCATGTTTTTCTTCCTGGCTCAGTTCGAGTATTGTCACTTTTATTTTCAAAAAAATTAAAAATGCAAAGATACTGAGATACGTTTCTTTGGCTGCAAAAACAAAACTGTATGTACCATAGTTTGAATCAATTCGAACGAGAGTCCAGTGGTCGACCTAATACTCCGTAACGCTCCACGAAAAGGTAATCTACGTTACGGGACTTTGAATGATTACTTCGATTACTTTCTGAGGGCCAGGCGATGGCTAGATAGGGCGTACCAAAAGAGTGAAAGAGGTAGATAAAAAGTGCTGACATCAAGGTGCAAGCGTTTATTGAGGTTATTACGTTCAAATGCATTAGTGTTTGTTGTGTAGATGTGGTAGTGATCCTCTCTAATGTTTTCCTTTAAAACTAAACGTCAAGTGTACACGCTCGCAATGAATGTTGGGTAATTAGGCTTGCTTCATTTAGAATTGGAACAAACTTTTGCTCATATTGTGGCGCTCCTGGTGAACGGATTTGGAAGTTCTTGGCGCCCACGTGTCGGGAATTTTGTCAGCTTCACGTATGTATTTTTGACATTCCGCAAATCGACTGTACTTTGTAAACAATCAACATGGAAGCCGAAAGAAGGGAAAAAATTGTGCACAGTTATTTGGAAAATCCATTGTGGGCTGCATCTAGGCTAGCTAAACAGCTGAAATTGCCCAGAAATACCGTATGGCGCGTTATCAAACGGTATAAGGAAACATTGACGACGATTTGGAAGCCTCAAGCCAATCGTCGGAGTGGAACTGTCGACCGGAAACTGCGTGGTAAGATTTTGAAGACGATTAAGAGTAATCCCAATCTGTCGGACCGTGATTTGGCCAGAAAATTCGGTGCTGCCCATAGTACCGTGAGGAGAACTGGACTCCGGGAAGGAATCAAGTCGTATCGAGCTAGCAAACAGCCAAATCGGACCATAAAACAGAATAGTGTGGCCAAAATCCGTGCTCGGAAGCTATACGACCTGGTGCTGACCAAGTTCGACGGGTGTCTTCTGATGGACGATGAAACCTATGTCAAGGCTGACTTCGGGCAAATCCCAGGTCAAAAATTTTACTTGGCAACGGCTCGGGGGGATGTTCCAGCCAAATTTAAATTTGTTTTTGCCGACAAATTTGCACGAAAATTCATGATTTGGCAGGGCATTTGCAGCTGTGGCAAAAAAACGAAAGTTTTCGTTGTAAATAAGACAATGACGTCGGAACTATACCAAAAAGAGTGCCTCCAAAAACGAATTTTGCCATTCATTCGATCCCACGACCATCCCGTAATGTTTTGGCCAGATTTGGCAAGCTGGCATTACAGCAAAGTCGTTCAAGAATGGTATGCAGAGAAAAGGGGTCCAGGTTGTTCCGAAAAACCTTAACCCACTCAACTGCCCCCAGTTCCGCCCTATTGAGAAATACTGGGCAATCATGAAGAGGAGACTCAAGGCAAAGGGAAAGGTTGTCAAAGACATCAATCAGATGAAGACCTGGTGGAATAAGATAGCTAAAACGATGGACGAAGAAGGTGTGCGCCGCCTAATGAGCCGTGTTACAGGAAAAAATCGAGAATTCCTTCGAAACCGTGACGAATAATTTTATCCGTATTTTTTCTTAAAAGTATGAAGAAAACGCTACATTTGTATAAAAAAAGATCTTGAATTCAATAATAAATAACTGAAATACAGGCAATTGTTTTTGTTCCAATTCTATCTGAAGCAAGCTTTATGTGAATTTCATACAAGGTTTTGAACAATACGAATTGGTGTGTACATTGTTTGTATGTATTAGAATTTTAAGGAAAACAAAAGGGTGCTTGCACTGTATCTGCAAGACGCCAGTGTGCTGCAGTAAACGTCACTAATATTCATTTCACTTACTCTTTGGTGTAAGATGAATAAGAGCGGCGAAGACATCGGCACCTGGGAGGAAGAAACAGATACGAATCATCGGGAATATGTGAACGTCAAAACGATATTGGGCTGTCACTGCCTGTCAAAGCGAGTCGAGAATCAAAACAACGAAAAAAGCTTTGAAGAACTTGGGAAAACAATGCAACAAACAAAATCGATTTAGTTCCTTTTTAGCTATGACTAGAAAGGTCAATACAAGTTTTATACTCCAAATCTGTCGCCAAGATGTGATTTCTGACACAGTTTTCGCAACAGATATTGACGGCTGATTGCAGCAAGCCGTGCTACGATACTGACGTGTTTTGTTTTTGCTGCGTCGTTTTCGCGAAAAAGAAATCAAACAATAATTCGTAACTTAACTTGAACTAACAGTGAAATCATAAAATCTCCGCGTGCATTGTGTAAGCCGTAGTGAATACAATCGATTTCGGTCGTATTTCCCCATTTTTGTTATGTTTTTGTGCTTCGCCTCCGCACCCGGAAGAAGAGTTACAGCAGCTTAGTTTTGATTATTAGTGGTAATATTGTGACACTCGAGCATAATTTATCAGTTTAGAGTGTTTTTCCGCTTTGTCGCGAGTGAATCGATGATTATTAGCAGTTTTGAAGCTCGATAGCGAGGATTTGCATTATTGGCAGAGTGTGGAGTGAAAAAAAGAAGACTAGTTCAATTTAGAGAACGGCCATTTGCTGGTCAGGAGCAGCAAACCAAAACAACGCGCATGGGTGGGTGAAAAGCTTGCACATAATTTTAGGTACATTCAACACGGGGTGTACAGAGTTTTGTTTTGCAGGTTGCATATCTAGCGGGCGGTTTAGCAACGTTAATTTTTGCGCATATTTTTCGCGAGTGCATGAAATTAATTACGAATAAACGTCGAAATTTTATTTTTACGAATGAACAAGATAGTGTGATTGAGGAGGCAGATATGGGTGAGATCTATCTGATTATAACTATATAACAATAATCTTATTTTCTAATAATACTAAAAACGTGCCTGGTTTGGAAATTTAAAATTTCCAAATCTGGAAGTGTGTTGCAGTGCCGTTATACAAATGATATCGGTGATGTTTACATGCGGAGCTTATTGTATGTGAAAAAAACCTCGGAATTGGCGTGACTCTCCAGACATTCTGAAATGGGTTGCTGGATCTGCAGTAGAGCTATCACTTTCTAGCTCCCGGATTAAAGCTGCTGTGGAATTTTGAGCAAATGCGTCAATACGAAGTCAGCGAGAAGAGATCCATCCAGGTTTTTACGAGCGCTAATGGCCCAAACACAATGATAACGGAACCTGAACGGCAACGGCAAACGGCAATGCCCGATCTGAGTAAACCTGCTTGTCGGAAAGAAAACAGGCTAGATCCAAGCCGATTCTAGATGGATACATCGAAGTAATTTGCAACAACTGTCAAACTTGGCGTTCCGTTTCCGTTATCATTGTGTTTGGGCGGTTATGGCCGCCATAATCATGGTCAGTTTCTGGTAGGCAGCGAACGACGTTTGTCTTGTTTCATTCGATCGTCTACTTACTAGTCGACACAAGCCAAATGTCAAATCCTTTGATCGTTTCCTGATAGTGAGATTGATTGTGGTGGCTATTACAGCTCTTAAAAGCCTGCATAAAACAGTTACGCCATTATTTTAAATTGATACCAAAGTTCCAAAGTTGCCCACTAAATACAATCTGGTGGGTTTTCTCAGTTGCTTTTATTTTATACGGTGCATTGAAATTTTCTTGTAGATTGATAAAGCTATGTGTTACATTTTATGTGTACTATATAGAGCTTCCTCCCAGACACGATTCAACGTTAGATCGGACTTGTATTCGCGTTGTCGCACTTATAGAATCACACCGCGCAATCAAAGTGGGCTAAAAAGCGCAACAACTAGGCTTGTTGCAAACTCGGCAGTCAAAATACCATTACCGCATCGCAAGTGCGACTTAGTATATGAGCGACACTAGAAACAGTGATAGCAGCATAGACCCTTTTAAAAGTTTTGTTGACGTTTTTTTTTTTTGGGTGTAGTAGTGGAGAGCGTTAACTTGTTTATATTTTTTCTTCATTAAAATCAGTACGATTAACATATGTACACAGATGGGATTAATGTTTTTGGTGATATTATTAAAATAGATACATAGAAGTGGCAACTTTTCCGTATTAAATTGGAATAGAATTATCAGAATCGAATGTTTTGTGTGTTGCTAAACGATTTACGGTAAGTGAACGAATAAATTGTGAATAACTTGTGTACTCAGTATTCGGTATTCAGTGCATATTCACCGATTTCCACTGGAGGTCTGCTTATTGAGCTCAAGATAGGTTCCGCTTCCCTACCTTTCTATCTGTTGAGTATACTGTTCTATAGGACCAATTGAAAACAATTTAAAGAACTACAAGGTGCGCAAAGGTGATGTAGGACTCGCAGCCATGTGCAATCTAGATTGTTTAAACAGTGGCCAAAATAGGTTTCGTTCCAAATCTAATTCCCAAACACTAAACGTTCGCACTACAACCTTAATTATTTGATATAGCCTTGATATTTACATTCATACATCTTGCTTTCACTGGAAATAATATGTATGACATATGATATCAAGATACTCTATATAAGTCGGGAAGCTACACTTTCACTCCGCTCGGAAATGTCATTGACGAAGCGGTTCATAAAGTTTATCGCTTTGGAGGAAACGACAGTATCGGGTTAAAATGCTTCAGCAACCGGTAGATGTGGTGCTATACGTTTTCTTCTTCCGAACCTTGCTGCCTTCCAAAAAGGTGGGGGAGAGAGCACCCAGAAGAAGATATTATTATGATCGCCTACACCATCTACTTTTTATTCTTTTTAGTTTTTTATTGTTGTTGATGTATTGATATTTTTGATTATTTTTATATTTAAATTTATAATATTAAAAAAATTTATTTTTCATACTTTTTTTATATTCACCATCGGAAACACACCAATGGCCTTCTCCAAAAAAAGAAGAAAAATCTACCCCCCCCCCCCCCCGACCCGCCACCCCCCCCGCCCCCTCTTTTTTTATTTCTTTATTTATTCCAAATTTACTTGATTTTTTATTCATATATTAACTTTTTTGCTCCCCCT
Organism: Aedes koreicus; assembly: GCA_024533555.2. Taxonomy (NCBI): domain Eukaryota; kingdom Metazoa; phylum Arthropoda; class Insecta; order Diptera; family Culicidae; genus Aedes; species Aedes koreicus. The sequence continues at coordinate 6,158 of JAHHFK020001980.1, read as the reverse complement.
AAAAGATTAACATTTCAACCTTATATGCTATCATTTATAAAGAGCGAACACGAAATTATTGCGACACATTCAACAGGGCATAACTTTTTTACCATTGGGTAAAAATCAACCAAATTTTGCATACTTTCTCATTGATGTGTATTGTTTACATGCTGTCAAACTCGAAGTCGTGTTTTTTGATTCAACGAAAATGGAGGTGAACCAACGCGAGTCGAGAGAACAAATTCTTTCCAAACACCTGGAATTTCCTGACCTGTCGCACCGGCAGTTGGGAAAAATGTTGAACATTCACCATTCAACCGTCTCCAGAGTGTTGAAGCGGTTCCAGGAGCGGTTGACGTTGGACCACGGCAAAGGAGCTGGAAGAAAACCGGGACCGGAGAACAAAAAGACGGAGGGAAAAGTGAAGCGGATGATTAAAGCAAATCCCAACGTCTCAAGCCATGATTTGGCTAAAAAGATCGGCATGTCGCAGAGCTACGTCCAGAATACAAAGAAGAGAGCTGGACTACATACACACAAGGTACAGAACTTCCCAAACCGCGATGAGCGGCAACAATCGACGGCTAAAACTCGGGCACGGAAGCTCTTCGAGAAGATGCTGACAAAATATGGCTGCTGTGTGATGGACGACGAAACGTATATAAAAGCCGATTTTAAGCAAATTCCGGGGTTGGAGTTTTTCACCGGCAAGAGCAAGTTCTATGTGGACGACAAATTTAAGAAGAAGAAAATGTCGAAGTTCGCCTCCAAATATCTCATTTGGCCGTCCATCTGCTCTTGTGGACTGAGGAGTGAGCCTTTCGTGACAAAGGGCACAGTAAATGGCGAGATCTACAAATCTGAGTGCCTCGAGAAGCGCCTTTTGCCGTTCTTGCAGCAGCACGACGAAGCTCCGCTATTTTGGCCAGATTTGGCATCATGCCACTATTCTAAAAGTGTCCTGGAGTGGTAAGAGGCCAATTCTGTCCATTTTGTTCCAAAGGACATGAATCCGCCAAACTGTCCGGAGCTGCGCCCGGTGGAGCAGTACTGGGCAATGATGAAGCGGGAACTTCGGAAGAGCAAGAAGACAGTCAAAGACGAGAAGGATATGTTAAGAAAATGGAAAAAAAAAACTGAGAAACTGGTACCGGATGACACTGTAAAGACTTTGATGGAGGGCATCAAGCGAAAATGCGTTCAATTTTACACTCAAGGCTCCATCGATTAACTTTTCTTTTGATTTTTGAAGTAAATATATGTATAAAACTACCCTAAAATTTTGGTTTGATTCTAAACATTATAAGAAAATTGGCATGACATTTTCGGTGTCGCAATAATTTCGTGTTCGCCCTTTAATTGTGTTAATTTTATGTTTACCTTTTCTTTCATTTTTCTAAATTGTTTTTTTTTTCCTGCGTGAAAAAAAAAAAGATATTTTTTAAAAATAAGTCTAATCTTTAGAAAAAATTGAATTTGAAATTCTATGCAATTCAAAAGTACTGAACCAGGGGGGGCGTTTCCAAAACACCACAACAACCAGACCATATTTGCCCCACCAAAAACCATACCCGGTTTAACCATTTTTTTAAAAATAAAAAGTTTTTTTTTCAAATAAAGTTTGGATTTTCTTTTTATAAGAAGAAATAAACATTTTATATATTTATTACATTTGGCTTGCCCTCAATGTGATCTTTAAAAGTTAATTTTTGATCAAGTGTCAGATCAAGATATTTTACTTGATTTGATCAAGAAATTGGAACTCCGTTCATAGTGACCATATGACTATTACTTGGTTTCAAAAATGCATCTTTAGGCTTGTGTGGGAATATTATAACTTGAGTTTTGGAAGTATTAGGAGAAATCTTCCATTTTTGAAAATAATCTGTAAAAATGTCCAAGCTTTTTTGTAGCCTCCTGGATATAACACGAAGACTTTTTCCTTTAGCGGAAATGCCTGTGTCATCAGCAAAGCAAGATTTCTGACAGCCCTGAGGTAAACCAGAAAGATCTGAAGTGAAAATGTTATAAAGTATTGGCCCAAGAATGCTACCTTGAGGAACACCAGCTCTGACAAGCAATTGGTCAGATTTAGAATTCTGATAATTTACTTGCAAAGTTCTATCAGTTAAGTAGTTTTGGCGAAATCCAAACTATTCATCAGCAAAAATTGAGTTTGTATTGAAGCATCATTCAATTCAAAATTATTTTTCCAAAAAGCTTACTTATTGAAGAAAGCAAACTGATTCGTCGGTAGCTAGAAGCTTCAGCCGGATTTTTATCTGGCTTCAAAATAGGTACGACTTTTGCATTTTTATTCAGATACTCCCTGGAAACCTGATCCTCAATAGGACTTGTAAGACCCAAATTGAAATTATGGGAGCTCTCAAACTGCTTAACCAGTTTTTGAGCTTTTTCCGCATTTGTGAGCAAAATTTTATCACCCTCCTTAAGCGCTCGTATAGGCTTTTAGGTTTTTTCAATATTTTAGAAAGTTTCCAGAAAGGAACTCGGATCTAATTTCGAAACATTATTTTCAACATGTTTGTTCCTCAGGGCAGAGAAGCGTTTTTTTTTTATTTGTTTTTGTAAATCTCGCCATTTGACTTTTATAGCGGGATCATGTTTTCTTTGATATTGACGCCTACGTACATTTTTCAGACGAATTAAGAGCTGAAGATCGTCATCAATTATAACTGAATCGAATTTAACCTCGCATTTTGGCACTGAAGCAGCTCTTGCTCTACTTATTGAGAAAGCCAGAGATTAATTTCATTTCTTGTTTGCAATGGAACATTAGGATCAAAGTTGTATTCCATAAATGTTCGATATTGATCCCAATTAGCTCTATGGTGGTTGAAAGTAGGACTGATGGAATTAAAAATGATTTCTTGAGATATTTCAAATGTAACTGGAAGGTGATCAGAACCAAAGTCAGCATGGTTAATCAATTGACTACAAAGTTGACATGAATCAGTTAGGACCAAATCAATAGTTGAGAGATTTCTGGCTGAAGAAAAGCAAGTTGGGCTGATTGGGTATTGAATAGTGTAGTAGCCTGCAGAACAATGATCAAAAAAATTTTGGAAACCAACGCAGCGTTTCGATCCGGGAACAACTTCCTCGAATCATCTACAGCATCAGTCCAATCAACAAGTCTCAACATAGAAGTGCATCTTTCGGTGCCACCACCTTGTTCGTCCGACTCTCCATTGAAATACTTGACGATGTATTATCAAAACGTCTGAGGCATGCGTACTAAAACGCATGATCTATATTTGAAGCTATCGTCCTGTGACTATGATATTGTTGTGCTAACGGAAACATGGTTGCATTCAGACATCTCAAACTCGGAATTTGCGTCAACTTACAGCATATTTCGATGTGATCGGAGCTCGGCCACCAGCGACCTCAAACGTGGTGGTGGAGTTTTAATAGCAGTTAAAGCCACTCTGAGCTGCAGGTCCGTAGAACTGGAGAACTGCAATAACCTCGAGCAAGCTGTTGTACGCATCAGTCTCCAGAAGTCAAATGTCTACGTTTGCGGAATTTACCTTCGTCCCAACTCACATCCGGCGTTATATTCCTCGCACTCTATAGTGATTCAGCAGCTAAGTGAACGTATTTCGGATTCCGACATAATCGTTGTTGTGGGTGATTATAATCTTCCCCAGCTCATCTGGATAAACGACGAGGATGTCAATGGACTGCTGCCATCCAATGCTTCATCCGAACAAGAAATCGAGCTTGTGGAATCGATGGTCGCTTCTGGTCTTCACCAAGTCAACGAGATTCTAAACTCTATGGGCCGCTTACTAGACCTAGCATTCGTCAACGATCCAAATGTCGTTGAACTAATCGAGCCGCCGTCAGGACTTCTCAGGATTGACAGTCTGCACATGCCATTCGTTCTTCGTATCGGCGTAAATGATACTTCGATGCCGCTAGCCGAGAGCCCGAATCAGATTGACAACTTCGATTTTCGACGATGCAACTTTGTGGATCTCAATGCTGCTGTTTCTGTCGTTGATTGGGATATGATGTTCCGTGACAAGGACACAGACGATGCGGTATGTATCTTTTATGACACTCTGTACAGAATCTTGGACAAACACGTGCCACGTAAGCGATGTAGACAACAGCCTTTCAAGCATCCTTGGTGGACTCCTGAGCTGCAGCATCTTCGTAACGTTGTTCGTAAGTCCTGCAAGCGTTATTTTCGAGCGCGAACAGATGAAAATCGTAACAATCTTCATTCTGTTGAATCCAATTACAACGAATGCCAAATTGCGTCGTTTCGTAATTACATCACCCGCATGGAGACGACTGCGAAGCAAGATCCTTCCTCTTTCTGGACATTTATTCGTAGCCGCAAACGCTCAAATCGATTTCCAGCTGAGATGACCTTCAAAGATTCGACTGCCGATTCTCCTGATGGATTAGCCAATCTATTTACCGATTTCTTTGAAAACGTACACAGTACTAATTCGCCAGCATTTTCACCTGACAGCCTCAGGAACTGCCCATTATTCGACCTGAGTCTGCCGCTCTTCGAAATAACACAGCATGATGTCACGTCTGCCTTCCAAAGGACCTGGGACCGACCACCTTCCGCCGTTGTTCCTTAAAGAATGTGCTAAGTCTCTGCAAAGGCCTTTGACAATCATTTTCAATAGCTCGCCTCGCCACTGTACCTTCCCGAAACTGTGGAAGACAGCTTCGATCTGCCCGATATTCAAAGCAGGATCTAGTCATGCAGTTGAGAATTATCGTGGCGTTTCCATTTTGTGCTGCCTGGCTAAAGTGTTCGAAGGATTAGTTCATGATGTCCTGTACGTTGCTTCTTAACCATTTTTATCTGAGTTTCAACACGGATTTGTTAAGAAGCGTTCAACAACAACAAATCTCATGACGTTCACCAATTTTGTATCAACGGAAATTGAGAACAAGCGTCAAATAGATGCCATTTACTTCGACTTTTCCAAAGCGTTCGACAAAATGCCTCACGATCTTGCTGTTGCGAAGCTTAGATACTTGGGATATAGATTTACTACAACGATGGTGCCTTGAGAATGGGATGGAATTGAACATCAACAAGTGTAAGTCCATTGCATTCTCTCGTCGGCAGTCTCGAATTGAATTCGAATATTCGGTTGGACCAGTATACTTGGAACGCGTTGAATCCATCCGTGACCTTGGAGTGAACATCGACAGTAAACTACGGTTCAATGAGCATGTCTACATAACTACCGCTAAAGCGTTCGCAGCCCTAGGATTCGTACGACGCTGTACCACGAGCTTCAACGATATTTACGCATTCAAGTCGCTATACTGCTCACCTGTTCGAAGCATCCTGGAATATGCTATTTGTGTGTGGATGCCGTCTCATGCAACGCAAATCAAACGGATGGACGTTTCGCTCTTCGTCAGCTGCCTTGGTCGAACCCAGCGGACCTGCCCGATTACACATGCCGCTGTAAACTCATCGCTCTGGAAAAGATTGATTCCAGGCGGATTAACTTGCAAAGGCTCTTCGTGTTTGACCTGATAGAAGGAAATCTCGACTGTCCCTCGTTGTTATTCAATGTATCGTTTTATGCACCTTCTCGACAATTGCGTGAGCGTGAATTATTGTTTATCAGACGCCATAGAACCACATATGGATTTAACAATCCATTGGACAGATGCTTCCGTTCGTTCAATAGTGCTAGTGTTGTGTTTGGTTTTAATGTGTCTAAGGCTGTGTTTAAGAGTAGGATTAAGGTTTTAGAATAAGTTACAGTCTGTGGAATTGTTTTTTAAACATTCGAAGCGGTGAAATAAATAAATAAATAAATAAATAAATAAAAAGTATATTACCATTGGCATAGCTTTGCGAATTATTCCATGAGCGGTGTTTTACATTGATATCACAAATAACGAAGAATTTAGACCTATTACGGGTAAGTTTCTCGAGGTCACCCTTGCGCCAGTTCTTTTGCTGGCCAGTGCATTGGAAAGGCAAATAGGCAGCTATAAAAGTAAATTGGCCAAATTTTGTTTCAACTGAAACCGCCAAAGTTCCAAAAACTTTGGTTTCAAATGAAGAAAGAATGTGATGTTTGATACGTCTATGGACAATGATGGCAACGCCACCACCAGCTCCATTAAGGCGATCATTTCGGTAGACAACATAA